>CM042167.1:40297434-40302434 GCA_023376005.1 Doryteuthis pealeii
ACGGTTTATGTGGAAAAAATACATAGAATTTTTGATTGATGCATTTAAGCCTGTGTTGACCTCTTCTCTCACTGAAAACGGCCGAAGCTGTAAGAAAGTTTGTTTTAAGTAAAGCAGTTTTGGGCTGGATGCTGAACGCGATGGGTTGTAATGGTGGTCTGTCCGTTGAAATCAAAATCTCCGCGTGTTTGAGTTTGATTTGGATTTTAAAAAAATAAATATTGAGCTCTAAGTAAAAAAAAAAGTCTTGTGTTCGTTACTAAAAAAAACGACAGTCCAATATACAAGAAGATACAAGCCAGATTCCAGAATAACAGCAACCTAAAGATAGCTATCAAGCCCAGATGGCCAAATCCAGATACGCTGATAAGATAACCGCTAATCAGATTCATAGAAGAGAAAATTAGTATTGAGTCGAGGTTCACGGGTTTTACTCATAGAGTATACATCATCTACCGTGTATTTTTCTTCCTGATATGCACAACCTCATCTCGTATCATATATTTGGGAACTCAATTTTCCTTTCGAGTCATTTAGATACGCCCAACCACGCAACACTATCATAACAGATTTCACATCTTAGCGTGACACACACCAAAACCAGAGAACGTAGGTAGGGGGATAGTATCACAATGACGATGTTGACCTAAACAAATCCTAGCTTAGATCTGTCAAAAAATCTACAAGTATTAGAGGACATTAGTGAGATTGAACTCACAACTCAGGCGCAGTTGCCCTGCGACACATAACATACTAAACCTGCACAACGACGATGCGACGTAGATAAAAGTTTATCTATTGTTAATTTCTTCATATCTATCTATTTATTCTATTTTCGGTCTCTTCAAACCAGACTCTCTCTCTCTCTCCTCTTCTCTCTCTCTCTATATATATAATATATATATATATATATTATATATTATATATATGTGTGTTGTGTGTGTGTTATGTTGTGTGTGTGTGTGTGTGTGTGTGTGTGTGTGGTGTGTCTCATACTCTTCATGCCACTCTCTGACACTTTTTGCCACTCTCTTCCTATGTGTGTTACACACTACACACAGACACAGACACACACACACCACACACACACACTTATAATATATATATATATATATATATTATAATCTGTCTCTGTTCTGTTTGTTCTGTCTCTCGTATCTATCTATCAATCTATCTATCTCTCTTCTCATATTATATATATATATATATTATATATATATATAATATATATCTTGGTCTACCGAAACACGTTTTCTTTAAATAAGTTGAAGTTACTCACTTTGCAGCTATTTCCAAATATTCTGTTGTCCCAGATGATGTCAGATGTATATAGGTTAAAAGTCCAATGTCTCCTCGGATTTCAATCACTTTATCGAAAGCAGGAGCGGTTCCTCGGAGTAAGGACGAGGATGATCAGTTAAAATCCGGGAAGGCCGCAAGCACAAATGGCGGGTAAAAATAAGTTAATGTTTGCATGCAATTAGCCATTACAAAAATTATTTTAAACTTAGAACGACCTGTTGATATACCAACTTTCAGTATACATTACCAAACGTTGTAATATTTATTACAATGTTGATTTATTTTTTACTTAAGAGCTATTGCGAAATAGTTCAATATTTAAAATTATAATATTCTTGACTTAACTCTCTCTCACACTTTATTTTCTTTTTCATTCTTTTTTCATTATTGTTCGATAGAACATTATTTAGGCGTTATCGCTGCCGCACACTCATTGACCTCTCTCTTATCCTTTCCCTACTTTCTTTATTTCTTTAATATTTTCTGGTTAAGCATGTCCTTTTTTTACCTTTCTTTCTTATTAATAAAAACAGAATGGTCCATTATTTACACAGGGTGACGATACTCATTAAGAAATGAAAATCACTGATAAGCCAACACCTGATAATCAGGATTTACATTTTTGCATTTCATCTTGGACGGTGTCGTTTTTTAACCAGATAGTTTTGCAAGATGATAACGGTTGTATAACTAAGAACACGAGTATTAATATATAGAACAACTTTGTGGGGTAGAGGGGGGGGCAAGTGATTTTAAGAAGGTTGACCCGGTCACCAAGGGTTTATTGAAGGACCGTTGCATAAACTCTTGAGGTCAGGACCTGGTTTAAAGGGAGTGTTAGTACTACTGTATAGAGATCCGGCCTGGGAATCGCCCAAGGTTCCTATTTCGATACCGGTTCCCGCCAACTCAGCACATTAAGTAGCACAGATTGGGTTAATCTAATCTGTGCAGGAAATTGGGGGAGTTGATGGTAGTTGTGGCGCCTCCACTTCAGCAACAATCTCCTGTTCTAGCGCTAGCGAAAGGGGGCATTGACTTGGAAGGATTTCCGTTGAGTCGATTGTTGGAATTTTATCTAAAGCGAAAAAAAAAAAAAAAAAGAAAAGAAAAGAAAAGAAAAACGAAAAATTATGGTGAATTAAGTCGCAAATATGGAGTTAACATGAATTAGTATCAGGAAAATACATGGACACAATTTGTAATTTCAACAATATTGTATTACATTTATACATAAAGAAAACACAGTTGCAATATTTTCTATTACAAACAATTGTACTGTTTGTGGCTATATACATTCATATATATATATAAAAGAATATAAGTTCACTTAACTGAGTCCTTGGTAAATGGTTATGTCAAAGTTATCGTACTTACAAACGGCCCTTTTCTATTTCTGCTGAATTAGTGGGAGCAACTATTTGTGGTCCTTATCTTCGAGATTCAGGTTGGAAAAGAGGAAGATTCTTATCTTTGATTTCTGGCGCCGAAAATTGTGAGCCTGTGATTGGTTGGGTTAAAAAGGGGTATGTCGACCAAGGGAGACAACCTAACTAACTTAGATATATTTTCATAAAATGTATACAATCAGAGCAAGTGGTAACAATTGTTTGTAAAACAAAAGATTTTGACAAAATCTTCTTCGATTATTAAGACAATTCTCGTTTGGTTCTGACTAACCTGGCCAGATTATATTTAAAAAAAATAGCAGGACCTGTGGATATATCACAGTATGATAATTTAATTATCACAACGTTTGATATGTTTACTTAAGAGCTATTTGCTAAATAGTTCAATATGTAAAAAGAATAATAATCTTGACTTAACACTCTCTCACTCTTTATATATATATATATATATATATATATATATATAAATGTGATCTCTCAGTGACCGTAAAATACATAAATAAACCTATGTACTTATAGTTTAAAAACACCAGTCCCCACATCAGCTGTCAGTGGGCGAGGGGATAAGATATCGGACTATCATGCGGTCAGTCTGAGTTCGACCCTAGCCAAGGATAGTTGTGTATAGCCACACTGAAGAGGCGTGAAACGCCGAAACACGTGTCTATGGATGACTTATTAATTATATATATATATATATATATATATATATACCAACTTGCCCGCACAAGTAGGATGTGACACAAGGTCAATTTTTTAAGCAGAGTTTAACGGGTTTGAATTCAGATTTGTCCTTCTCCGAGTGTGATTAGTTAGCCAAGGCTAGAGAGCCCCGTCTGTCTTCCTATTTACCCATAGCTGGAGAGAGAGAGAGAGAGAGAGAGAGAGAGAGAATGCATACTTTTTCCAAGTGCTATATAAAATGCAAATAGTCTCGTCCAGGATTTGAACTCGGATCGACGATTCCACTTCTTACAACTCTAACCATTACACTATGCGCCTCCATTTCCTTTCTTTATAATGCATCAGGATATCTAATAGATAACCTAACACTGAATATTTCGGTAAGGAAAAGACAAAGTTATGTTAACAAAAGATATTAACATTTAATCACATACACGTCCCAAACAATAAAAAGCACAATTATGTTCCAATGATCAAAAAGGTAGTGTGATACAAAAAAAGAAAGAAAGAAAAAGAAAGAAGAAAAGGCAACGGTCAAGTAAAACTTATAGGTCTTGTGTAAGATTTAAATATTATTATAATTTGGTTGGAAGGCTTAGGTGGCCTCCCAAAGTGGTACGTAAAAGTACCAGACATATTCCGACAAAGGAGTTGAGAAGTGTAACAAACATGGACTTTATTACATGAGCACGTGGAGAAAATACACATAACAGGAATACATATACGAGTAGAAGACATACAAAGAAAATATAAAAAAGAACACATATATGAGATAAGGTACAATATAGAAGTATACAGAAGATACTTAAATATACTATAAATAAGTTATGGAGAGTCCATAAAGTAATGTCACTTACTTAGGCAGTGTTAGGGCAAAGCCCCCCCTCACACATGAAAGGGTGTAGACGCAAAAGTCTAACCCATGTGTGCTGTTTGCAGTCCCGGAGACAAGAGAAGTTCAAACTTGGCGCTTTCCCGATTAAATAGTCAGGGACGCCTAGTGATCAAAATCTGAAAAACAAGGGAAGATAACTCTTCCAGACCAAACAGGGGTAGCCAAACGCTACACTTGTAATACAATTCTGCTTAATGAACAGAGAAGGGATAAATATGTTCATTCAAATCGAGGACGGAAAAGTGAGGTGTGTTAACCCTTCAGTGTTAGGTCGCTAAAAGATATAGGGTTGAATGATTGAATTGGTATGTGACCAACGGACGAGTGATGTGGGAAGATCTGCTTACAATCCTAGGGGCGATAATTATATTTGTATCCGTACACTACGATGTCGCAGTTTAGCACGCTAACCGTTACGCCACGGGGACTCCTCTTACTTGTTAATTAACACAAGGTCTGCTCTATTATTATTAGTTGCTCCTTTTCAGTTTTCACAGCAGCATTAGCTGATGGTATTTCACTGGAGTCTGAGTGACAGCAAGTCTCCTCAGGTCTCCAGGACTCTTCTGAGTATTCTGGCAGATAGCAGCAATGCAGTGTTGTGAATGGTTTCAACCCTTCCTCTGATTTCCAAACATTCCAGACCCTTTTCCAATCCCTTTGGGACTGTTCCAAGTGCACCAACTACAATTGGTATCACTTTGACTTTC
>CM042167.1:40307434-40357434 GCA_023376005.1 Doryteuthis pealeii
ACCCAAACAAACAGAATTTGGGTTCTTTTTTTTTGGGGGGTGGGGGGGTGGGGTCACCCTGTATTTCCTGATACAACTCTTTTAGAGCAAACAAAACTCAATTCCAGTGGCGATGGGGGTGTAGCGAAGTCTACAGGTTTAACTAACTGGAAGTATGTAGATTCAACCCTGCACACAGGCGGCTCAGAGCTTATCATAATGTCGTATTCCAATCAAACCGGCAATGGTTGGGATTGAGATAAAAAGGAGGCTTATTTTCTATAAGTTTAACATAAACAAAGGGGGACCACTCTTGACTGATAAATTATTTATTTATTTTCTCATTAAACTAACCTTAAACCCGTCTTCTTTTTTCCTAGTAGATCAATAAATGAATAAATAATTTATCAGTCAAGAGTGGTTCCCCTTTGTTTATGTTAGACTTATAGGAAATAACCAAAAGGAGATAAAAATGTATGTCTAATTTTTATATTGGATTAAGTTCGTAAATTCCCAACATTTTTTTGTCTAGACCTGTTTTAAAGGTCAAATGAAACACCATTTATTTATTTATCTAACTATTTATTTATTTTCATGGTTGTGGTTGGAAAGGGATTGTTTTGTTTTTTTAGTGGCCGAGCAGGTATGATGGAAAGTCACCGTTAAAAGTCATTGGTTAGTCGGCCAACAGAAAACATTGACTGCTCGTCAATAATCGATAATATCAATCTATCTCTCGGAAGAAAGTGTTTAGGTTAGTTTGTTTCCTATATTTGCTGTTTAACTTGTAATAGATCCAGTTGAAATGTGAAGTAGGTATTTGTGTATGTGTTGATATAAAAAAAAGAAAGGACCAAGTCACCAATAGGCACCCCAGTTGCGAGTTGTTTTTAAAGGGACGGACATTTGCTTTTCACCGGTTGCTAGTAAACAAAATCAACAGACAATATTTTGACATTATAATTTCAGACAAACCAAAGATACGTTTTTATACTAAAATAGTTTTTGATATTAGTGTAAAGATTAGAACAAAGTAGACAAGAAGAAGAAGAAACTAGACAAGAAAAGAAGAGGAAAGAATAAGAAAGTGGACAAGAAGAAGTGAGAAGAAGAAGCCAAGCACCTATATGATTGCCCCAACCCTATTGCCCTTATGGCAAGACCCAACCCTTTTTATCATATGGGTGCTAGAAGGTGGTGGCTGAAGATCTACATGTCCCTGGAATGACGTTAAACTCTATCTAATGGTGAGGTTCCAGGTTGAGGAATGTGGAGCACCCCTTCATTACCATTGCTCCTGGTCCACTCTAACCCGGATTGGTAGTACCTGTTAGGGTTCCATCTATGGGTTAAATAGAAAAATGTATTTATAAAAAAAATTGTGTATCTATTAAGAATGAATTTTTATTTCAAAACTTTATCGGCATTAAATGACCCACTGAGGTTGATATGCCGTAAAACAAACCAAACCAAACCAAACGAAAAGAAGAAGAATTGATTAAGTGCCAGGCCAGTACTTATATTGGCCTCCGTCTTTAATCACTTCTTGTTGTTGTTGAATCCAAAAAAGAAACATTTGATAAAATCATCCAATGATAAACGATTTTGTCGTTAAAGAAAAACAGCAATAAAAAACGAGGAGATATAAAGAAAAAAAAAACAATATGTAAATTTATGCAAATATAAAAACCTTAGCCTCGTTTATCTCTATTGTTGTCCTCTTTTAAGAGAGAGAGAGAAGAGAGAGAGAGAGAGAGAGAGAGAGAGAGAATAAATGGAATATTTGGATAATAACACACACACACACACACAACACACACACATATATATATATATATATATATATATATATATATATATATATATATAAGGGAGAGAGAGAGAGTAAATGGAAGATTTGAATAATAACATGATATATGTATAAAAGAGAGAGAGAGAGAGAGAGAGAGAGAGAGAGAGAGAGAGAGAGAGAGAGAGAACATGTGATCATTTGTTGAATTAGAATAATGCAGGTGGCGCATTAACAAAGGTTTTTAAAAGAATCAACAACTCAAAAGATATGTGTAACATTTTGTCTGGCACTTTCGTTATATATTAATCCTCGTGTTCCTTAAAAGTATGACCGTTGTCATCTTGCTACACCCTCTGGTTAAAAATGAAACCGTCCAAATCGTCAAAGATTAAATGCAAAAATGTAAAACCTGATAATCTGGTGTTACTTATCAGCAAAATTCTTATTTCTTATGTGTGTCGTCATCTCAGCTAAATAATAGACCATTCCGTTTTTATTATAAAGAAAGAAAGGGAAGAAAAACGATATACCACACAGAAAAATATATACTAAGAAAGAATGAACGAGAGTAGGGGAAATATAGAGGGGGTGAGCGCGTGGAAGCGATAACGCTAATATGTTTCAATCGAACATAATGAAAAGATGAAACGAAAGAAAGAAAGAAAAAAAAAACTTTTTACTATTTTATAAGTAAACATATTGTAATAATCAAATCATCATAGTGTGGTATATCCACAGGTTCTGTTTTTCTCGTACGCCTACCATTTTTCTCGTACGCCCTTCTCGTAATCTCGCATGTCTACCATTTTTCTCGTATGCCCTTCTCGTAATCTTGTATGCCTACCATATTGTTAGTTTTAAGAATTTCTTGAATTGTTCATATCTGTCGGCGTGGCTAAGAATACGCCAACTGCATCCTCTGCAAAGAGGGTAAGACTCCCACTTCCACCAAGGGGGCTGTCCTGGGTATGGCACTAAACTGTATCTGGTGGTGAGGCTCCAGTTTCGGAGCAGCTCTAGGGTGTGTGGAGAACTTCTTTATTGTCATTATTCTCAGGTCCATTCTGACCCGGAGTGGTAATTTCTATTTTTGTTTCTGTTTCTGTGACGGCATTCACCCTGGGTCGTTTGAGCCGGCTCTATCCAACGAATTTACCTGTAGTGAATTCATTCAAAGAGTAACAAGGGAATAGGAAATTTACAAGCAGTCCCCAAAAACCATATGCATATCCTGAAAAGGAGATACCTTTTTTTTGCTGTAAATTTTCCACAGTTGCTGTTGATATTCTATTATCAGAAAGGTGGCTTCAGATGGTGCAACATGATGGCCTCTACTTTGAATGTTAGAGTGTTTTTGCTGTAACGTGAAGAATTATTGCAAAACTTGACTCACCATAGAATCATGAAATATTTATCGTTGCAAAAATATTTCTTCATGTAAAATCTTATTTAGCATATTTCTTTGCTTTGCTCTTGACTTAAAAGGTGAGTGTATGCGTGATGGCATTCACCCTGGGTCAGTTGAGTTAACTCCATCCAACGAATTCACCTGTAGTGAACCCATGGAAGGAGTAACAAGGGAATAGGAAATTCACAAGCGACCCCCAAACTCCGCATGCATATCTCGGTCAGGACGTCAAAAGCCATTGATTCCTGAGGATGATGGAGACGCTTTTCGGAATTCCGCCAGAGTCCCTTTGGCTGGGTTGTGGTCCTAATACCGGAGTGGTAGTACCTGTTAGGATCCCATCTATGGGTCAAATAGATCTGCTTTGATAATTATTAGTATTAGATAGAAATCCTTGAAATCGTGCAAATGTGTGCAAATGATGTATATTAGATAGGAATACTGGACCATATGACCTTTAGGCACCCCTTTTTGATCTCGATTAAGAAAGGACATGTTTTTCATTTACACCGTCAATATCCGGTTTGTTAGGGATTAGGGTTAGAGTTAGGGGTGAGTTTTATAATTTAAAAAAATCTAAAAATCGTCTGTTAAAAACCGGATATTGACGGTGTAAATGAAACACATGTCCTTTCTTAATCGAGATCAAAAAGGGGTGCCTAAAGGTCATATGGTCCGGAATACTTGAAGGCATATGACTGTACGCAAAAAATGATTATAGACAAATAAGTATAATGGAACATTGAACATATAGTGATGATTTTAATCAAACTTTTACAAATGAATAAAATTTCTGAATTAAATAACACATAGTAAGTAAAGTAAAGTTGACGGGTGGCCTAATATCGGTACCAGCCAGACAGCTAGGGAGTCTACCCCCTTTTCATTAGCGCTAGATCAAGGAGATTACTTTTGCGTCTGAGGTGGAGCGTCACACGTACCATCAGCTGTTTACTTTACCGCACAGATACCTGTGCTACTCATACACTGAGTTAGCGAGGGTCGGTATCGAACCAGGAACCTTGCGATTACCTAGGCAAGTGCTAAACCGACTGAAGAGAGAGAGAGAGAGAGAGAGAGAGAGAGAGAGAGAGAGAGAGAGAGAGAGGGGGGGGGATGAGCTCTTAAAGTAGTTTTGATTGACGAGAAAAGAGCCTCTTTGGTTTGGATTCCGAATTTTCCTTCTCCTATGCCGGTTACTATACCAAGAGTTAAAGAACCCAATCTTTCCTGGAGGGAGAATAGTTGGATTCGTACCTTTCCCAAGGGTATTAGCTCTATGTGAAATGCAAACTGTCTCGTCCAGGATTTGAACTCGTCTCAGTGAATCCATTTCCTACGACGATAACCGTTACACTACGCATCCCCAACAAAACAAATAAACCAAATTGAATCTCGAAGGCAGATAATTACTTACTGTATCCCTACAACATTAGAATTGTTATTGCAAAGTAAAATAAACTCTCTCTCTCTCTCTCTCTCTCTCTCTCTCTCTCTCTCTCTCTCTCTCTCTCTCTCACTCACACACACACACTTCTCGCATCAATATTTCAACTGCTTAAATCGTCTCTTCTGTTCTGGGGGGTGGGGTGGGGTGGTAATAATCATTTTTATTTTCTATTGTTAATATAGTTTCTTTTCTTTTTCTCTTCTCGTCTACGCATCATTGGGATTTTCTTTTCGTAAATAAAATTTCAATCTCTTTATTTTCTCTTCTTATAAGAATCAGCTCTTAAAACTGGGACAGCGTTTACGTTCATTGAGACAGATTCATTGAAAAATGCCCAAAATAATTTCATAGATACATTTATTTAAAAACGTCCCAAATAATCTAAGAATTCACATGAAAAACAATCAGAATATTTGTGCATATGGGATTAGTTTACAATCTAATAAAGAGTAGGTACCACCAATTTTCCCGGCGAAATGTACCCCACCCCACCCCCTATATTTAACACTATGAAACTTGCATAAAGGTTAATATTATCTTGAAAAATGTTTGTTCATTCGAAAGAAGAAACATAAAAAAAAACTCCTGATGATTCTTGCAATTTTTTTCAGCTTACGGAAATAATGAAAATTATGAACAAAAAACAATGGTTAGATTTTTGCACCGTTAAATCAATTGATATTTAACGTAGCCAAAAACAAGTTATGACTAGAGGCTTTTTAAAAAATTCTATGAAAAATCAATTAATGGTCCGATTTTCACTGAAAAATTTGGAAGTGCGTATTTTCAAGATAACCAACTGTTTATTTTTTTAAGCATTGGGAAATTTCACAACAAAGTAGAATCCATTTGCAGTGTCTTCTTTTCTCTTCTAAGACTCAGCTCTAACTCTGTTATTCTTAAAACTGGGACAGTGTGTGTAGTAAAAAGAGAACCAGTGTTTCAGACTTTAGCAAGCTTTATTTTACTTTACTCTGACTACGATCTGATTGGAGGTGTAGTGTCCTAACATCTCGACCTGACGATATTTGGGGAAATCTCAATAGGGCGAGATCACGAAAATAGGGACTTCACTACGAACGTGAACATACAGTCACACGGACCTCAACTGTAAATATTCCCGTAATAAAACCTGTTTATAAAACGTTAAACCTGAGTTAACTTCTCCACAGGAGGTAATTACGTTGGAGTTATTAGTACAGTGTGTACGTTCATTGCAACATATTCATTGAAAAATGTCCAAAATAATTTCATAGAGACATTTATTGAAAAATGTCTCAAATAATCTAAGAATTCGGATGAAAAACAATTTTATTTTTCCGAAAAAAAAAAGCGTTCAAAATAGTGTACGAGGCTGGCTTTTGTTGATAATTTGAAGAGAGCCTTCTTAAAAAAAAAAAAAAAGAAAAAAATAAGAAAAAAAAAAAAAAAAAAAAAATTCGGGAGTGCGTATCTTGAATATAACCAATTGTTTATTTGCTAAGTATTTTTTCTCTTCTAAGAGTCACGTCTGGCTCAATTAATCTTAAAACTAAAACTAAAGCAACGTATACGCAACGTTATGTGACGTTGATTGTTTACATTCCTAAACGTACATCAATTCTGAAATTCCAAAATGAAATCATTCGGCAACTGGGACGCAGCGTTCTGGTGTATATCTTAAGGGTTCGTCGTCAAATAACAAATTGAAATCATTGGCAATTGTGGATCTCCAATTCCCAGCAGAAATCACCAGTTTAATCGAACAGTAAGGTAAGACTTGTTTTTATTTATTCTAAATCTATATATTAATACTCATGTTCGTTATTAGTACGACCGTTAGCATATTGCAGCATCCTCTGGCTAAAAATGAGACCGTCCAAATCGTCTAAGACGAAATGCAAAAATGTAAATTCGGATTATCTGGTGGAGAGTTAAGATTATTATACTTTTTACATATTGAACTATTCATCAATAATTCTTAAATAAACATATCAAACTTAGTAATAATTAAATTATCATACTGTTGTATATTCACAGGTACCGCTCGTTCTTAATACATTCCAAAATATTAATAACGAGGTTATTCGGCAACTAGGACGCAGTTTTCTGGTACATATCTTAAGGACTTTCGTCAAATAGCAATTTGAGATTATTCGCAATTGAGGATTTTCAATTCCCCACAGAAATCACCAGTTTAATTCAGCAGTAAGGTAAGACTTATTTAAAAAAAATATTCTTATTATTGGTATTGATGTTTTTAATATCTCTTTTAATCTTCATATACAGTGGGGGGGTAATTCCATGTAAAATCATCAAGGCCATGTCACCCACCCGCTTCAATTTTTCTGAAATTTCGTACACGTGTAGACTAGATTAAAATTAGATAATCCCGCAAATTTGAGTTTCCAATTTGAAAAATTCGCCGAGTTATGTCGATTTTTATACTCGAAATATTTTAAGGGGGGGGGGGGAAATGGCGACATTTTGTAATATTTTTGTCTATAAAATGTTTTCTAGAGCTCCCCTACTCCTAAAGATTGGTTTATAGAAGCTTTTAGGTCTGAGAAATCCAAAAATGTTATCAAAATATTTCGAACTGGAAGCTCAAATTTGGGGGATTGTCTAACTTTAACCTAGTCTACACCTGTACAAAATTTCAGAAAAATTGAAGTGGATGGTGACAATTTTCTTTTCTTCTGGATGATTTGGCATGGAATTGCCCAGTGGTACCTTGACTTACGGATTTAATTCGTTCTACTCGTAACTCAATTTCGCCATTGAAATAAACTGAAATGCCATTAATATTTTTTGTTAGGTATTTTCAAATAAGAAAAAGCACTGTATAAAAACATAATGAAATAGAATATAATGAATTATATGATGTAATATGCTTCAATGTTTATATTTTACTAAGAACGGCCACCAAGCGTCGCTTGGGTAGAGGGGGGGGGGTTCAAAAACCCTGGTGTATGATT
This sequence comes from Doryteuthis pealeii, assembly GCA_023376005.1. Taxonomy (NCBI): domain Eukaryota; kingdom Metazoa; phylum Mollusca; class Cephalopoda; order Myopsida; family Loliginidae; genus Doryteuthis; species Doryteuthis pealeii. Next base: position 40,315,021 of record CM042167.1, read on the forward strand.
TGTTTACATTTGAGATTTACAAATGCTGGACATTTTTAAGTAGAATTTCAATGCTATTTCTTTGAATATAAATCAAGTCTTCATAATTTTTGCACAGAAAGCAAGAACCGGTGATATTTAATGTGCGTGTATATATATATATATATATATATATATATATATATTTACTTTGTCGTTAATTGTTTCATTTTCGTAGTTACATCTGGGCATACACACCAACTACCCTTTATATATGTATAGATAACTATTTTTCTTTGGCGTAATAAAGTTAGAAACTTAAATGTTTTTAGTGAACTTATTAACATAAGCGTATCTGAAGCTCACTCATTCCTGCGGGGATTAGAAATATACGAAAATAAAATAAAAAGAACAAACTCCCATGGAGCTTTGACCGAAAGAATCCCTTGGCACAAGTCCGACAAAAAGTACTACCCCCCACCAAAAAAAAATACCTCAGCCATTCGAACTAAAGCCGTAATTGGGTCTAGTTGGTCCTGTTAGCCAGGGAGATTTTCCCTCGCTACAGGCCACTATGACCCCGTTCAATAAAGCCTAAATCGTAAAACTACCCCTTGCCTTTGTCTCTTTCCTTTCTAGTTCCTTTTCGTTCTGTTTCGTTCCTAAGTTCCATTTCAGCTTACCAGCCCAGAAGAAGAAACAACCAGCTTTACAACCTTAACTTAGCCTCATATACCTCCAAATTTCTCTCTCAACACAAACAGAAAAATCGATCGAGTGACAGCTTATAAATTGGTAGACTTGTAAGTTGAGGGACTTGTAAGTCAATGTACCACTGTATATAAGTGTAGTCTCAATATCATCATTATTACTCGGGTTCATCCCTTTAAAATAATTTACTATCTGTATAATTTAGAATACAGGTTTTCTAGCATATGTTAGGAGACCAAATAGAGTGGTCTGGTCTCCCTTATTACCGGATTTGAGGAACTCCTCCCACGTCACGAGTCCGCTTTGGTCACGTGACCAGGTTGAACCTTGAAATCTTTCTTTTAGGAACTCGATTTGAGAATCGAGAACGTAGTCGTCCACAACAGTGTCTGGTTTTTGTTTCTAGACTTGAGAAATAGTTTGTGGTTTCCGCCTTTTTGTTATTTCGACCTTTTTCTTTCTTTTCCTTTTTAACACATTGTGATTCTTTTAGTAACTTGAGACGGGAACTTAGTCCCCCTCTTGCATGTTGTAGAATAAAATGTTATATATATATATTTACCAACCCCTCCGCACGAGCAGGATGCGACACAAGGTCAATTTCTTAAGCGGAGTTTAACAGGTTTGAATTCAGAGTTTTTCTTCTCCTAGACTGGTTACCTAGCCATGGTTAAAGAGCCCAGTCTGCCCTGCTATTTACCCATAGCTGGAGGGAAAATTGGATTCATACCTTTCCCAAGGGTATTAGCGCTATGTGAAATTCCAACAGCTTCGTCCAGGAATTGAACTCGCGTTGACGAGTCCATTTCCTACGACTCTAACCATTAGACCACGCGCCTCCATTAAATGTTATATAGTATTAATTGACTTATTTTTATTTTCCTACCGAATATTCTGGCCCCCTCCAATCAATCGGCTGGTCACGTCAAGCCCTAGCACCTATATGATTTTCCCAACCCTATTGCCCTTATGGCAAGCCCCAACCCCTTTTTATCATATGGGTGCTAGAAGGCGGTGACTGAGGGTCTACATGTCCTGGGAATGACGTTAAACTCTATCTGATGGTGAGTTCCAGTTCTGGAGGTTTGGGGAATGTGGAGCACCCCTTCATCACCATTGCTCCCTGGTCCACTCTGGCCCGGAGTGGTAGTACCTGTTAGGGTCCCATCTATGGTTAAATAGAAAAATGTATTATAAAAAAATTGTATTATCCATTAAGAATTGATTTATTTCAAAACTTTATCGGCATTAAATGACCCACTGAGGTTGATATGCCACAAAACAAACAAACGAATATTCTGTTAGACTACTCTTTTTTTTTATAATATAGATAATCTAATACATCATTATAAACGGGTGTTAGCTACCAGTTTAACAGCCGACTAATTCTTATACATCAATCTACAATTTCTTTTCTTTTAAATACAATTCATCAAATCTCTGTGCCTGTGCAAACCTGATACTTGACAACGGAGTATTCTACAAAAAAACAAAATGGTATTTTCCCTTTCATCTGTATTTTACAAAACAATTGTCTTTGACCCAGGTTAAGCGCTCGTCTCAATCGCTCTTTGAATCTTTGATGTTAATCGGTCAATTTCTGGTCAGTGGAACAGATCATAGAACCCCCACCCCCTCACATAACTTAGATGGAGCTCGAATCTTTTAGGACCGATGTCGTGTTGTTAAATTTCCCTCATATAGTATTACTAGAAGTGGTTACCTGGCGTCGCCTGGATAGAGGGGGAGCAAACAGGTTAGTCGCGTAAATCCAGTATTACTGAATATATATATATATATATATATATATATATATATATATACCAACCCCAACGCACTAATAAGATGTGACACAAGGTCAATTTCTTAAGCGGAGTTTAACAGGTTTGAATTCAGTTTTCCTTCTCCTATACTGGTTACTTAGCCAAGGTTAAAGGGCACAGTCTGTCCTACTATTTACCCTGAGCTGGAGGGAGAGTAGTTGGATTCATACCTATGTTAAATGCAAACAGTCTCGTTCAGGAATTGAACTCGGGTCGACGAGTCCATTTCCGACGACTCTAAAACCATTACACCAAACACCTCCAACAAATATGATATGTGTGTGGTGTGTGTTTCAGTAATTTCCTTATTTTATTTATTTTTCTCCATTTTAAATTGTTTTTGTGGAATAATTCTATTTGAATCCCTAATTTCTCCATCAGTAATCGTCCGTCGACTGAGGAGGAAAAAACTTTAAAAATTTCTATGGGAAAAAGAGATTCTTTATCCAATTCAAAGTTTCTATAATCGAAATTGGTAATTTTTCAGAAGCAAAGATTTTTATCTTTTGTCATTCAAGAATCAGAAAAAAAGCGATAATAAATATTTCAAGTAATAAACCGAAAGAATTTAATAAAAAGAAAAAGAAAGCACTTTTAACTGAAGATCAAATAGATCTCCTGTAAAAATGAGAAAGGAAGATGTCTGACGCCTCGTTTTGGTTTTTCCTTTTTTTTATGACCCTACATAAAATAAAAGGAAAGGAAAACAAAACTAAAGTGTAAAATTCTCCTCTCCAAGCAAGGGCAGACAATTATGATTAGTTGGATAAGGACCTGTGGATATACCACAGTATGATAATGTAATTATTACAACGTTTGATATAAAATAATAAAATTCGAAGGCAATACAATGCGTAAAAAATAAAGACAAAAAGATGTTTTTGTCTTTTTGTCTTTATTTTTTACGCATTGTATTGCCTTCGAATTTTATTATTTTATAACATACTTAACAATGCTTCAAGCAAATTACCAATTACTTTTAACGTTTGATATGTTTACTTAAGAGCTATTACTAAATAGTTCAATATGTAAAAAATATAACGATCTTGATTTAACTCTCTCTCTCGCTCTTTTTAATAAACAATTGTTTCTGTAATTTCTAAATATTTTGGTGACCTTACCTTTGGGATTACCCTTGTATGTCAGTGTGAGTTAATATAAAATATTATTAAATATAACTAGCAGGACCTGTGGATATACTACAGTATGATAATTAAATTATTACAACGTTTGATATGTTTACTTAAAAGCTATTGCTAAATAGTTCAATATGTAAAAAGTATAATCTTTAACTCTCTCTCGTTCTTTTTTCTTTCTTTCCTTTTCATCATCGATTGAAACAGATTAGCCTCATTGTTTTCACGTTCTCACCCCCTCTCTCTATCTTTCTCATACTCTCTTTCTTATATTTTTTGTATACCGTATTTTTTCTAATAAAAACAAAATGGTCCATTATTTAGCTGATGTGGCAACACTTATGAGAAATATGCAATCTATTATCCGCGGATAAGCAACACCAGATAATTACATTTTTTCATTGCATCTTGGACGATTTGGACGGTCTCATTTTTAACGAGAGGGTGTTGCAGGATGATAACGGACGGAAGATTTGGGAACACGCGTATTAATATATAGATTTACTCTACCCGTTTGCCATGGGTATGATGGGGTACAAGGTTGCAATTACGGGCCATCCGGTGAGGATCGAACTCGCTATTCAGTAGTAATAATGAATATGTGAGACTAGTTTAGCTTGCTAACCATTATACCTTATGATTAGTATCACTATATTACGTTTGTATACCTGACCTCGTCGGGGGTCCAGTGAGCTTCGGCCACTGGATCAGGGTAAAGTACAAATAATAGCGTCGATCCCAGGGGTCTATCCTCCCAAGTAATACCTGCCCCTTTGATTTAAAGGGACAGGGCTAGGTTTATTGTCCAGGTGCCCCCTTGAGGGGGAATGCCGAGGGGATCGACGCAATTTTTGTTCTTTCCCACCCATGAGCTTCGGCTTGTGGGTGGGCCCACATTAAAACGAGGCCTTGTGCCCAGTCCATACAAGTGGGGTATGAGGCAAACACATCCCCCAGGCAATACCTGATTTAAAGGGACAGGGCTGGGTTTATTGCCCTGCGCCTGAGGCGCCCCCTTGATGGGGAATGCCGACGGGATCGACGCAATTTTTGTGTTTACCACCTATGAGCTTCGGCTTATTGGCGGGCCCACGTTAAAACTAGACCTTGTGTCCAGCGCTCATAAGTGGGATGAGAGGCAAATATCCCGATATTATGTTTAAAATCTAAAATAAATGATAAAAATAAATTCTCACAAATTAAAAAAACAAAATGTCTCCATGATGTACGGTGGTTTAACGCGGGAAACATTTTGTTTGTTCCCCACTATTATAGACAAAATCTCCACGTCAGAGATAAAGACAGAAAAAAAAAAAAAATAAGTCTACAAAAGTTTTTGACTGTTTTTAATTTGTTGGTTATTTGGTATGATCACCATAAAAAAGTCAAAATACTGAAGAAAAGCTCTCTAAAAAACAAAGTCCGTTTTCTCACGAAGATCTGTCTGATTTTCTATTTCTTTCTTTATTTCTTTTTATATTTACATCTTTTTTTAAATTTCTATTTTGTGACTCTAGAAGATGCGATAAAAAGAAAATGTCGGACTCACTTGGTGACTGACTTGCGGAATCAGAAAAAAAATCTATTGATATCACTTTTTTCGTTTAGCAATCTTCTGAAAAAATTATTTGGTACATATTCACGTCTCAATGGAGAATTATTTTTCTATCTTAATCTCTATTGTATACAATTCTTTAAGAAAAAAAATATGCTCTTCTCACACGAGCTCTGTTGTTAAAAATGCCATGGATAAAAGGGTAGGTCAATTTTTAACTTTTTAAAAATATCAAATTGTCCATCTATGCGAAAATTGAGTGGGATCCTTTCCGTCCACTAAGGACGATGGCGTAGTGTCCAGAAAAATATCTGCATCTGCGCAAGTGACTCTGCATGCCAATTCTTGAGTGACAGTCTTTGGTGCACTGAATGCACACAAACTGTGATGCTTTCTGGAGCTGCTGGCTTTTCTCTCTCTTTCTGGCTCTCTTTTCTGTCGAGGCTACTCTCCTCTCTGCCTCATCCCTCTCCGTGCCTTGCTTAACGTTGAGGCGTCAGGCCGCTCTATTTTTTTGCATCTACCTCCCACATGTTTGTGTCAATATGACATATCCTTATAAATATCGTGCAGACATCTTTAAATCGTAGGTGTGGTCTACCAACCGATTGATACAACCGGGTTAGTATACTGAATACTGATACCAAAAATTAGATCTTTTACTTGCACCATTATTTGAGGAAATAGCATCAAAGATCGTCTACTAAAACGAGGATTTTTAGTGCATTTTAGTAGACGATCTTTGATGCTATTTCAATTAGTAAATACTTAAATAATTAGAGATGAATCTGTGAATAAAAATTTAAAAACAAAATATAGCTTTAGACAATCACTTTCACTATAATGCATAATGTTAGGAAGAAAGTTCTACCGCAAATTCATTCCTCCCAATTCAATTTCCTCAAACAATGGTGCAAGTAAAATATTTAATTTTTGGTATCAGTATTTAGTATACTAACATACAACTTTCGCATATATGGACAATTTGATATTTTAAAAAAGTTAAAAATTGACCTACCCTAATGGACAACCGGTTCTCTTAGCTAACCGGCCGAACCACTCCAACTGACAGAGGGTGATAGGAGGCTTACCAAGAGTCACCAACCTGGAGGGTACGAGTTCAATCTTTGACGAGGAGATTTTTTTGTCTTTACAATGGTTGGGAACAAACACAATATTTATTTATTTTTATTTATTTATTTTTTATTTATTTATTTTTAATCTTTAAATTCTATACGTGAGAAATTGATATAGTGATACTAATCGTAAGTTGTCCCGCCATAGTACAATGATTAGTTACTTCTGAATAGCGAGTTCGATCCTCACTGAGTGCCCCGTACTTGTAACGTTGGCAAACGGGTAGGGTAATTATCTGCCCTTTCCTGGCGGAGAGAATTTTAGATATTCATTTCGACTTCCCGAAAACATCACGTGTCAGTCCCGTCTAGGGACACGCCCTGTCGGCTTAGGCTGTAGAATACGCCGACTGCACCTCTGCAGAGGGGTTAGACACCCGCATTCTCAATGGTGTCACTTTGTTGGCCGTGGGTGACAAGTAACGACGGGTAATTCTCACTTTAGTGATTTGCTTAGTTGGACACAATCTAACGACTTCATATTGGGGGGGGGGGCATATTGAGAATCTAGCTTGTTAATCATTACCCCCTGCGAGGAGTACTACTTAACAATCTGCTTAGATTTAGTACCCGACCGTAAGGATCGAACTCTCTACTCTGTTGAGATACAGAGCCTGCAATATCTTCTTGAAGGTTTATCTAAACTAGCAGGATCTGTGGATATACCACAGTATGATAATTTTGGAGACCTTACCTTTGGGATTACCCTTGTATGCCAGTGTGTGTAAATATATTATTAAATATAACTAGCAGAACCTGTGGATATGCCACAGTATGATAATTTAATCATTACAACGTTTAATATATTTACTTAAGAGCTATTTTACTTAAAATAGTAAAGAAAAAAAAAAGAAGTATAATAATCTTGATTTAACTCTCTCTCTCTTTCATTTTTTTTTTTTTTCGTTCTTTTCATTACGTTCGATTGAAACAGATTAGTTATCACTTCCGCGCGATCACCCCCTCTCTCTATCTTTTCCATACTCTTTCTTCCTTTCTTTCCAATTATAGTTTTTCTGTGTAGCATAGCATGTCCATTTTCTTCTCTTTCTTCATAATAAAAAACAGAATGGTCCATTATTTAGCTGATGTGACGACACTCATAAGAATTTGGCGGATAAGCAACACCATATAATCAGGATTTACATTTTTTGATTCTAATGAACCAGTGACCTAATTAAACCGAACTTCCCGTGTATGTAAATTGTCTCCACTCAACAACCGCCTTAATGTTCTTAAATAAGGGACGTCTAGCTTTTGATTCTGTTATAGTATGTGGCCTACCCGGTTTGAATGTGTCCTACTTCAGTAAGAGTATATTTATATATATAAGTAGTAGGCAATTTATTGAAACTAATTATTTTTCACATATATTCAATTTCAAGAAATGCAATTCAGTCATAAGCTGTATATAGTAATTAATAATTACAAAAAGAATTTATCCATAATTTATATGAATCAGAGATCTATTTAATTCTAAAATATTCTGAAATAGGGTAAAGGTTAGGAGTTATTATTATAACTCCTTATAATATGCTTTTTTATGGTAGGCCACATACTATAAGAGAGACATTATTTCGTAGGCCACATTTAAAAGGTAGGCCACATACTATAATGGTACTTAGTTTTTTTTATAATAATACTAATGTAAGCAGAGAGAGAGAGAGAGAGAGTGTTGAAAAATCCGCTGAAGGTCAGTTTGTATTGATCATAAAGAGAGACAATCTTATAAAAACAAAACAAAAAAAAAAAACATAAGTGGGAAGATAGTCACGTGTGACGGGCGGTTTTATATATGAGCGTGTATCAACTTGCACTAGTATTGTATTGGTTAACGAGCTATTGTTGATTAATTCTTACCGAGAGGAGTTCGATTCTCACTGGGTGCTCCATACTTCTGGCCTTGTGCCAAACTGAGCTTGTAAAGATTAGCATCTTTTTTATGTACAACACTGAATATGATTTACTTGCAATTTACGTCAATCTTTTTTGTTTTTGTTTTGTGGTACTTTAGCGCGCAAGTGATAATATCATTAGAATTGCATTTTACATATAAATAGTATTAGATGCCAGAAACTTCCGAGGTAAAAAGTTAGGGTTAGTTTTTTTTTTTTTTTTTTTTTTTTTTTTTTTTTTAGCGTCTCAAAGATTTCGGGTATTTTCATGAAATGTAATGCTTTTTATACGTAATTGAATAATATTATCTCTTGCGCCCTATTCTGCATTTGTACCAAAATCAGTGTATATACTTCACAGTCCCCCTAGACCTTTTGGAATTGGAGCCTTATCAGATGCAATTTAGTATTCTACCAATTACCCTCCCCACTCTTTGATCTGGGGGTGGGGGGTGTCTTACGCCTCTGCAGGGAATACCGTCAGCATATTTTAAGCTGCATTGACCGGATGAAAATCCTATGCATAGATATTATGCATTGGGATTTTATAATTAACAAACGGAAGTTTCCATGGGAAGTTCCCTGGACAAAACGGGAAATAACATTTAACGGCGGTATTATGATCTTTTGCTTTGTTTATATTGTCAATCATATTATTGCCAAAAATTTCGCCTCTTCACATAAACATTCGATATCAAGTCAGTCAATGTTTTGTTATTCTCTTATAACTGTTATGGCGCGACACACACACACACACATACACACACACATATATATATATATATATATATATATATATATGTGTGTGTGTATCAGTCAGGCACGTGTTTCGATGTTTATGTCTCATCAGTGCGGATCGACTTTTTTAACAGCTACCTCTAACCGGGAACGAAACCCGAGAAAATTTTCATGTGCACGCGCATAGTTGCGATTTTTATAATGTTTATATTTTGCGCGTGTCGAATATGGTGTGACGTCGTAATTTGGAAATGTTATTTTTTTTTCCTTGTGATTATTTGTTTTGATTTTCTGTATTTTGTGTCTTTATTGTCAGGGCTTTGTATGTATATATATATATATATATATATATGTATATATATACTAAAGCTGAGTGAATCAATGATTGTTTCTCTAAGGCTTTTTCCCTTTTAGTTTAATGAGAAAAAATAAAATACTAAAATATTCTTTACTTCTGGGATTGAATTATGTTTGAAAAAAAATCATCGTTTTAATTAGCAGTAATTTGCAATTAAGTAATAAATTAACCCATCTCTTACTTTACATTCTGCCTGTCAATCCCTCCCCCTCTCTCTCTCCCTCATACACACACACACACACACATATATATATATGTATATAGGAGGATTGGAGTAAATCCGAGAGAATGTGGTAAAGAATAGAGGGAAAATGTGTCCAAAGAACAGTTCACAGGTAGATGTAGGAGATATATTTCGTCGTGCATTTAGTACGACTTATTCAGTCTTTTATTTGAAACATTTGTGCATCATAAATTTGTTTTTATAGTAGAGAAAGTGAGGGGTGGGTTTGGTGATGAACTCAGGACTTCATTCTACATGAACCATTTGTTGACAAAAAGGAAATTATGTTCGCACCTTGCACATGAAACTAGATCTCTTGAGGCAATTCATTAAAGCATTGCCAATTGAAGGCAATTGTAAGTACCACATTTTGGCATTTCCTGGCCTGTTAATTGAAAAAAATCAAGGCCAGTGTGTTTGATGGTCTACAGATTCTGGAAGTTATCAAAGATGAACATTTCATCGGGATAATGTCAAAAATAGAAAAGAATGCTTGGTTCTCGACAAGTTCTTTACCTTGTCAATAAATTTACTGGAAATGCATGAGCAATGAAATTGGATAGCCATAAAATACTTGATTGCAACATGAGCATCAAGTTCCATTTTCTGCATAGCCATCTTACTAACTTCTTGAAAAACTTTGATGTGGTCAGCTATGAGCAAGATGAATGATTCTACCAAGATTTGAAATTCATGGAGGAATGGTATCAAAGTATATGGGATGTAAATATGATGGTTGTCTATGGAGCATAAAGGGAAATTGTTCGCATATTGAACACTCTAGAAAAAACTGTAATTTTTTACCTTAACTAAAAAAAAAGGAATTTGTTGTACCTACCCCACCCCATTAGACTGTAAAAGAATGGTTGGTTCTGTCTTATGAATTAGCTGTCAGACAAGATGGAGAGTTAGTATGTATATGAATTCCTGGTCGAATAAATATACTATTACCAAGAATTTGACTTTGTCTCTTATTCACTATTATTACATATTTCCTACTTTCTCTTTGCGTGTAAGTAATTGGTCACCTTTATCGCGACACAAAAGAATTAAATAAATCACAAAAGTTAATATGCCACTAAAAAATTGCAAGCCAACCAAAAATACAAATATGTAGCAGTCCAAAAATAGGTACCCCCATATATATTTATGCAATTTTTTTTTCAATTTGAGAAATATACTAGCACATTGTTTAGCACCTAAACGAGGAACCACTGATGAACAGCCAGACACGCATGAATTACCAGCTCATCTGATGATTGGAGAAGTGAAACTAGGAGTCGTGGGTTATTACATTGCCTTATTTTATTAATTGTTATATTTATAAACAGTGCTTAATATTATTGATAGAGCATTTATATTCAAGTTAAGGTGGCGTGAACATGGAGTCAACGGCGCCTGGTTACTGACAGAAGATCTCTTAGAAACTTTAAGTAACCAGGCACCGTTGACTCCTTGACCACGCTACCTTAACATTATATATAAACACATAATTGTTATCGCTAGTTGAAGTGGATAGGATTTCCCCAAATACAGCAAACCATTTTATTTATTTATTTTTTCAGATGCTTCATTTCAAACAGCCTTTTAATTTTAGGAACATTTCTTTTCATTTCTTTCTTTTAGTTATTAACATAAGTTAAATATAGAGGCTGTGGTGTAATGGTTAAAGTCGTAGAAAATGGACTCGTTGACTCGAGTTCAATTCCTCGACAAGGCTTTTTGCATTTCACGTAGCACTAATACCCTTGGGAAAGGTATGAATCCATATATTCTTCCTCAAGCTATGGGTAGACTGGGCTCTTTAGCCTTGGATAGGTAACCAGTCTAGGAGAAGGAAAACTCTGAATTTGAAAAGCCTGAGGACAGTCGTTGATTGGGTGTGTGGCACCAATTCTTTCCCATCGACTGTACCAAAAAGCGCCGATGGTCCAACACAAACCTTCACCATTATAAACAAAAACACTGTGTGGTTTGTTCATTGGATCAGCTCATGGTATCTTATGAACCCTCATGCGTCGAAATCGACGATAGAGTTCATTATATATATATATATATATATATATATATACACATGAGGGCTAAACTTGCAAATTAGTCGGAAAATTAAAACGGAAAGTTTTTTTGGTGGTCCCCCATGATAGTTTAACTACAGTCTATGAATGAACTTTTTGCATCTTGACACCAAAAAAAAACCAAAAATCACTATACATTTAATTAACCATTGAAATTAATTATTGAATCCAACGGTAGACACATTAGTCTCTGTTGTTTGTGTTAGTATTGCAATGTATAATTTCAGTTAAACTTGGTTTTAAAAAATATTTTTCAACATTAAATGTATAGTAATTTGGATTTTTTTAATCAGTTTTTTAAGCAATATGTAATAAAAAAACAACCTTAATCCCCAAACCCCTAAACCGTAACCCAGTTCGCAAAAAGTTAATTCATAGACTGTAGTTAATGGGGGACCACCAAAAAACTTTCCGTTTCAATTTTCCGACCAATTTGCAAGTTTAGCCTACATAAGTTATTTATATTATATCTACATCTAGATAATAAATGTTATGCTTAAGTAATAGGTACCAGGGACTTTTCACAAAATCACAATTTTTCATTAAGGGAAGGGGCTTCCCTTGTGGTTTTCAGCATACACGTACTGTACCAACATTTTCACACCCACTTGGCTGAATCACTCCCCACCCTAAAAAAAACCCCTTGTACTAATGCAGAATAGCGCACAAGAGATAATATTATAAGATTACGTTTAAAAAGCATTACATTTCATTGTCCTGGATATAACGTAAAACTGTCTGAAGGTGAGGTTCCAGTTCTGGAGGTCTGGGGAGTGTGGAGCACTCCGTCACGATTGTTCCCAGGTCCACTCTGACCCGGAGTGGTAGTAGCTGTTAGGGTCTCATCTATGAGTTAAATAGAAAAATGTGTCTATAAAAAAATTGAGCATCCATTAAAAGTGAATTTATTTAAAACTTTGCCGGCATTAAATGACCCACTGTTGTTGATATGCCGTAAAACAAAACGACAAAACATTTCACGGAAATACCCGAAACCTTTCAGACGCTAGTATTTTGGTGTTAGGCTACTTTGGGAGTTTCCGACATTTAATGCTATTTATACGTAAAAGCAATTCTAATGATATTGCGCGCTATTCTGCATTTTTACCAAAAAACTAAGTAAAGAAGACCGAATGAAAATATTCACTCACCTCTCTGCATGCAATTCGGAAATGATAACAAAATATCGTCAAGGCTTTTTTGGATTTCATTCATTCATTCCTTCTTTCTTCTTCTTTTTCTTCTTCTTTAAAATTCTCATTCATCTGTTGTGTTATTTGATTCCATTTTAATTTTCATCCACTGAAAAAGCTTCGTCGATCCTTCCTTCATTTTTGATTACTAAAAACTGGTCAGCAGTGTAAACCACTTCAATAAGTAAAAAGAAAGAGAAAACGTAATGTAGATAAAGTGAGTAATCCCATTCAAATACCTGCAGGAGTACCCCCTCTCTCATTATCTTCTCTCTGTCACTCTCTTTGTCTCTCTCTCTCTTTGTCTCTTTCTCTCTCTGTCTCTCCCCCCTCTCTCTTAATGGACAGTTCTGTATTGCCGTCTCTTGTATAGTCCGTTTTTATCTCTTAACACCTGTTGAGTATATTTCTATCAGTCGTTGGGGGGGGCTTGGCAGGTGGTGAGGCATAATTGGGGTGGGCACGGCAAAGGGGGGTGCGGCATGGAGACACTAAAACGTTCAGTAATTATTTATTGGCTATTTGCACACACACACACACACACACACACACACACACACACACACATATATATATATATATATATATATATATATATATATATATATATATATATGTAAAAAATAAAGTCGTCGGCCTAAAGTCGATAATAGCCATACTGCGAGGGAGTCTATCCCCTTTTCACTAGCGCTAGACCAAGGAGATTGTTTTTGCGTTTGAGGTGGATCGCCACACCTACCATCAGCTCCGAACGTTACTGTACAGATCCCTGTGCTACACATACGCTGGGTTGGCGAGGTGCGGTATCGAACCAGGAACCTTGTGGTTCCTGACTCTACCTACTGAGCTAAACCAGCTCTTATATATGTGAGTGTGGAGGCACGTGGTGTAATGGTTAGTCGTAGGAAAATGGACTCGTCGATCAGTTCAAATCCTGGACGAGGCTGTTTGCATTTCATATAGCGCTAATACCTTTTGGGAAAAGTATGCATCCAACTACTTTCCTTCCAGTTATGGGTAAATAGTAGGACAGACTCTGCTCTTTAACCTTGGCTAGGTAAACAGTCTAGGAGAAGGAAAATTCAAACCTTTAAATCCGCTTGAGAAATTGACCTTGTGTCGCATCCTGCTCATGTGGAGTGGTTGGTATATATATATATATATATATTAATTTATGTGGATGTATGTACCCAACCCCTTCGTCGCTAGCAGGATGACACACAAGGTAAATTTTTAAGTGGGGTAAAGATGTTTGAATCCAGTTTCCCTTCTCATGGACTGACTTAAGAACTCAGTCTTCGCTACTATTTACCCATAGCTGGGTGGACTTATTAATAACAGACTTCAAAACATTAAACCTACCATTGAAGAATGGAACTTAAAATACAACAAAAATAGAAGAGAACGGGTTGTGCTGACCTGCCTTCACATAGGTCACACCTACATCACCCATCATCATTTACTAGAGGGCATAGAATCCCCAATATGCACTACATGCCAAGAGAGATTTACAATGAAACAAACTGCTAGAGTGTGTAGATTTTGATCTAGTGTGAACAAAATACTACCAAGCAAGTAATTTGAAAAAAAAAACTTTTCACGAAAATGAGACCATCCAGGATTTTACATTTCTTAAAAGAAGTCGGATTGGACTCAAAAATATGAGTAATTGAACAATAATTAAAATCTATACATATACATATTTTTTTATACCAAACGCTACGAATCCAAAACTTAGTTGTCATTAAATGACCCACTGAGGTTGATATGCCGGAAAACAAACCAAACCATTGCTGGGCGAGAGGAGAATAGTTGGATTCATGCCTTTCCCAAGGGCATTAGCGCTGTGTGAAATGCAAACAGCCTCATCCAGGATTTGAACTCGGATCACCCTCCAAAATTGAAACTTCACAATTAGAAAATATTAATGGAGGAAGGGCTCTCAAAGTAGACTAACAAGAAGAGGTTTGGTTTAAATTTAGTTTTCCTTATCCCAACCGGTTGCCATACTGTGAGACTAAAGAGCCCAGTTTGCCCTACTATTTATCCATAGCTGGAGGGAGAATAGTTGGATTCATACTAATCCCAAGAGTATTATCTCTATGTGAAACGCAAACGGCCTCGTCAAGGGTAGTGTGGAGTCCCCGATGGCGTTGCAGCTAATTTGCTGGGCTGCAACATCGTAGTAAGCGAGTTCGAACCTCAGTTGCGCTATGCCGTTCTCTTTCGGACTAACATCCTCATCTCCCAAGGTATGGGTTGAATAATGCCACTACTGTTCTTCTACAAGGAGGACTTTAGCATTGAATAACCCACGAAGGTTGATATGTTATTAAACAAAAGAAACCGAACCATCGTCCAGGATGTGAGCTCGAGTCGTTGTGTTCATATCTTAAGACAATAACCGTTACACACTGAGCGCCTCCGACATAATTTTAGTGAGAAAAGAAAAGAAAGACCAAGAGATAAACTAATGTAGGATACAATTACCCGCAAAAAATTCGATTATATTGAAATTTCTAAAATGCGTATTTCTACCATAACAAGAAATTTTTAATTACCGTATTTGACGGCCTATAAGACGCACGGGTATATAAGACGCACCCCCATTTTAGGAAAAAAGTTTTTAGTGTATTCAAGCATATATTGTTGAAAACCATCTAGCTATGCATTACACAAGCAGAAACATAGCTGTATGAAAGCAATTCGGCAGTACAGGCAAGCAATAAGTACTGAGCGTAAGCTGGGTTAGTGAGCATCATAGAGAAGATTAGCCTATGCCTACGGGAGATCTCAAACTTCACCTACGATGTATAAGACGCAGGGCAATTTTTTGAGCCAAAACTTTGGAAAAACACCCCGCCATTTTCATGTATTCACCCCCTACTTTTTCGTATTCAGTTCCCCCCAATTTTTACTCGTAATTGTCCCCCAATTCTTTCGTATTTACCCCTACTTTCTCGTATTCTCCCCAGATTTCTCGTAATTAAATCTCCCCAATTTTCTCGTAATTAGCTGACCCATTTTCTCGTATTCACCCCAATTTTTTCGATATTAACCCCCCAATTTTTTCGTAATTACCCCATTTTTTCTCGTATTCTCCATATGTTCTCGTCATTAACTCTCAATTCTCTCGTAATTAGCCCTATTTTTTTTCTCATAAGCTCCCTATTTTTACTCATAATTAGCTTCCTTCAATTTTCTCTTATATCCCCCGCCATTCTCTCGTATTCGCCCCATTTTGTTCTCGTAATTAACCCTCCTTTTCTCGTATTCATATCCATTTTCTTGTAATTAACCCCTCTCCCGCGTATTCTCCCCTTTTTCCTTGTAATTCTTGTATTCCCCTCACTTTTCTTCTACTAATTAACCCTTCTCGTATTCATCCCCTTCAGCATATGCCCGCTATTTTATTGTATTCGCCCCCTTTTTTTTTTATTCTCGTATTTCTCACACATTTTCTCGTATTCTCTCCCACTCTTTCCTTATAAATTTTTTGCGTCGTTGTTTCTTAAAAGCTTTTCATGCACAGTTACGATATCGAGCTTTCTTATAAAAATAGTTCACACACAATTGTATGGTTTCAAGTATTCCTATCTCGTACTAATAATTACTGTATTTGACGGCATACAGGACGCACTTTTTTTCCAAAATTTTGGCTCAAAAATTGCCCTGCATCTTACACATCGTAGGTGAAGTTTGAGACCTCCCGTATGCCTAGGCTAATCTTCTCTATGATGCTCACTAACCCAGCTTACGCTCAGTACTTTTACCTACCCTAAACTGCCAAGTTGCTTTCATACAGCTATGTTTCTGCTTGTATAATGCAGAGATAGACTGTTTTCAACAATATATGTTTAATACACTAAAACCCTTTTTTTTTTCTGAATCTGACCTGCTGAAATAGGGGGTGCGTCTTATATACCGTCAAATACGGTATATGGTTTTAAGTAGTTATTTCTATTTAATGATATTGTCATTTGTTTGCAAACAGTTTGGTTTGTTTTACGGCATATCAACCTCAGTGGATCATTTAATGCCGATAAAGTTTTGAAATAAAATTATTATGGATACTCAATATCTTTTATAAACACATTTTTCTGTTCAGTCCATAGATGGGACCCTAACACGGGTCAGTGAACCAGGGAATAATGGTGATGAAGAGGTGCTCCACATTCCCCAAACCTCCAGAGCTGGAACTTCACCATCAGATAGTTTAACGTCGTTTCCAGGACATGATGACCCTCAGACACCGTCTTCTAGCACCCATAGGATAAAAAGGATTGGGGCTTGCCATAAGGGCAATAGGGTTGACACAGTTATATGGTGTCAAGTAACTGATAATAATATTTAGTAAACAATTATAACTTCAAATAACTATTCTTAATGCAAACAATTTAGATATATGGTATCAAGTATTCCTATAGAATACAAATAATTTTTTAAGTGATCTATTTGACCCATAGAATGCCTGTAATTGTCCCACCAACGGTTGTTTGGACGTTGTACGGAGACTGTCTCCCTTTTGAAGTGGACACAGTCTATGTGCTGTGCGATTATACCTCTCTATTAGGAATGCATTTCGTTGGGACAGGCTAATCTCGCGGTTCCGAGCCGCAGTTATCCACTTTGCATGTGGTTTATACAGCAATGGGTTGGAATGGTATGAAGTCACGTAACCGGCGGTGGAGAAGTTGTGCAGGGGATAGCCCGATGCTCTGGATGGGCGTGTTCCGATATTGGAGAATATCTCTGGCTGCCTGGTCATTATCCAGGGATCCCTAACAGATATTATCACTCTGGATCAGAGTGGATCTTCTACAGAGCTCCGGAACTGGAGCCTCACCACTAGCTTGCAAATTATTAATGTGAGGAATACTTAAAACCATACAGATCTGTATAAATTATTTCTATTAGGAATACTTGATATGATCGTCATCATCAGGTTGCGCTGAGAGCACAAATTCCCATGCCTCTCTCGCGCCGTCCATCAGATGTGTGTCCATGTGTCTTTTGGAAAATGTCCCTTATAAGTTCATCCTTGCCTCTTCAGCAGCCTAGCATATTTTGTTCGTCTTACGTGGATGGTTTGTGTGATTTGGCCACTGCTCCTGGGATTTGTTCAAAACAACATGCAGTATCTTGGAGTAGTTCCCATTTATTTTTCCAAGCTTATACTCAAATTCCAAGTGGTGCAAACGTACAGTATCACAGTGGTATATCCACAGGTCCCGCTAATTGTTGCAGTCCAGCACGTTAGCCAATACGCCACAGGGACTCTTAATTTAGAATAAAAATGTTCTATTTTAAGCCTTTTGGAATATGAATTGTTCTATCCTATTTAGAGCGCTAATTACGAGAAAAAGGGAGAGAAGAGAAAGTAGGAGGATTAATTCTTTGATATTATCTGTCAGAAGTATTATTAACTAAAATATTTCTATATAAGACTATTATTTTTTTAATGTTGGTATCTGATAGATGTAGAGGGAACCTCCTTGATAATTTTGTTGTGGTATATCCTACTATATAGATATTTTGTTGTGGTATAGCCAATATAACTATATAAATATGGACATCTAATATATATATAATATGTGAATAATATGGGTGCTATATTTCTAAGCAGATAGAGCGTTCATATATGAATTAAAGTATCGTGGACATGGAATCAACATCTGGTTACTGACAGTTTCTCGCCTATACGATCTTCAGACTGCATAGGCGAGAAATTGTCAGTACTCAGGTGTTGACTCCATGTTCACGATAATCATATATATATATATATATATATATATATGCTCCCAATTTTCATGATAGAGCGCTGTAGGGGAGACATTAATTGACATTTCATCGCTATAGCGTAAGCATTTACTCGCCTGTTGTTTATAGACTTGAGTTCTCTGGTGATTGTAAAAACATATCCTGTAAGTATGTACTAATTAATTGTTCACCCCGGACTGACGGTCGCAAGGGTAAGGAACTTAGCAGACGAAAATTCTGTCGGGTTTCGCTCTCGGCTAGAGGTACCTGTTTAAAAAGGCGAGCCGCACTGATGAGACGAAAACGTGTCTGTGGATGACTGATATATATATATATATATATATATATATATATATATATATAGAGAGAGAGAGAGAGAGTTAAGAGTAAGGAAATGAATCCGACGGTATAGATAAAAAAGGTATGAAAACACACTAGCAATGAAAATGATATAAGAATATATTCATTTTAACAACATTGTGTGTTTTCATACCCTATCTATCTATCTTCATTTGAAGCAAGTACTGTTAAAGATTTCTTATTCATGATCTACATCTGTATTCGTTCAAGTCTTCTTGTGATTTTCTGTAAATCGGGATCAGATGATGGATAAACTGTCACATACTTTCTACCAAGCGCTTTCGACCATTTCGCCGGTCGTAATTAGGGGATTGTAGTGTTGTAGTATGATCGTTTAAAAAAAATTCATTATTTTATTCATTTTCATTCATTTAGGAGAGTCTATTTCATTTTTTGAGGTTTGCTATGATATATATATATATTATATATATATAATAAAGTTAAACCTAATGAGTCAGATATACCTACTAATAGTTTCGCTTAGTAGCTTATCAGGACAAGAATCTGACTTCAAATAGTATTATTTGGTCTACTTAGGTATTAAGCACTTTTTACATTTTAGTTTTAGATAATCCTAGCGGTTTATATATCTTTTTCACACACACATATATATATATATATATATATATAAATATATATATAAATTTTTTTTTCTTTTGGCCAAATGTTATAATATTAATCGATTATTTTTGATTGGTACGACCTTTTTCTTTTTTTTCCCCAGGTGAAGTTTGGTAGTATATTTTTACTATCAAACTATTTGCCATTAATTATATATATATATATATATATATATATATATATATATATATTATAACATGTCTTTATATGTAACCAATTAGCACCTTGTTCGTTATCACCCAACCTGTCACTTCTTGCTTATTTTATAGGCATGGCTACTTACCACCCCTCACTTTCGTTTTCCTTGTCTCTCTCAACTTGCCTTTCTTTCATCCCCCCCCCCCCGCTTTTATCATTCTCTCTTCACCTCGCTTCAACGCTGCACACACCTGTAATTTAAATCCATTAGCACCTGGGACTGACGACATCTAGCTGACAAGCGACTACCAATAACATAATTGCAAGTTTTATTAAATACATCGACCACAAATGCAATCAGTTCCTCCGGCGACTGAGGTGACTGTTGTTGATGTTGCACGTACCGTGTGGTTTATGTTGACTTTCAGCTTTTTGTTAAAATTCCTTCAAGAATTACAGTGGCGATTACAACTAAGCCTATGAAGATGAATACAATGTTATTTGAAGTCTCACCCCCTCCAACTGCAGGGTCAATCTCTGGGCGTACATTCCGGCTTATCTGCTCTACTGCCTCTTTTTTTTTCCCTTATTTCCTCTGCCCCCCTCCTCTTTTCACACACACACACACACACACACTCTCTCTCTCTCTCTCTCTCTCTCTCTCTCTCTCTCTCTCTCTTTTCTATTGATGTCGGTCTATTCAAGTGAGTCAGTTGGTTTGGATAACAGCAACTGATTAAGCACCACTGAACCAGTGCCCATGATAGCTGGTACTCAAGAATAGTCCATTCATGTATTTGGATGATCCCATTCCTTGAGTCCTGATTGGCTACTTGGTTTCTATGATGTTATAAGGCTTCATAAATACCCTGGCATTCTGCAGTAGAATTGCAACAAGGTTACATCTGTATTGAGTTACAGCTACTTGTTGTCTTGTCTTACCAATTCGACGGTAATTGGAACTTAGTATGGTTATTCTACATCTCTCCTCCCATTACGCGGTCGTAGTGGCCTTTGATGGGAAATTAGTTCATTTCGACCAGGCCGATTACATAGAAGCAACCTAGACAATGCACGGGGTATTTTCGTCGGCATTGGCTTAGGGGGCGGAGTGACATTGGGTGAGGCTAATCTCGCGGTTCCGAGCCGCAGTTATCCACTTTGCATGTGGTTTATACAGCAATGGGTTGGAATGGTATGAAGTCACGTAACCGGCGGTGGAGAAGTTGTGCAGGGGATAGCCCGATACTCTGGATGGGCGTGTTCCGATACTGGAGAATCTCTGGCTGCCTGGTCATTATCCAGGGATCCCTTTGGCCCTGTGTTGCCATTAACTATTCTCTTGGCTGTCTTGACGGCTAATTCGGCTCGACCATTCCTTACAGCCCAGTACTTCAGGAACTGTTTAAATGGGAGGGATGTGAATGGTGGGCCACCATCACTACTGATTTCTTCAGGGATACCGTAGTTCAGGAATATTTTTCGACAGATTGAGATGATCCTGGATGCATTAGCTTGCCCGTGGCTCAAGTGATATAGAATGATCCAGCCAGTTAGCCTGTCAGCACATGCGAGGTATACACGATCCCCAACATAGAATAGATCCATGACAATCTGCTGGAATGGCCAATCAGGAGATCTTGTCAGATTGGCTCCCGTGGTTGACTCTAGCCGATTTTTGAGCATACCACCCAATTAGCCCTAATATTGCGGACTGAGGCATCCATTCCGGGCCAGTAAACAACACCAGGCCATTGTAAGTACTGAGACGGTGTCTTACCTCCCAATATTCGCGGACCTCAGGCGTAGTGAGATTACGTGTCCTTGGGAAACCTTGCTGTATCACACTTATTATTTTTTATATTGTGAATCATTGCGACCTGCTGCACGGATGAGATTTGGTGACAAGATGGCCATATTACTACCATCTCTAAATGTTGCCATCAGGGCTGTTGACTGACATATCACTTATATTGTCAGACTCTAGAATGTCTGACTGTGAGGGATTGACTGAAAGCACATCGAGTAGGGCCTGTAACATGGGCACAGGGTGGCGGGAAACTGCGTCAGAGCCTCTGTGCCACTTCCCGGTGCAGTGCTGGATGGTGAATTGATATCTCGGTCTTTTCCTTCAGTCGAAATAGTCGGGGATTTTGAATCTTGCTCAGATCTCTATCGCCAAACAGCCCCTTTAGTGGTTCGTGATCTGTGACCACTATGATGTTTGGGCAACCCATGAGAAACATACGACATTTCTCCAATGCCCATGCAATTGCTGCTGCCTCTTTTTCTATTGGTACATACCCGCGCTCAGCATCGGTGCAAAATCGGCTGCGAGCAAATATTATGTGCCAACCTTCAGGACAACAGATTGGGGCTTTGTCGATTGTGCATTCACAATGCTTCTGTAGCAGAAGGAAGCTCGTCCCTTCTTTGCTCCAATCTGGAGCGAGACAGGTCATCCGTGCCTTGTCAAAGGTTGCAACACCTTTCTTAACTAGGCCCACTATGACCTGTTTGGATTGTTGGAATGCATCCTCGAGACCTTGGTTCCAAGCGAAGTGGGAGTCCTGTTTGACAAGGTCTCGAAAGGGTAGCATGACTGGACCCAATGAGTATGCCCAGGCTACCTGGTTGACCATCCCATGATCTAGTATAGGTGATTGTCTTTGAGGCTGGAAAGTTTAGTATTACTTCTAGCATAGACTCAGAAGGGGTCACATAGAAAGGTGTTATCTGGAGGCCTCCAAACTGCATGACAGCATAACAGAACTGGAACTTATCTGTATTGATCACGATGTTGTTCTTGGAATATTGGAGTAGGAAAGCAAATGTGTGATAAAAGGTTTCTTCGATGTTAGTCATATAGCAGAGTATCATCTACGATCTTCACCTTGTGTGGGATATCTTTAATAATCTCATCATCTACGAGTATAGGCGTCTCCTGATGTAAGATAAACTTGAGGCATCCTCAGATACATGAATCTTCCCCGCTCAGTAATGAAAATGGTTAATGGTTGGCCCTCTTTGTCTAAGAGAACTGTGGTATACGTCAATAGCATCTAGGAATGTTTTCTTCATTTTAGGTGGCACTTGCAGTGACAATTGGAACGGTGACCCAATATGGTGGGTCTCTCATTTGCATTGGGAATTCAGGTGCTGGTAATCAACCGTTCTCCGTGGTTTACCATTCTTCTTGGCCGTTATGACCATTGTGCTGCACCAGTCTGTAGGCATGCCCACGGATACCGGAGCAATGATTCCTCTTTCCAAAGGGTTTGTCTCACTGGTTCCTCGAAGTGGAAAGGCACTGGAATTGGGTTGTGCCTGGCTTTGGGGACTGCCCCCTCTTTGAGGTGAATATGGGCAGTGGGACCAGACATAGCTGGGAATACTCCATCAGTTTTTAATGACGTCTTGATAAAATTCTCAAGGTGCTAGGTCTTTAGCCTACTAATGTTTTCTTCTTCTGCAGGATAGGGTAGAGTTTGGGGGCGATTTGGCAGTTGAACCTCACCCTCATTAAATTTGGGGTCTAATCCTTTAGGTTGCCTTCCTGCTAAAGAGTATGGAAAATCTTCATGCAGTATTCCCACATCAATGCCGATGTTGGATGTTATTGCATATATAGAGGGCTTGTT
Source organism: Doryteuthis pealeii (assembly GCA_023376005.1). NCBI lineage: Eukaryota > Metazoa > Mollusca > Cephalopoda > Myopsida > Loliginidae > Doryteuthis > Doryteuthis pealeii. Next base: position 40,338,342 of record CM042167.1, read on the forward strand.
TGGTTGTTTTCCCACCAACTATGAATTAAACAGGCAGCCAACCTTGACACACAAGAGTGAATCCTCCCACTGCACGAATGATCTTCCTCGAAGGGACAAGGTTGTCCTTTGTGAGCCCCATGTTGTGTAAATGTCTTGGTCCTCCAAGACAAATTGTGGCACCACTGTCGGGGAAAATCCCCAGTGTAATGCTACGGTCACCAGGGATGTTCATGGCCTGTTTCGGATCAGGATGTGGTGAGAATGAGATTACATCTGCATCTATTTCCATTCCCTGATTAATAAAAGATTCATGTAGTATGAACACTAAAATCTTCTGACAGCATTCATACCAAAAATATCATAATCATTATCAACCTCATGATGAATATTAGGGATAGTTAGTTTATTGTGACTGAAATCTTTTACAAATTGTTATATGAAGTGGTCAAACAATGTGTTTGAAATGGCGAAGGCCGACACATTTTTTTGGAGATTATGTGCTTAATTAAAGTCATACCTAATTTGTTAATTAATTATAATTAAATGAATTAGGCGTGCATATAGGTTTAAATGTAAAGCGTAAACAAATCGAGAAAAAGTCGATCTCTGTATGTACATTTCAGCCCATTAGGCCTCATCAGCAATTGTTATATATATACATTTATATATATATGAAGATGTTTGTGGGGTAATGGTTATTGTTGAAGGAAATGGACACAGTAAACCGAGTTCAATTCCTGGATGAGGCTATTTGCATTTCACATACCACTTATACCCATATAACACTTATATCTTGTGGACGTGAATTTACCTGTTGTTTGGTCAAATGTATAGTGTTCAAGGGAGCCTCATCATTTTCAAAGCTTTTTACAACTGCTCGACGACGTTCCTTCTTTGTCCAGCACACTGTTGACCGATAGTTAGGCTTTCCCCAAGTGCTGCATATTTTACCCCATGCTGGACACATCAAACGGCGGGCACTTGTCCCTGGGGGTGCCGTGTTGGTGGCTATCACAACCTATGCAAGCTCGTAGTTTCGGTTACAGATACCGAATCTCCATTATAAAAAAAAAGATTTCTTAATAGTCCAAAATGTTGATTTTCTTTCCCCCTTATATGTGTTGTATCGTCGATGTGGAATAATACACAGAAGTTATATGCTTAATACATTTATTCAGCACCAGCATCCGGTGCCAACAGATACATACAAAACACAGAACAAATAAGTATAAACAATTAACAAGACAAAACTTACACTAATTAGAGGAGGGTCAATTTGGCATAGCCAACGCAGCAAAGTCAGTCTGAATATTATTCAGCTTGTTAGTCCACTTTAATTGTGGACTATTTTAACGGTGTGAGCCAGTCCATCTGGTAGAGTGCTCGCTACAATGTTAAGAAATACGCTGACAAGAAATCCTTTGGTTAGAATAACAATTTCGACTTAACTGTTCTTTTGTTGGCTCATAATCTCCCCCCCCTCCCGAATAGTGTAGATGTAAAAATAATCTGCATATCACAATCATCGATTGATTGTCATTGTTTCTGGTACGATTGATTGGATAATTGCAATGTAATTACTCTGACTGTCAAGGTGGATTTCTGTGTGTGTCGCCTGGGCACGCGTGTGTCTGCTTGAGATCTTTAAATTTACACGGCTTATCTTTGTACGTCATAAGGTTAAACGGGCAAAGATAAAGATATATATATATATATATATATATATATATATGAGAGAGAGAGAGAGAGAGAATGCGATAATCTTTCAAGTGATGATGGCCTCGATAGGAACTTAACATTAAAAAATGGCTTTAAGTGTTTTATGCACATTAAAGGGTATGCTCACAAGATATCGTACATCTACCTATCCATATATTGCCGGTTTAGCTCAGTCGGTAGTGTTCGGCTGGGAACCTCAAGGTTTCGGGTTTGATACCAGCCCTCACCAACTCAGCGTATGAGTAGCACAGGGCGATAAAATGAGGACTTGATTGTAGGTGTGGCGCTTCACCTCAGACGCAAAAACAATCTCCTTGGTCTAGCGCAAGTGAAAATGAGATAGACTCCCTCGCTATCTGGCTGATACCGACTTTAGCCCACCCGACGACCTTTTACTATACTAAAGGGCAATTGTGTGTGTGTGTATGTATGCCCGTAAATAAAACAATTAATGACAAAGTAAATATATGTACACACTCACTATCACAAGAGCTTGCTTTTTGTGCAAGAAATATAGAGATTTGATTTATATTCATTAAGATAATTAAAAGATAGAATTTAAATGGCAACAGCATTTTTTTTTTTTTTTTTTTTTTTTTTGCATTTAATATTTCAGATTGGAGACATTAATTTTTCTTTTCCGAGTATCTGTGCAATATTTTCTGACACCTCACCAAGTGGAATCAACACATGGCTCCCTTTTTATTTACATAGGGACTTTAATGGGGCATCCTGCGAGAAACCCACGTTTCAGAAACAATGAATCTGTGATATTAATTTTTTTCTCCCTACCCTTTCTAGCCAGGCGACGCCGGGTAGCCGTTTTTAGTTTTTAATACCGTAAATCCTAGAGTCCCCATATAATACGCAGGGGATTTTTTTCGCGCCCGACATCACAAAATGCGTCGGACAGCAAATAGACTCGGACATTGCTTATATATTATATTAGTACTGGGATTTTGACCTTTAAATTTTGGTGCGGATTATACTCGAGGATTTATGCATTGTAAAGGAATAAAATTTACCGTATCTGGGGGTGAGGGTGAGTCCCAATGGCGTATTGGCTAACGTACAAACCAACATAAGACATACAGATTCTTGAATAAAATAAAATAAAAATGATTGGCCATATATGGAATGATACTAAGACATTGTTGCACACACACATACACACACACACACACACACACACACACACAAAGAATTCAGAGGAAGATATCACCAAGCATACAACAGAATCAACAGATCCTACTCGCAAGATAACAGCTCTAGAACTCGGCTTTGAGATATCTTCTGACGAAGGGACCTTTATCCCGAAATATTAAGAAAATAAATCAAAGGTAGACGAACAACATCATAGTTATCTCATTTTTCTTTACACTTGCATTGTGATTGCCTTCAAAACCAACCACCAAACCAATATAAACACAATGCTTCCAGCGAATTATAAAACCCTTATATATATATATATATAAATGATGTATATTAGTATTAAGGTGTATATAGAAATAACCAACTCAAGTTTTGAGGTCAGTCAGTCAGTATACTGTTGGTTTGAACAACGGCAACTTGCTAAGCACTGCTCAACCAGTGCCCAAGACAGGTGGTATTTATGGAAATCAAGAATAGTCCATTCACGTATTTGGTTGATTCCATTCTTTGTCCTGATTGGCTGCTTAGTTTCAATGATGCTATGAAGCTTCATAAATACCCTGTCATTTTGCAGTAGTGTTGCAACAAAATTAGATTCGTATTCAGTTACGACTACTTGTTGCCTTGTCTTAACAATTCAACGGTAATTGGAATTTAGTATGATTATTCTACATCAAGTTTCACCATAAAGGATCTTCAGGGTTAATTGCAATGAATTAAGATATTAACTACAGGCAATTGCGGAAGTAAATAACGCATTTTCAACGGTCATAATTGCATTATTCACTCCCGCAATTGCCTATAGTTAATCAATATCTTGATTGATTCATTGGATTTAACACTGAAGATCCTTTATGGTGAAACTTGAATAGGTTATTTCTATATACACCTTAATACAAAAACGGCTCTACTAACATATTGAGTACTTTATATTCGTTATACTTATTCTGTATCGACCGTCAATATTTCGATTCACTCGATATTTTATTCCTCGGTAAGTCATCTTCTTTATCATATATATATATATATATATGTGTGTGTGTGTGTGTGTGTGTGTGTGTGAAGAAAAGTAGACAAACACGGGATGTTATGGAAACTGGATGTTTATTGTCGACGATGCAACGTTTCGGTCATGGTGAAAACAGTAGGGGCAGGGGTGGTTGGGGTGGGTAGTGGATTTTCTTCTCTGCCCCTACTGACAACCTACTGTTTTCACCATTTTGAAAATGCCCTTCATTGGAGCAAGAACTATATTTGAGTCCTGAAGAAGGGCTAAATGACCGAAACGTTGCATCGTCGACAATAAACATCCAGTTTCCATAACATCCCATGTTTGTCTACTTTTCTCCACATATTGTCGGATTAACCTCCTCATATTTCTCATATATATATATATATATATATATATATATATTAGAGAGAGAGGGGGGTACTAATGATAAGAAAATCGTTCATTTTACAACGGTATGCAAAGCCTTTTGCAATGTACAATCTGATCTCAGAAATGAGAAATTCCGCTATTCTGGTAACCCGAGGTAGATTCACAGTGATATGATCTCTCCTCTTACTATTGTAATATATAGAGATAAGGTATGTGTTAAGAACAAGAGGGATATACGGCGTACATTTACGTTTATTTACGAGCTGTACATGATACATGTGTGCTGGCCGAAGTCCTGAGGAAAAAGAGGCTGAAGCCTCGTTTTTATCTCCGGAATGACGTCAGTGAAGTGTTCCACCCAAGGGGAATAACTCGTTATGACTACATTACATCTACACCCTAGAGTATTTTTTGTTTTTGTTTTTTACTAAAATATTACAACTATGATAACGGAATTCCTCATGCTCTGTTATGGGACCTTTTTGCTTGACACACCTACACCTCATATTATTACAATTTAGGCGTGTCATAAAGACCCTGTAGCTGAGAATAAGGGCCGTTAACTTTGAGATCAGGGAGTGGAAATTTACCAGTGACGTTTATACCCCCCCCCCCCCCGATCTCTAGAAAACGCGACACGTGATGATAGACTCGTGACAGTTTTTAGTTTTAGTTTAGAGAATTAGATTCAACCCTGCCGTCAAAGAGTTTAGACGTGCTCTGAGGCTGATTTCCCCGAGCGGCGAATAAGAATCATGGGCTAGATAAAATAAAAGCTTCATCAAGCAACAAAAATGTCTTGTTAGTTTATCTAATTGAAAACCAGTAAAGACCAAAGGCAAAGCCCTTAGTAGAAGAAGTTAGATAGAAGAACCCAACTAGACGAAATGTCGGCCAGAGAAGAAGAAGAGGAAATAGAAGACAGGAACCATGGCAACTGGAAGAGTAAAGATGTTAACAAGTAATAGAGAAAGACCATCTCCTCTCTCCAAGTAACACTCTCTCTATCATCCGCGAACTCTCTCCCTCATCGTCTATATACCCGATGTTAGATGTGGAATATAATAATATTGTATTTCATATATCAAATCAACACAGGAAATATAAATATTGAATTCCTACATAACACTAACTTCGTCATCTATTGCGGTTAGGTACAATCATAATGAGAATTTTATCAATGTCACAACCCCCCACCCTCACCAAAAAAAAAAAAAACCAAAACAAACAAACAAAACAGATGAAGTTTGCGTTACGTAGGAATTCAATATTTATATTTCAAGATATAATTTGATATATGGAATACAATTTGAGGTCGGTGTGTGCGTGCGCGTGTGAAGTAAAAGGGTATCATAACAGACCACAAGGAATTCGGTTATCATCCTAAGACGAGGGATCGTACAACTGTGAATATATCCGGTGTTACCATGATAGCGGAATTTCTTATTTCTGAGACGAGATTGAACATTGAAAAAGGCTTTACATACTGCTGCAAAATGAACGATTTTTTAGCAATCATTAGTATCAATATAAATGTGACATTTTTTGTTATACACACACACACACACACACACACACACACACACACATATATATATATATATATATATATATATATATATATTTATATATATATATATATATATATATTAAAAGATTGTTGTAGATCCAACGAGGTAAAAGTAAATATTTTATAACAAAAAGGTCCGCAAAGTGTTTGAATTTTTTTTCTCTATTTGTTTCAGTTGGCTCTACACATGTTTCGAATTCTTTAAAATCATCTTCAAGATATATATATATATAAGCTTAAAGAGAGGAGCTCTCTTTGGTGGCTTATAACATATATACATATCTATATATTTTCCAGTTAAAATCTCGCTCTGGCCTGCATACGCACCGATGGCATAGGGGTAAGGAACTATGACATGATAAATCGGTCGGGTTTCAATCCCAGCTGGAGTTAGCTTGATATGTCTAGCCACACTTAGAAGCCGGGATACGGCGAAACACGGTGTCTGTGGATGACTATATTATATATGTGTGTGTGTGTGTGTGTATTTATATTTTCATAAGTATAAGTATTGAAATATTGTTCCCTATACAACTGGCCTTGTGCCAAACTAAGCTTACTAAATGACGACAAATTAAGACTAATTGTTGTTTACTAAACTTACCACACAGTCAAAATCTTAATCCCTTCTAATACTTGGTTGGATTTTACGGCATGTCAACCCTTATTGGGTCATTTTATGCCAAAGATGTTTTGTTTTATTTATTCGTTATGGGTATTCAATTTTTTAATTTATTTATTTAGACTCAATTTTTTCTTAAATTTTTTAAGACTCATTTTTTTCTATTGAACCCATAGATGGAACCCTAACAGTTACTACAACTCAGGTCAGTGTGGACCTGGGAGTAATGGCAAAGAAGGGGTACTCCACACTCCCCAGAATTCCAAAATTAGATGCATTGGTTGATTTCACGACATGTCAATGCTCGTTGGGTTATTTTTATATCGATATCATTTTAACAATTTCCAATTATATACGGTGCAAAATCATATCTTCACAATCATTTTAAACAAGCAAACAGTTCATACTTAAGCGCAATTTCAATAATTTAAGAGGATTTGGTTTGTTTTGTTTTACGGCATATCAACCTCAGTGGGTCATTTAATGCCGACTTAAGTTTTGAAATGAATTAATTCTAAATGGATACACAATTTTTTTTATAAATACATCTTTCTATTTAACCCATAGATGGGACCTTAACAGGTATTACCACTCCGGATCAGATGTGACCTGGGAGTAATGGCGACGAAGGGGTACTCCACACTCACAAGAGTTCCTAAATTAGAACTTCACCACCTAGATGCAGTTTAACGCCATACCCAGGGCGCACCTCCTAATGATCTGCTTGTAAACTGTTACATCACAGGAGATGCCCAAGTTGTGTTTAGTTACGTTATTTCTTCTGTAATCTTTATTGGATTATTTGTGTATATAGTTATTTGCTAAGCTTAGCTTAGATGTGGCAAACGACCAGAGGTGTGGGGCACCCAGTGAGAATCGAACTAACTACCAATGGTCTGCTAATCTAGCTCGCTAACCATTATACCACGTGAGGTGTCCCTTACTAAGCTTCGCTTAGATGTGGCACAAGGCCGAATGTAATGGGCAACCAGTGAGGCTCGAACTCACCAGTCATGATTTGCCAGTCTAACCTGCTAACCATTACACCACGAGAGGTACCCATTATTTGTGTATATAAGATGTGTTAAATTTCCCCATCTAAATTTATAGACTGGGTGAAGTCACGGGTTTATTCCTCCAGCCAATCAACAGCCATAATGCGTGGCTGATTCACTACTTAAACACTGATACTTTCCATAGTTCATTTGCAACCATTGAGGAGGAATTTACAATACTAAGGAGAACCAAAGGATTCTTTATCAAGGATTTCCGCTGGACAAACGCTCTTGCTTAACGCCTAAAGGATGGCCCATAAAATTGTAACAATTTTTCTTCTACCAGCCGCGAAATATTATTTTTCTCGCCTGGAAACGCATAGAAATTGTCCATTTCACTCTTTCTTTTGTATGTTACGTCTTAATAAAATATTAAACTGAAATGACATCGCACCTGTATCAAGCAATTTATATCGATAATCACCAACAATTTGATGATGAAACATATGTCCTGGGTTTGACACTTAACTACATCCGGTGTGGATGCTCCACTTCCGGTGCTCTATAGAGTGTGTAGAGCCCCTTCGCTGCTATTATTCCCAGGTCCTCTCTCAGTTGGAGTAAGTCGTCGTCGGAGTGGCTGAAAGTCGGTATCAGCCAGACAACGAAGGATTCTATCCCCTTTTCATTAGCGCTAGACGAAAGAGATTGTTTTTGGCGTCTGGGGTTGAGCACCACACCTACCACTAGCTCATCACCTTACCACACAGATCCCTGTGCTACTCATACGCTGAATTGGCGAGGGCCGGTATCGAACTAGGAACCTTGTGGTTTCTAGCCGAACGCTCTACCGACTGAGCTATCAAATTTACTTATTAGACACTTAGAGGTGATTAGTTTGTGTGGTTAAGATTACTTGTCACAGCTTTCTTTAAGTCTCTTCTGATGGCCCCTCGTGTCTCTCTGTCAGAAAGGCTGTTCCTATGTTCTTTCGGCCTAGCTGTTTGAGGGGCAAGTGAGCTTTGGCCAAATCTACCTTAGGACTTTTGGCCTTTCCTTCTTCTGGCTGATCCTGCTATCGGGATCACAGTGTTAGGGTGGATAACACATTTTTCATACTCTCCCATCACACAGAAAAGAAAACATGCAATGCTACTCTCATTCAAATACCATTTACCGTATTTGACGGCATCTAAGACGCACGGACATATAAGATGCACGGGCATATAAGACCCCCCCCCATTTCAGCAGGTCAGAATCAGGAAAAAAATGTTTTTAGTGTATTTAAGTATATATTGTTGAAAACAGTCTAGCTGTGCATTACACAAGCAGAAACATAGCTGTATAAAAGCAATTTGGCAGTACAGGCAAGCAATAAGCACACACAAGACATCTCAATAGCAGGAAATAATAATAATAATAATAAAATTCAAACTAAAACTTCACCTACAATGTATAAGACGCAGGGCAATTTTTTGAGCCAAAGTTTTGGAAAAATGTACGTCCTATATGTCGTCAAATACGGTATATATTGTGCGTATGAATTGCTAAAACATTTTTTTTAGCGGTCAATATTCTAACAAAGGTAACAAATTCAAATTTACTTATTAGACACTTACAGGTGATTAGTTGGTGGGGTTAAGATTTCCCGTCGTAAGGTTCGTTTCGGGTTTTTCAGGGTGTTGGCGTCCCTCGTTGTCCTTTCTGCTAAGTTGCTATGTTTGTCTGGTGAATGCTTTCGATCAAGTCCCTCTCAGCTTCTCATTTGTCCTCCAGGGCTCTCGATGCTCCTAACTGCTCTGCTTCTTCCGGGTACTTACAGCCCCTCGGGGTTATCGGACCCACAATGTTAGCGGGATAATCCTTATTTTTCATGAATAACTGTGTTGAAATTATTTGTATTAAGAACAGTTACCATATTTAATTATTTATTAAACGTACGTCATTTTTTTTTTTTAAATATAAGAACTCATCAAATAACTTATGCCATACAGCAACTGATGTAAGATTCTGTTGAAATGATATTTAACTTTTTTGCCCCCCCCCCCCCCCCGAGTCTTCCAAAGTTAGAATATTTACTGTCCTTTTAAAAAAACACAAAACAACTGACCCTGGGCCAGTGTAGCACGCTGCAATCTCTATTTCTTCTGAGATTAATTTGACTAAAAAAATGCTTGACTATTAATATATTATGGATGGATATTTGAGGTAAATATTCATAATTTATTAAGCTTTACTTTTTCTTTGACCAGTATTTTTCTATAATTTTCGTTTGTTCTGTTAAAATGATATGTAAGCTTTTCTTTTCTTACTCCCGACAGAATTCTCACCGCTAAAAAATAAAAATAAATCATATATACAGTGGTACCTTGATTTTTGAGTTCAAATCATTCCCTTCATAACTCAATTTCCCCGTATATCAAAAAAAAAATTTTCATTAAAATCAACTGAACTGTCATTAATCTTTTACAACCCCTTCCAATAAACAGTCTATTTTTTTGGTTACATTTTTGATAACAAAAATAGTTCTGTATTGTATAAAAACATCCTGTCGCGCATGCAGCACGGGTATCCATGACAATCTTTCGCCAACCTTCCCTATCATTCATTACACCTGGGAGCTCCTCTGCGGAGCAGCCAGCATCTTCACATAACTGGTCAATGTAGGTCCTTGCTGGGCGCCCCACACTTGCATGTCCATGTGTTGGCTTCCACAGGAGAACGTCGCTTATGAGTTCATCCTTGCTTCTCCAGCAGTGTCCTGCATGCCTTGTCCGCCTCACTCGGATAGTTTGTGAGATGGGGGGCAGGTGATCGTACAGCTGTTTCCTTGTGGGGTGCTGTTTCCACGACTTATTCAAGACTGCACGCAGCATTTTTGTGCAGCTCCCATCTAGCTTATTCTCAAGACGCTTTGTTAGGGTCCAGGTGGTGCAGCCATACAGCAGCATCGACACAACCACAGCCTGGAAGAACTGTCGCTTCAGCTTGACAGGGAGATCGGATCTCCATATGACTGATAAACTATTTGTGGCTGACCATGCCTTTGCTATCCGTGTATTAACATCGCTCTCTGTGGAGGAGATATTACCACCTAGGTACGTGAATTGTTCTACTGGCTTAAGAGGCTTGCCGTTGAGTGTGGAGATGTTTCCTTTATTTTTGAAACTCATGAACTCTGTTTTACCGGAGTTCACATAAAGGCCTATATTCTTTACTTCCTCCTCTAAGCTATGTAGCAGTGATTCAGCCTGTGCCGGTGTATCTGCAAGAAGTGCAAGGTCATCAGCATAGTCCACATCTGTGATTGTTTGTGCGGGATATCGCCTGCTTCTTGCCCTTTTTAAATTAAAAACATAATATAATAAATGATGTGCTATAATGTTTTATGTTTATTCTTTAATAAATAATATTTTCTTTGCCATGATAAATTGGGAAACTTAAATGTTTTTAGTGAACTTATTGATATAAGCGTATCTGAAGCTTGCTCTTACCTCAAATTTAAACTACGAATGACAACTGAAAGGTTTTTGCCCTTCACACTTATCAGGTCACCCTGTTGGCTTGGACAGTAGAATACACTGACTGCACCTCTGTGGGAAAGTAAGACCCGCACCCCCCAGTAGGGTCATTTATTGGCTGTGAGTGGCGAACCGTGATGCTTAAGGACGGATTCCTGGTGGCTGAGCAGTCCAAGACATGCAACACTCTCTAGCATTCTCTAGGCTTGAACCACCAGTGATGTTGTCTGCTGTCAAAATGGTACTATTTCCCGTATCGTACTTCAACACACTATTCGCGTATCCAAGGTAGAAAGGTTATTTTCACCTTTTAGTTGTTAAAATTCCTAGCATAAAATTGTGCCTGTGCATTATATGAAATGAACTTAATTGTTATTAAGAACACATTTTATGATATTTTTGTGTTAAAGCATGCAGTTGTATTGTTTTCCAAAAAAATTCTAAGATTTGTTTATTTCGCACGGAGACTTTCAAAATAGCTACCAGTTTAGTTCAAAGTGAAAGTCAAGGGAGGTTACTTTAATTGCCTTATTTGCTAGGAATTTTAACAACTAAAGGTGAAAATTACCAGTAGAAAACCATTTTTTGCGCGTGATTGATTTAAAAAAAAAATTGACGCTAATACATCATTACAATCCATCAATCTTCATCTAACGTCTTTCCTCTCGTTCAGATCCACACCTTTCCCGCCATTTTTGTTTTGTTATTTTGTCCGCCATTTTTTCCCCACCATTTTGTTTTGTTTCTTCGTTCATTTGTTCGTTCGTTGCCACCGTCTCATTGTCTCCTTTAAGTTTAACGAGTTCCCTAACTGCGATGCTGTTAATGTCGTCTGCTCATTGAAGCGTCCCGCCAAAACCTTTTGCGCTTTAGCAATGGCGTGTTTTTGTGTCGTACCGATCAGAGCAGTTTTTGTCAGGAAATAGACGTTTCTTCAACACCTGATAACTAACACAAGTGGACAAGCAGGTTTTGAAAGGTCTTCTCTTTCGCCCCCCCCCCATGCCCCCCCCATGCCCCCCCCCAGGAATCAAATACACCTGTCTTGGTTAATGACTAACAAGCCACTACGACCAGCGTGTAGGAGTCGTAAGATGTAACTTTTTATTTTTTTGGATTTATTTAGTTTTTTTTTTCTCTAACCCAAACATCATTGGTTGCTAGGTTACGAAAACATCAACATGGGCTCCCGAGGCGACAATTGTGTAATGGTTATCATCATAAGAAATGAACGCTGCGACACGAGTTTAGATTCTGGACGAGGCTATTTGCGCTGTTGGACATTTTGTGGGGTATAGTTATTTATTAAACTTAGGTTAGATGTGGCACATGGCCAGAAGTATGGGGCACCCAATGAGAATCGAACTCGTTAACAATGGTTTGCGAAGCGAGCTCGCTAACCATTACACCATGTGAGTTGTCCACATTTTGTGGGTATAAGCTGTACGAAAAGTCACTGCTTATATTTATAGACTTTACCAACATCGGGAGCAGGCATTGACAAATAAAAAACGATAGAGAATGCCTTTAATAATTGATCTGAAGTCAGTTGCTTTAAAACGGTTGAGTAGCCATTAAGAATGAATAAAACAAACATCTTCGGCATAAAATGACCCAATGGTTCGACATGCCGTAAAATCCAACCAACCAGATCCCATTAAAAACAAAACAAAACAAAAAAGACAAAAGAAAAACACAAAAAAACAGGTTTGTCACCTTATCAGAAACATAGGTTGGATAACTTGATAATATCTAATAACATTTATTTGTATTATTTAGATTTTTCGGACTTTCATCTTTATTGTTATTAGCACATTTCGGTCGATCTGCCTTCCGGCCCTCTTCAGGTGTTTCTTGTCGAACTTAGGAAGCTTCTTGTCGTAATCAGCAGCCTACGCGGAACTTCGAACCCGTCATATACCAGAAAGACTACAATGAATTTTTCTGCTACAAGTACACACTTGTTCTATCAATGATTTCAAGGACTACCATTGGACCTTCAACTATTGAGACGACATCCTTTTCTACCGTTGGATTTACCGATAGGAGACCTAAACGCCTAAAATGGACACCAGAATCGTAACAAATACCGAAACCCTAGGGAAAGGTATGAATCCAAAGAATTCCCTCCAGCTATGGGTAAATAGGACAAACTGGGCTCTTTAGCCTGCTGTTTAAGCTCAGTCGGTAGAGCACCCGGCCTAGGAATCGTAAGGTTCCAGGTTCGATAGCGCTCCTCGCTAACAAAGCACTCCAGTAAGAACAGCTTGGGTAATCTTATCTGTGCGATAAAGTATCTGGGAGCTGACGGTAGGTGTGTCACTCCACCTCAGAAAAACAATCTCCCTGATCTAGCGTTAGTGAAAAGGGAATAGAACCCCTCTTTGTTCGGCTGATACCGACAATCGGCAACTCCACCGACTTACAATGGTTTAGGAGAAGGAAAAATCAGAATTCAAACTTGTTAAACTCCGCTTAAAATTGACCTTGTGTCACACTCTGTTCGTGGCGGAGGGGTTGGTGAATACATCAATATGGGCTCCTCACGTGGAGGAGAGCTGTTAGCAAGGAATCCTTGTGGACCAATACTAGAAAGTTCGATGCTTATCGGGGGTTTACGTATATGAGGCTTCGTTACAACTTAGGTAAGCTTAGTAAATGAATGTATGGTTCTAATGCCCAATAGCGCGCAAGAGATAATATCATTAAATTACGTATAAAAAGCATTATATTTCACGGAAGTACCCAAAAACTTTGAAACACTAGGGTGAATTTTAGAGATAGTTAATGTTAGAGTTATTGTTAGGGTAAGGCTACTAAGGAATTTCCGACATTTGATGCTATTTATACGTAAAATCCGATTTTAATGATATCATTTCTTGCGCACTATTCTGCATTTGTGCCGAATATATAATCGCCAGTATAGCATTGAATCAAACTAATTATTGATTTTATTGACGTCAAACCGTCTAGGGTTATTTTATGCCAAGAGGTTAGGGAAGCGTGTTCATTGTACGTTCATATTTACATTTTTGGTAGCGGTTTCTTAAGGTGAATAGCACTGAGAGTATCAGGTGGGCTTGGCATCTTGGCAGTTCGGTGTGGTTTGTCATCTTCATGACACCGGTAAAAGCATTCAGAGCTGCCGAATTATGTCTTACTTTATAAAAATATTGCAAAACTTTTGTCTCTAAGTATTTTTGTCTTTTCATAAGACTTTCTTGGTCAAACACACATATATATATACGCGGGTGTGTAACACACCCGCTGTATTGAAAATGGGTACAACCTAACTATAAAATCCATAACGATGACAGGAAATACCCGAAAAAGATTTATATATTTTAATATTTTAAGCCATTATTTGCGTCTATTCTTTAAAATTTTTTTTTTTTTTGGTGGATTTAATAGTAACTGCGATATATATATATATATATATATATATATATTATTATTATTAAAAACATGTAACATGTATAGTAAATTACCAGGTTAGTTAGTTTTAGGGATGATACTAATTTGATAAAAACGAGTCTTTTCTTTTTTAAATTCCATACTCCTTAATTGGAATTTGAACTCTGGTCGCTGTTTTCCTTGTCGTCGTTTAAGCGCCCACCTCCCTGAATGTCGCCACCTTTTTGGATGTTTTGATAAAGATTGTTATTATTCTACGATCGAACTTCAAAGCCTAAATCGCTGACTGGTAGGCGGGTGACACCCACGTTGAAAGGGCCAGATTTACAGCAAACAAAAAAACAAAAAAACAACATATAAATCAATATTATCTTGAATTTTTACTACATTAACCATTGCTGGCCATTATTAATATTTTCAGTCTCGTATTGCTAATTACCGTAACGGCTTAATTAGTACATAAAAATGAGAAGAAACAATTAAACTAAACTATTGAACCTCCTGGACGAGGCTGGTTGCATTTCACAAAACGCTAATACTAATAATCTTGGGAAATGTATGCATCCAGCTATTCTCCTTCCTGCTACGCGTAAATAGTAGGACAGACTGGTCTCTTTAAACTTGGTTAGGTAACCAGTCTAGGAGAAGGAAAACTGAATTTAGACCTGTCAAATTCTGCTTAAGAAATTGACATAGAATCACATCCTTCTCGTGCGGAAGGGTTGAGATATATATATATATATAATCAGGTCACGCTGTCAGCACGAGTCTCTCTCTCTCTCTCTCTCTCTCTCTCTCCTTATCGGTCATCACCCCTGGGAGATTCTCCGTGCAGCATCCAGAACCCACACAGAGATGACTGATGTATGTTTTTGCTGGTCGGTCCACACTGGTGTGTCACTGTTTAGGTGAATATCATTTATGAGTTCTTGTTTCTGGAGCAACATCCAGAATGTCTTGGTCGTCTTACTCGGATGGTTTTTTTTTTTGTTGTTTCGTTTATAGGGAGCAATCGACCGTACAGTTGTTTTCTTGGGGGGGGGGGATACTTCCAATATTTGTTCAAGACGGTATGCAGCCTTTTTGTTAAGCTCCTTCTATCCTTTTCCCCTTCTCTCCTTTTCCCCAACCACTTCGCTAGAGTCTAAATGGTGCAACTGTAGAGTAGCACTGATACGGCTACGGCATGCAAAGATTTTCGGTTTATCTTATCTGTGAGGTCAGATTTCCATATTGATCGATAATCTGTCTAAGTTTATTTCCTATTCGTAGATTGACATCGCTTTCTGCAGATGAGATATTACTACCTTGGTATGTGAACTGGTTCACTAATTTCCGAGGCATATCATCCAGTGTGGAGATGCCTACAATCAATTTACCAAACTCAACCAGCCCTGTCATCTGACGCTTTAGAATACACAGACTGCACCGCTATAGAGGGGTAAGACTCCCCCCCCAATGGGGCTACCTGTTGGCCATGAGTGGCAACCCGTGATGCTTAAAGATGGAACCATGGTGGATAAGCAGTCAATGACATGCAACACTCCACTTTGGGCCTTAATTAGCCTAAACGGTCAGTTGGAGAGGACCCCCTTCGATCACGTCACGTCAAACCCAAACACCTATACAAGTATCCCATACCTTTTTATCATATATGTTCTAGAAGGCAGTGACTGAACGTCTTACTGTTTTGGGTATGACGTTAAACTGATAGTGAAGTTCCAATTCTGGAGCTCTGGGGAATGTGGAGTACCCCTTCATTCCCATTACCCCCAGGTCCAATCTAACCCAGAGTGGTAGTACCTTTTTAGGGTCCAATCTATGGGCTAAATAGAAAAATTGTGTTTAAAAAATGTGTTTAAAAAATTGAGTACCCATCAAGAATGAATGAAGCAAATCGTCTTTGGCATAAAATCACCCTACAAAGTTTGACATGCCGTAAAATCCAACCAACCAACCAAACTGAACCAGAAATGGTGCATAGAGCCTCTTGCGTACAAACGGACTTTTGTCCGATTAATGTTAGCATTTGAAGGGTTAACATCCTATAAACTGCCACAAATCCGTAGATTTAAGTGACAAACAACGACCTGGGGTTTTGGAATGCTTTCAGTTGCGAATATTCGCCACCGGTTACAACTTTCTTTTTTCCACTTCTGTTTATTCGAATTCAAGAACAAACAGATGTTGATCAATAAATAAATAATCTTATAATTTATGAGAGAAACTTTGGTTAATATATAAATTAACGTCAAAGAAAATGAAAGATAAAAAGAAATCGGACATTCTAATCTTCTTTGCCGTAGTTTTTTATTTATTTATTTACAATCACATTTTTGATAAATTGTATAAAGTATAAAACAGTGGTGGATCTTAAACAAATAGTAGGATGGACTGGGTTCTTTTAGCCTTGATTAGGCAACTAGTCTAGGAGAAGGAAAACTCTGAATTAAAACCAGCTTTACTCCTGGATGAGACTGTTTCAATTTCTCTTGAGAAAGGCATGAATCTATTTGTTCTTCCTTCAGCTATGGGTAAATAGTAGAACAGACTGGGTTCTTTTAGCTTTGGTTAAGCAACTAGTTTAGGAGAAGGAAAACTCTGAATTCAAACCAGCTTTACCGCTTAAAATTGACATTGTTGACGTTTTTTTAGATATAAGGCGTGTGTCAAATGACCACTTCTACTTATAGACTCGCCGGTAAACATGTGACCAACCTATTGACCAACCACTGGCAGTATTCTGCTGCTGATATTATTAATTATACTGGCTGTTCTAATCTTAGATCTTCATGGACGACGGAACATAGGATTATATCAGTGGACCTTTTTGACACTACGTAGGATTCCATAACTCAGGACTTATTCACTTACCAAAGGATTCTATAGTTCAGGACTTACTTACTTTAAGTCCTTTTTAATTGGCCAAGGATGGCGGTTAGAAACTTAACAGACCTTGTGTTATATCCTGTCCATGGCGAAGGGGTCGGATAAATACATACTTTATTATATACGAAGGTGAGCTGAACATTTCATCGGCTGAAATTTATTAAGACTATTTACTTGAACCTTTAATTGTTTACTAAAGATTATTATTATCATTAGTTATTTGAAACCATTTAACCGTATTACAAATAATTTCTATTAAATAGAAATAATGGAAATTATGATGAATAATCCTGGAATTCATGGACACTACTCCTTCATTGCCATTACACCCAGGACTACTTAGACCCGGAGTCATAGTACCTGTTACGGTACCATATTTGGGTTAGAAACCAAAAGGTTCCTAGTTCGATACCGACCCTCGCCAACTCAGCGTATGAGTAGCACAGGGATCTGTGCGGTAAAGTAAGGATCTGATGGTAGATGTGACGCTCTATCCCTAATCCTTAACCCTAACCCTAACAAAAAACCGGATATTGATAGTGTAAATGGAAAACATGTCCTGAATCTAGATAAAAAGGGGTGCCTAAAGGTCATATGGTCCAAGTTTTTGAATTGCCTACGGCACCCCACCGCCGGTACTAAACGCAGCGTTCACTTTGGTAATAACAATTCTGGCGCAGAATTGAATCATGTTCTGGGGAATATGGAGTACCCCTTCATTGCCATTACTCCCAGGTCGATTTAGACCCGGAGTGATAGTACCTGTTAGGGTCATAGATTTAAAAAATGAATATTAAATATGTATTTTAAAAATTGAGTGTGAAAAAAATGAATGCACAACAAGAATGAATAAAACAAAATGTCTTCGGCATAAAATAACCCAACAAAGTTTGGCACGCCGTAAAATCTAACCAACTTTACTTACAACTTTTTTTTTTTGAGATAGCGAAACGGTTATCGTTGTTGGAAATGGAATCGGCGATACGATTTCAAATCCTGGACGAGGCTGTTTGTGTTTCCTTTTGAGCTGATGCTCTTCTTCTTTCTCTAACATTACCGCCGAATTTATATTATACGAGGGTGAGTCAAAAAGTAATGCCATTTTTAAAGGACAGATTTGCCTCTCAAACCCTCTTTCACCCTCGTGATTAGATGTGCCTGTTGTTTGCAACTCACTTCCCGCGAATCTTGGTGAATTTAGAGTGATTCGCGATGTGCCCGCTAGACGTCGCTTTCTTGTTTGTCAGTGGATTGAATTAAGATCGTCTCGAATTAAAGTTTCTTTTGAATTGCCTACGGCAACGTCACACTTTGGTAACATCTACTCTGACACAGAATAAAGTCACTTTACTTACAACTCTTTTAGAAGATAGCACAACGGTTAGTCATAGAAAAATGTAATCGGCGACTCAGTTTCAAATCCTGGACAAGGTTGTTTGCGTTTCCCTTCGAGCTGATACCCAGTGAGAAAAGGCTTGAATAAATCTGTTCTCCCCCTAGCTATAGATAAATATTAGGGTAAACTGGGTTCTTTAGCCTTGGTAAGAAAACCAGTCTAAGAGAGGGAAAACTCTGAGTTCAAATCGGCTGTACTCCATTTAAAAATTGACCCCGTGTCACCCTCTGCCGCGGCGGAGGGGTTGGGTAATGTTGTGGAGGCTATTTCCTATAAGTCTAACATAAACGAAGGGGAACCACCCTTGACTGATAAATTATTTATCTATTTTCCCATTATACTAACCCTAAACCTAACCCCGTCTTCTTATTTCCTAGTAGATCAATAAATAAATAAAAATTATCAGTCAAGAGTGGTTCCCCTTTGTTTATGTTAGACTTATATGAAATAAC
>CM042167.1:40362434-40432434 GCA_023376005.1 Doryteuthis pealeii
TTGAAAACGTTTTGATCAAATGTGTTAAGATATATATTTATTTTATTTTTTTTTAAAACTTCTGTTTGTGGTTGTCTTGAAGATTTGTGAACAGTAAAAAGCAGTCAAATAGTCGCGTACGAATCTTGTGCAATAATTAATAACACCTATTAAGTCAAGAAATTTGTCTAATGGAGGGGGAGGTGGTGAGGACGTGTTAATTGCTTTGATTTTCTGTGATAAGAAAGAAATTCCTCCAGCGTCCATTAAGTGTCCAATGAATTAGTTTGTTTGTTTACGGCATATCAACCCTTTTCGGGTCATTTAATGCCGAAACAAGTCATTTTGATAAGTTTCTATGTTTCAAGTTCTTAATATCTTCAAATCTTATCATAATGAAGATTAGGCATCTGACTGTAACCAAAACTACGTTACTGCCTACGTCACAATACCATCAGAAATTACGTAAGTTTATCAATGAGTATCTAATTTATAGTCAAAATCATTAATACATAGGATAACTCTTATTTATGAGAATCCGAGTTAGATTTGTCTCAAAACAGCCCATGTTATTAGTGCATTTAAAATCCTGCAATGTGTCTCGTATATATGACCAAGAAATTAATATTTACATAATATATAGTGTAGTTAATTTGCATACTGGTTTTAACAAATAATTACTTGGTGCTATTGATCTCTGATATTACTGTTTCATTCTCCAACCTATTAAAATCAATCCTATGAATGATTTTTATATAGAAACCAAATAAAATATAATTAAAATAAGTGTAATATTTCTTTATGCGTTCTTATCTAATTTCGTAGGTCGTTCTAATTTAATATATTTCATTAGATTAAATCTGAAATACTTACGCTCGGTAGAAGATGCTTATTTTAATTATATTTTAGTTTCTATATAAAAATCATTCATAGAATTAATTTTAATACGTTGGAGAATAAAAAAAGTATTAGAGATCAATAACACCAAGTAATTATTTATTGAAACCAGTATGCAAATTAACTACACCATATATTATGTAAACCTTTATTTCTTAGTGATATAAAACACATTGCAGGATTTTAAACACTCTAACATGGGCTGTTTTTCGGCAAATCTAACTCAAATGTTCATTAGAACCTCATTAATAAATAAGATTTATCATTGTATGCATTAATGATGTTGTCTATAAACTTAGATACTTTTAAACTTAGTTAATTTATGAGGGTATTGTGACGTAAGCAGTGACACAGTTTCGGTTACAGACAGACGCCGAATGTCCATTATAATGGTTAGCGAAATGAGAACAGGATACCCCCGTGGACTGAATAAAGGGTTGGGTTCAAAGTTCCTTGATGGCTCTCGATTACGACAAGAAATACCTGAAGAAGGCCGGAGGGTACCTCGACCGAAACGTTGTACAGATAACAATGAAGATGAGGACAATAGTCCGAATAAGACAGTTAATACTAATAAGATGTGTTTAAAAAAAAATTGAATTCCCAATAAGAATGAATAAAGAAAACGTCTTCGGCATAAAATAATCCCGAATCCACCAACCCAGCCCAACCCAACCCAGTGCTGTGGAGACCTTACTTTTGAGATTACCCTCGTAGATTCGACCCCCCCTCCTCAGACACTATTCTCCTCTTTTTAATATTCTCCCCTTTTTAAACCCATGACAGATCCAGATCCAGAGGATTTTAAAAATAAAATTAACGCTTTTCTAAAGTTCTCGTCGCTCTTGTAGATGACAAAAAATATTTTTTTTACATTTTAGTGAATTCCGCCTTGGGGAACGGACTTTCGTCTGTTAAATGCTTGAAAGGTTTTCATACAAATTTTAATGATATATGTGTGTGTGT
Source organism: Doryteuthis pealeii (assembly GCA_023376005.1). Taxonomy (NCBI): domain Eukaryota; kingdom Metazoa; phylum Mollusca; class Cephalopoda; order Myopsida; family Loliginidae; genus Doryteuthis; species Doryteuthis pealeii. Next base: position 40,364,277 of record CM042167.1, read on the forward strand.
GTGTGTGTATATATATATATATGTGGGTGTATGTATATAATCATGTCTTCACGTTACTGCTGCCTTTTCTGCCCCAAAGCGAAAACGTATTCATTGTGCACTTTCTTTTCGAAAGAATTCTTGTAGAAATTTCAATTTGAATTTCCATGAAAAAAAAAAAAAGAAAGTCTGTCCACACAATGAAAAGAAAACGATTTCGTTTATTTACACGACTGTTTATTTGAATTTATATCGAATTTTTCGTTTCTCCATTTCTGTTTTTCTATCTTTTTGCTAAAACCGAACCAAGGTTATGGAAAACTGAAATTGAAAAACACACGCACACACACACACACACGGAGGTGTGTGATATAATAGTTATCATCGTAAGAAATGGACAGGGCAAGACAAGTTCAAATCTTGGTCGGTTGGTTAGATTTAACGGCATGTCGAACCATGTTGGTTATTTTATGCAGAAAACGTTTTGTTTTATTCATTCTTCATGGGTACTCATTTAAAAAAAAAAAACTCATTTTTTAAAAACTAATTTTTTTCCTGTTTAACTCATAGTTGGGACCCTAGCCGGAACTACCAGTCCGAGTTCAAATCTTGGACGCGGCTGTTTGCATTTCCCTCAATATCCTTGGGAAAGGTACGAATCCAACTGTTCTCACTTCAGCTATGGGTAAATAGTAGGGCAGACTGGGCTATTTCACCTTGGTAAAGCAAACGGTCTAGGAGAAGGAAAACTCCTTGGTCCACTCTGACCCCGAGTGATAGTACCTGTTAGGGTCCCATCTATGGATTACATAGGTAAAAATGAGTTAAAATGTTTAAAAAAAATGAGTTTAAAAAATTTGAATACCCACCAAGAATGAATAAAACAAAAACTTGTTTGGTATGAAATAACCCAACAAAGGTTGATATACCGTAAAATCCAACCAATCAAAAACGTCTTCGGCATGATATAGCACAACGGTTGACAATCCAACCAACCAACCAATTTAGCGAAAAGACTTCGTTACTGTTTGATATAATCCCAGGCGTCCATTTTGAAGTTTTCCCGCTTTTTTTAAAAGTATCCATAAAATGTCTCTACCGGCGGCACGGATCAAAAGAGCCATTAAAATGTTTACTCATTTGAAATGTCCGTCAAATAAGCCACAGGGATGTCGGTTTTAAGATAAGAATGGCGGCATGTCAGCATCTCCCACGAGAGAAGATGAAGAGAAATGTCTAACTCATGTTATTTCCAAGGAAATAAATGCAAGATGGGGGGGGGGTCGGGAGGGAAGAATGGTTATGATATTCATATTAACGATTGGGCAGAATTTCTGTCCTTAATAGAAAACAACAGGCAGAGTCACCATTGCGTAGTGGTTAATATGGTTGACTGTGACATCGTAGTAAGCGAGTCGGGCTATTACGTTCACTTTCGGATTAATACCTTTTGGAAAGGTATGAACTTCCACATCCCCCACCGCTCTGTCGACTGGGGCTGAAGAATACGCCGACTGCATTTCTGTAGAGGGTTAAGACCCCATCCCCAACGGAGCCACTTGTTGGCCGTGGGTGGCGACCGTGATGCGTGAGGACGGGATCCTGGTGGCTGAGCAGTCCATGACATGCAACACTTCACTTTGGCCGTTACTTAGGCTAGACGGGCGGTCGGAGAGGCCACCTCAGATTAATCGGCTGGTCACATCAATCCCTAGCACCTATATGATTATCGCAACCCTATTGCCTTTATGGCAAACCTCAACTCCTTTTTATCATATATATGCTAGAAGGCGGTGGCTGAATGTTTTCATGTCCTGGGCATGAAGTTAAACTCTATCTGATGGTTAGTTTCCAGTTATGGAGGTCTGGGGAATGTGGAGTACCCCTTCATCACCATTACTCCCGGGTCCACTCTGACCCAGAGTGGTAGTATCTGTTAGTGTTCTATCTATGGTTTAAATAGGAAAAAATGAGTTTGCAAAAATGTGTTTAAAAGAAATTGCGTTTTTTAAATTTAGTTTTAAAAAGTTGAGTACTCATGAAGAATGGATAAAACGAACGTCTTCGGCATAAAATAACCCAACAAGGGTTAACATGCTGTTAAACCCAAACAACCAGCTACTAACCACATCCCCTACCTATGGGTTAAATAGTACCACTACTGTTCTTCTAAAAGAATGGTAGTGGTATTAAATAACCCACATATGTCACCAGGACAACATTCAGGAGTACCTCGACTCTTCGTAAACATCTCCGATTAAAAAAAAAATCTTTTTGTTTTTATTTTTATACGCATTCAAATTATTAATATATTATAACATACTTAACAATGCTTCAAGCAAATTAACAAATATATAGTGGACTCTCCTATGGTAAACGCTAAATGAGGGTCTGCAGTGAGTGATTCTCCACCCACGTTGTGTATGCTATCAAGACATTTTGTGTTTTCTTGAGTGTGATACTAGCCCAGTCTTGCTGCGAGCTATGAAGCCACACTGACAAATGTAGGAGTCAGATACTTTTGCGTTAAAGTTTGACGGAGCTAATCTTCATGTTTCAGTCTATTTTCTTCAAAGTTCTTTAATTTAGCGAAACATTTCGCCAAGACATATACATACATTGTTTGTTATATATATAATATATATATATATATATATATATATATATATAAACAAACAAACAGAAAATGTTGAATTCCTTTATATATAATTCCGGACACGTACAACAAACAGCGAAAACAACTCTTTTTAAGTAGATATTGTCTCTCACAAACCTTCGTACGTTATTAGCAATTTCCAACACACGTACGAGCCATAAAGAACTCTTGTGCATACAAAAAGACTGAATGAGTTTGTATATATTCTTTTCCTGGTTAATCTACACGTCAATAAAAACTCGTTTCGTTACACAGAGAATTGTCTTGAATTTCTCTCTTGTCAATTTTCACCAAATTATAATTCACTGTCATTCTGAAATGGTTGCATTTCTAAACAAGCATAAATTTCTGGACGAAAATAACCTCTGAATTTTCTCAGTTTATCGTAAGCACTTACAGAAAAAAAAGGTAGTATTAACCTCAATAAAGACGACACAGGTGTGCTACTGTGCTACTACTCTCATTTTAAGTATAACGAGATCTTTCTAAAAAAGCAGAAACTGTACTGTCGGTGGGGCTTAGAATAAGTTGATTATATTCCTTGCAGAGGGGTATGATACCACCCAAATGTCCTGAGTATGACACTAAACTGCATGTTAAGTTTTGCCAACTAAAATAGTACCTTGAGCAAATGAGGCTACTGCCTGTAAGTCACATGTCCAGAACTAGGTGGTAACTTACTACGCGACGACCACTGGCGCCATAATAATTGGTGCGCATTTCGTTTTCCAATTATTTTTGTTCCTCTTTGTATCATTCTGTTCAGTGAAGTAAACGAACGTATAAACACGTGTGGCCATTACCTCAGTTAAAATCCATCTTGTGTTCTCATTTTTTCTAACGCTATGTGTCTAGTAAACCACACCATATCAACAGGCTATGTGCCTAGATATTTAGCATTGCACCTGGTGGCGTGGCTCCAGTTCTGATGCTCTGGGAGATGTGGAGCAGTCCTTCGTTGACATTACTCCCAGATCCACTCAGACCAACAGTGCAGGGTTACGGCTAGATCACCGACCCATATTTCTTTTTACTATTAATATTGCTCTATTTTTTAATGAAATATTGAGCACTCTGAATAATTACTAATGCCATAACAACGGAAACGCTAAATCGGACACACACACACACACATATATATATATATATATATATATATAATATATATATATATATGTGTGTGTGTAAGTTCTCTGGTGACCTTGACATATATACCTATGCATATATTTATCAGTAAAAATTCCGCTTCTTGCTTATATATATATTTACCAACCCCTCCGCACGAGCAGGATGTGACACAAGGTCATTTTTAAGCGGAGTTTAACAGGTTTAAATTAAGAGTTTTCCTTCCCCTAGACCGGTTGCCTAACCAAGGTTGAAGATCCCAGTCTGCCCTACTATTTATCCATAGCTGGAGGAAGAGTAGGATTCATACCTTTCCCAAGGTATTAGCGCTAAGTGAAATGGAATTACACATCCAGGATTTGAACTCTAGGCGACTAGTCCATTTCCCATGACTTTAACCATTACACCACACGCTTCCTGCTTATATGGCCGAGGGGTTAGGGATTGACTGATGAAAACATCGGTCCGGTTTCAATCCCAGCTGGAGGTAGTCTAAGTCTAGCCACTCCAAGGAGACGTTATACGTCGAAGCACGGTGTCTACGGATGACTCATCATCATCAAATTGTGCTAGCAGAACAGATATCCATGAAAATCTCTTGCCCACCGTCCCTATCCTTTATTGCCCCTGGCAGGTCCTCTGCGCAGCATCCAGTATCCGCACAGAGCTGTTTAATGTAGGTCTTTGCTGGACGGCCATGTGCTGGCTTCCAGATGAAAACGTCGCTGATGAGTTCGTCTTTGCTTCTCCCGCAGTGTCCGGCATGTCTTGTTCATCTCACTCTGATGGCTTGTGTGATAGGGGGCAAGTGACCGTACAGCTGCTTTCTTGTGGGGGTGCTGTTTACACGATTTGTTTTAATATTGCACGTAGCATTCTTGTGCAGCTACCATCTAGCTTATTCTCTCGGCGTTTTGTTAGGGTCCAAGTGGTGCAGCCACACAGTAGCACTGATACAATTACGGCCTGGAAGAATTGTCACTTTAACTTGTCAGTGAGATTGGATTTCCATATGACTGATAATCTATTTATAGCAGACCATGCCTTCCCTATGTGTGCATTAACATCGCTTTCTGTGGATGCGATATTACTACCTAGGTACGGGATTTGTTCCATCGGCTTTAGAGTCTTACCGTCTAGTGTAGAGATTCCTCCTTTCTTTTTAAAACACCTGAACATGGTTTTAGCAAACTTCACATAGAAGCCGATGTTCGCGTTGCATGCTCCAGGCTATGTAGCAGGGATTGGCATGTGCAGGTGTATTTGCAAGAAGTGTCAGATCATCTACGTAGTCCGTGTTCGTAATAGTCTGTGCCGGTTATCCCCTGTTTCTTGCCTTTTATTGAATTAATGATTCATTTCTTCTTTAACTTTTTTGTTGTTGATAAGTTTAAATCTGACTAGAAGCAAACCCCTTTAAATGTTTATTGTTTTTTCACAGCCATCTTCGTGTTTTGTTCTTTATAATTCCCTAGACAAATATTTAAAGATTATTGTCGATGTGTAACTGAAGACATTCGATTAGTTGCTCAACCCCCCCCCCACGAGCTGTTTGTAGAAAAACAACAAAACGGCATTTGATGTATTTATCTACTGATATTGATGATTGTATCTTTTGTTTTCTTTAAGACAATCTCTCTAAGACAATCTCTCTCTCTCTCTCTCTCTCTCTGATGTCTCTCTCTCTCTCTCTCTTCTCTCTCTCTTGTCATTGAAAAATACGAAGAAAAACACGTAAGGTTGATGTATATTTAGGCAACAAAAATAGATTACGAGAGAATACATGTCAGAATTACAATCTATGTCAAAACGGTTATTTGGTTGGATTTTACGGCATGTCAACCCTTGGGTTTGTAGAATCAACATATCATACTCCTCTCCACAGGAAGGCTGTAACTAGCGTCCAGTTACCAGACAAAAAGGGACAGGCTATAACCGAATACATGCGCTGTACTAATTACTACTACTGTTAATACAGGGTCTGTATTCGGTTACAGCCTGTCCCTTTTTGGTCTAGTAACTGGGTCTGCAAGACTAGCTTGTTAACCATTACACGATGATGGGAGGCACAAGTAGGTATTTACCTAATCCGTTCACCATGGGTAGGATCTGACACAAGGTAGAAAGTATGGGGCATCCAGTGAGGATCGAACTTGCTATTTAGAAGTAATATATCTGCGAGACTAGCTTGCTACCCATTAAAATGCGAATGACTTTCTCCAGGATTTGGCTTAAGTTCTAAGATGGTAACCGTTACCCTCACCCCCCCCCCTCACTGGCATTAATTAATTAAAACTTATAAATTATTTATTTCTGGGTTTGGGTGGAAATTGCCTGATAAGGCGAGACTTAATTCTCTTTGATATATCATTTGTCTTTGATATATATATATATATATGTATATATCATTTGTCTTTCCTTCTAAAACAAATTCTGGATTATGCAAATCCCTTTTCGTTGACGAAGGTGGTATTTTTGGCTGATCAATATCGAGGTGGAGTGATTTGATATTTACAATAGGATATGACACAAGGTCATTTTTTAAACAAAAATAGAGCTGGTTTGAATTCAGTTTTGCTTTTCAACTAGTTGCATAACTAAGGTTAAATACATATTTTTGGGTGATCAGTATCGGGGTGGGCGTTAGGGTAGGTCGATTATTCACTTTTTAATTAGTTTTATTACAAAATTTGTGGGTTCTGTTTTTTCTGAGTCACCCTAATTTCCCGACCGATTTGCAAGTTTAGCCCAAAAATCTTTTAACAAGAGAGAAGACTTACCTCGTGGGGAAAAGTGGGCGGAACATGTCTCACTTGCAGGATGAGTGGCAATGATAAATATGGCTGCCTTGGTACTACAATTTAAATACGTGCAATTTCTAAGCGATAATAAATCTGTACGTATGCAAAATTCTCTCAGATCGCACTAAACGAGACACAACGAGAATTGGTGGATGATTTGTGTACGAAGGACTGCTAGAAGATTGTTGCGGGACAAGAAAGTTCAAGAAAGAAATTGGACGAATCAATTTCCCAACCTGTAAATCTGTGTTGAAATTTAGTAAATTTAGAGAAGAGGGTTCTGAACCGGGGTGCATATGGATCCTCCACAGACCATATAACAAGTTTTGGTTATCTTCTTTAACTCCAACATAAACAAAGGGGAACCACTCTTGACTGATAAATTATTTATTTTCCCATTAAACTAACCCTAAACACTAACCCTAACCCCGTCTTCTTTTTTTCTAGTAGATCAATAAATATATAAATAATTTATCAGTCAAGAGTGGTTCCCCTTTGTTTATGTTGGAGTTATAGGAAATAACCCAAGATTTTTTGGTTAGTTGGTTATATTTTACAGCATATCAACCCTTGTTGGACTATTTTAGGCCAAAGATGTTTTTTATTCATTCTTGATGAGTATTCAAATTTGTTAAAACTCAAGGTTTTTTTTTTTTTCTATTTAACCCATAGATGGAACCCTAACAGGCACTACTGCTCCGTGTCAGAGTGGACCTGGGAGTAATGGTGAAGGGGTACTCCTCATAGCTCCAGAATAGGAACCTCATTATTAGATGCAGTTTAACGTCATATCCAGGACACAAATAACCTCAACCATCGCCACGCCTTCTAGCACATATATGATAAAAAGGGTTGGGTTTGCCATAAGGGCAATAGGGTTGGGACAATCTCTGGCCCCCTCCTAGCACAAGTAAGGGCAAAATGGAGTGTTGCATGGACTTCTCAGCTACCAAGATTCCGTCTTAGAATCACGGGTTGCCAACCATGGGCAACAGGTGGCCCATTAGGGGGATTTTACCCCTCTGCAGAGGTGCAGGCAGTGTATTCCCAGCCAACAGGTAGCCATATTTTTTGGTCCAGGTAAGCAAAAAATATTTAATTATAAAAATGCAATAGGATTTTAAAAACTAAGGCTATGGGGTAGAGGGTCACCAGATAGAATTAAAGGGATCTATAGGTTACAAAAAAAAAAAAAAAAAAAAAAAAAGGTTGAGAACCATTGATGATGGGTTGAGATTGTTCAGCAGAATACTGAAGGGGTTTGAGGAAACTTGTTGTCGCTTATTCTCCCTCTGCAACAAACTACAAAATTGATCTAAATGGAATAATTTTTTTTTTTTTTTTTTTTTTTTTTTTTAATCCTCTTTCATGTCTTTTTTGACATCTTAGCTCAGTCGGTAGAACTTTGAGGTTCCTGGTTTGATTCCGGCCCTCGTCAACTCAGTGTATGTGTGGTAAAGTGGAGAGCTGATGGTAGGAGTGGCACTCTGCCTCAGACACCCAAACAATCTCTTTGGTCTAGCGCTAGTGAAAAGGGGATAGACTCTCTTGCTGTCTGGCTGATGACGTTAGGCCACCCAATGACTTTACTTTACACCCTGTGCTACTTTTTTGACACCAATTTTAACTGGTAGTTTTTCACTGGAGTCTGAGTGACAGAAAGTCTCCTCGGATCTCCAGGACTCTTTTAAGTATTCTTTTTGATTTCAATAGTGCTGTGGTCAGGATTCTTCCTCAGATCTCCATTTCTCACATTATCATTCACTTCTGTGATTTTTTTTTGACACCAGTGTAAGCTGATGGCCTTCCCTAAAGGCTAAGTGACAACATGTCTCCTAGGTCTCCAGGACTCTTCTGAGTATTCTTGCTGATCTTCAAAATGATATTGTCTGGATGGTCTCAGTTTTTTTCTCTGATTTCCAGTTCCTCTAGTCTTTTCTGAGCTTTTGGGGACTGTTCCCCAAAAATGCACCAACTACAATTGGTATAACGTTCACCCTTATATTCCAGTTTTTTTTAAAATTCTCTAGCAAGGTCCAGGTATTTGTCTTTTTGTTTTCTTTCATCTTCCCCCTATGATCTGCAAAATAACTTATTTAACTTGTTGTCACTTAGCCCCCTCCAACAAGCTACAAAACTGATCTAAAATGGAATTTTTTTTTTTTAAGGCAGACATATTTGACAAATCAGAAGAGACGTGCAAAAGTGATGTTAAAGGAAGTCATGTATGGTAGATAAAATTTGATTGGGAGGAAAAGGGGGAGGAACTTAATGAGGTGGTTGGAGAAAAAGGGAGGAATAGAATGAGGCTATTAGAAAAGAGAGTGGGAGTGGGAGTGGGAGAGAAAAAAGGTGAAAGAAAAATAGGAAGTAAAGAGATGAAATAGAAGTGTGATCTTTTAAGTTCTTTATAATAAAAATAAAAGATAATAAATTGAATTTGTCAGGAACTTATTTTTCATTTTATCTTTTGTCATTTCAAATAATATTCTTTTATCTTGGTCTTCCATCTTCACCCCCCCACCCCTTCCAGTGGAACAGAAAATAATCTTGTCTTATGCAGACGGAATTGTTTTTTTCTCAAGTTAAAATAGCAGCAGATGCTTATTGATGAAGTCATGTTTGGCATAAGTTTATGCTCCTCCATAACTCGGCAAGGATAAATTTGAAATCCTTTTCAAGTTTTGGGGATTTTGTAAGTATGCAACAGGAATTTGTGTGTGTGTGTGTGTGTGTGTGTGTAATATATATATATATATATATATATATATGAATATATATATGAATATAAAAAGTCATCCACAGACACCTTGTTTCATACCTCTTCAGTGTGGCTAGACACAACAACTACCTATGGCCAGGATCGAAATCAGATTGACTTTTTGTCCACCAGACTTCTTAACATCTCGGCCATTTTGACAGCTGCTGTAAAGGGGTGGTGTTTAAACTATTAAATATATACATTTGTTTATATATTTTACGATCACCAGAGAGATCCAGTCTGTAAACAAATGATCATTGCTTTATATATGCTGGCAGTGAAAGTTAATTTAAGTCATCCCCAAAGAACTCTACTGAGATATATATATACTAGACCGTTCGGTGACCCATTGAGCTCTGGCAAGATAATTGAGATTAGGGAAAAATGAATTAGCAAAGTGAATAAGATTAAAAAGAAAAAGATAAATGCGGTCTGACAAAACATTAAAATCATTTTGTAAACTTTCTAAGAAAGGGAATGTTTGACCTAATTTAAGCAATGGGTTGCTGCTTGTGAAATACAACATAGAAATACATTTCAAATTCTCCTGTGTCTCTCTCTCTCTCTCTGCCAGAGAAACTAACATTATATAATGAGGCGGTAATCAAGAGATACATAGAGGGGAAGAAAGTGATAGGCAGAAAATAAAGTCAGAGATTGGTCAGTTTTTGACTTGATTGCAAATTGACCAATTAGAATCAATTAAACTAAATTAAGTAAAAAAGACTTTAGGAAACAAAAGCATTAGTATAACACACACACACACACACACACACACAATTTGTCTCATTTTAAACTGGAAAGGTTTATATTGATTAAACATATCATCCAATTCAAATATTTTATATGGCCTTCAGTTTAGCTCAGTCAGAATCGTGACATTCCAGGTTCAGTACCAGTCCCCACCAACTCTGTGCATGAGTAGCACAGATTGGGTAATTTTATCTGTGGGGGCTGATATTGGCCTTCACTCTTTAATATTATGAAAAGACTTCATAACACACACACACATTGAGAATTATATATATATATATATATATATATATATATATATATATATATATATATATATAATCTCAAACAAATTTGGAATCCTTATTGTTTTGAAAGTTTTAAAAAATAATTTTTTTTTTTTCAAATTTTCTAACAATTGTTTTTTATATATATAATCCAAAAGTCCAGAGAAGAAATCTTCCTTACGACACAAGAGTTTTATTTTAAAAAAAACCTGTCGCAGTTTGAGAGCTCAATGTGTGCTCTTAATGTTAGAATCACAGAGCAAATATATAAGTAAAGAAATAACAAAAGACTTAGAGATTTAGCATTATAGTCTATTTCAGAGAGCTTAAACAAATAGTCTAAGCTCCCTGAAATAGACTATAATGCTAAGTCTTTTGTTATTTCTTTACTTTATATATATATATATATTAGTTGAGGATGGGCCGGGTGTTGCTTTTTAAACCGTCAAGAGAATTGGCCCTGAAACGGTTTGCACACTTTCTCTTCTGATGAGCCTATTTCAGTTGTAAACATCGTTTGTTTTTTCATTATATCTTATTCATATATATATATATATATATAATGGTGCTATGCTTAAATTGTCTAAATTACACAAAAATCAAAATACTGACATTTCACTTTATCAGATATATTTACCAAAATTACATGAAAGTACCTTGAAATAGTATAGATTATTTTTTTTTGTATTGTAGATGGGAAAATAAAGTGCGTAATTGAAATATATAATGTAGGCAAGAAACAATGGAAATGAATCCAACAGTATGTTGAAAAATGAGTAAGAGTGAAAAATAAGAAATGAGAATCATTTAGACATATACATAATGTTAGACATACTAAATGTTTTAATACTGTGGATCCATTAATCGAAACACTTAGTGTCGGAACATTTGACCAAATATCAATAAATCATCTTCAGTTTTCAACGTGTGTGTGTGTGTGTGCCTTTCCTGTTTATCTTGTCTTTCTATGCTGGATATTTTTTTTTCTTCTTAGACACCTACATAATTATTGACACAGGCTAAATCAATAACAACTGTTGTTCATGTTCGTTTTTATTTTTCAAACAGTTTTCTTATTCTCTGTGATAAATCCATTTTTCCATAAATTAACGAAATGAAGATTTATTGAAACCGATCAAAACACTGCAGCGTAGGTGAAATAAACATTACTCGTTTTATTAACTTGTGTTTTTTTCAATTTTTCATTATTTTCCACATACTAAATACATATTTTTTTTCAAATATGTTTTATTACTGTGGATCCATTAATTGAAACGCTCAAGTGTCAGAACATTTTACCAAATATCAATAAATCCTCATTTACTCATTTTATATATATATATATTATGGATTCTCCTGTTGATTTTCGACATATGAGGGTTCATACACACAATGAACACCCACACAGTGATTTGTTTATAGTGGTGAAGGCTTGTGTTAGACCATCCACACTTTTTGGCACAGTCGATAGGAAAGAACTGGTGCATCAAGGGTTGCCACAAACCCAATCAACGACCGACCTCAGGAATTTTGAATTCAGTTATCCCTCTCCTGGACTGGTTACCTACCCAAGTATATATATATATATATATATATATATATAATATAATATATATATATATATATATATATATATATATATATATTATATATATATGTGTGTGTACGTTTGCCTTTCTTGTTGTCTTTCTATGCTGTCTATTTTTTTTTTTTTTTTTTCTTCTAAAATTTCCAACTCTTCCATTTTTATTTTGTTATTCATTCTCATCATTTTTGTTCTGTTATTTCTATTCTTGTTTTTTATTCTCCATATTTTCAATAGTAAAACTTTTTTCTTTATTCATCCATCTATAAATTTCTGCTTGGATAAGATTGGTTATTTACGTGGCTAAATCAATTTTGGGATTCGTTTATTCATTTACTCTATTATGTTTAAATTATTATTTTCTAAATTTTTAATCTATTTATTTAAATTTGTTTTTAATTAGTCTTTTGAGTCATTAGTTTTCAGGTGGCTTTGGCATGAAACTGGCCCCTCAAAAGGGGGGGGGGCTGGTTTAGCTGCTTACTTAACACAAAAAGAAAGGAGTAAGAAAAAGGGAAAAGTTTTTAGTTTTTTTTTTTTTTAAAGAAGGTAGAAAATAAAAGTCAATGGAAAAACAATTCAAAGAAACAATTAAAAAGAGAAAAAAGAAACAATTAAAAAGAGAAAAAAAAGAAATATAAAGAAGGATAGACAGAGTTGCCTAGGAAATTGCAAAGATCTTGTTTTGATACTGGTCCCTGCCAACTTAGTGCATGATTAGATCAAATTGGGTCATCTGATCTGTGTGATAAAGTGGGGAGCTGATGGTAGGTGTGGCATTGTAACTCAGCAAAAAAAAAAACTGTCTAGTCCAGCACTAGGAAAAAGGGGACATACACTGTTGCTGATCAGCTGATACCGACAATAGACCACTCTGACAACTTTTACTTTTTTATAAACTTAGGCATGAAAACAAATTCCTACTGTTTTCACACAGTATAAACTAGACCACTCTTCCCAGAATGCACCACAAAACAGTATATAAAGGGATACCTACCTCTTGGTCTGATGATTGCATAGACAAGAAACTGACAGTCACCAAGTGCTGTTGACTGTATCTACACTATTCTAACTTATATATAATATTTACTTTGGATTTTAATAAAATTTATATGTAAAAATTTAACTATTACAGCACGCATCTCCAGTTTCTTGAAATTCTCAAGAAAACTATGAAATGCTAATTAGAATCCTTTACTCTTTCTTAAATAATCTAATCTGTCTTCTCAGTTCATAGAGTGGTAAACAAAACAATCTTTAACCTGACCAAAGTTTTATAAATAGTTCTATATCATTTTTGGTTATTTCCTTTAAGTCTAACATAAACAAAGGGGAACCACTCTTGACTGATAAATTATTTATTTATTTATTGATCTACTAGGAAAAAAGGGGGTTAGGGTTAGTTTAATGGGAAAATAAATAATTTCAGTCAAGAGTGGTTCCCCTTTGTTTATGTTAGACTTATAGGAAATAACCTAATTTTTTTTCCTGTCTCTTATTTCATTCACTTTAATTTCTGTTGCTTTTTATCACAAATCTCATTCTAAATTGAATTCCAGTTAGCCATATCTTTAAGATGATCTTCTTGTGAAGTGGGGGGAGGTAAATTTGACCCCTGAAAGAATGAACATCATTATCTGCTCAAGAGACAAAGAAATGGCACAAGAATTGGTACTGTGTAGATAATGGCTTCAGGAATGGGGTGGGTTGGGTTGTAGGATCCCCCCCCAAAAAAACAAACAAAAAAAACAAACCCAAATGTACTGAGTGACACTGGTTAGAAGAGAGAGGATTTTCTCTCAAGGTAACCGTGACCTTATAAGTCTTTTAAGAACCAAGAATCACTGATTTCAAAAGAATCTACAATACCATTTGGTCAAGAGGGGGGTGGGGGGAATTTTTTCTATTTTTTTTTTTTTCCCCAAGAGAAAAGGTTAACCCTTTCAGTGTGCCATTTACAGCTTTATTGGCCAAATTTGGAGGCATGTGGTGTAATGGTTAGTCATAGAAAATGGACCCTTTGATGCGGGTTCAAATCCTAGGTGAGGCTGTTTGCATTTCACATAGCGCTTAATACATTTAGGAAAGGTATGCATCCAACAACTCTCCCTTCAGCTATGGATAAAAGGCTAAACTTGCAGATCGCTCGGAAAATTAGGGTGAACCAGAAAAAACAGAACCTACAAATTTTGTAATAAAACTGTTAATTTTAACTGGGGGGGGTAGATTTAGGGAAAATAAATAATTTGGGTTTTTTTTTTTTTTTTTTTTTTTTTTTTTTTCTGGGTCACCCTAATTTTCCGACTGATTTGCAAGTTTAGCCGGATAAAATAGTTGGGCAGACTGAGCTCTTTAACCTTGGCTAGGCAACTAGTCTAGGAGAAGGAAAACTCTGAATTCAAACCTGTTAAACTTCACTTAAAAAACGTTGACCTTGTGTCACATCCTGCTCATGCAGAGGGGTTCATTGGCCAAATTTCTTAGTTGAGATAAAAAAGGAGCAGTTTGAGTAAAAAAAATTAGTTGGTTGGATTTTACAGCGTGTCAACCCTTGTTGGGTTATTTTATGCTGAAGACCTTTTTGTTTTATTTATTCTTGTTGGGTATTCAATAGAATGGTCCATTATTTAACTGAGGTGAAAATACTCATAAGAATTCGGCGGATAAGCCACACTAGATAATCAGGATTTACATTTTTGCATTTCCTCTTGGACGGTCTCATTTTTAACCAGAGGTTGTTGCAAGATGATATTGGTTGTACAATTAAGGAACACGAGTATTGATATATAGAAAACTAAAAATCATTTATTTATTTTTTCTGATGTTTAATTACCAACAACCTTCAATTGTAAATACATTATACTTTTTTTTTTTTTTTTTTTTTTTTTAACACTTTCTTTAGTCCATGCCGTTTTCATCAAATTTATATTATAAGCATGCGTGGAAGCCACACTTTCTTTATTTTTATATATATATATATATCTATAAAAAGAAACGGGACTTGAAAACCTGATGTTGCAGTTGTAACATTACTCCATTCATCATACAAGCAATTTTGAACACTACTGTGAGGGTATTGAAATGCTGAAAGGATACTGTTCTATTTATTACAAGAGAATATGTCATATTCACACAAAGTAGATCTTTTATAACTTTCTTAACACAAATTTGAAGGAATTCTTGAATGACAATCAGACATTATTGAACAGTCACACATGGAAAAAAAAGAGAAGAATTGGATGGGTCTGGAAATAAACCAACACGCTAATGCTTAGTAATAAAACAAAAAGGGTAAGCCAAACCTGGAATGATAATCAGACACTGTTGAACAAACACATGCACATAAACACACACACATGCAAAGAATTTGGAAGATATAAGACACAAAACAAAATGGACAGTTGCTGGAAACAGCTTCAGTTTCAGAAATCTGTCAAATAAATTTTTATCTCGATATATTAAGAATAAATCACAGGTTAACAAACAACACCATAGTTACCTTATTTTTCTTTACACTTGCATTGTGATAGCCTTCAAAACCAACCACCAAACCAATATAAACACAATGCTTCAAGCAAATTATAAAACTCTTTTAAGAATTCTTAGTTTAAGAAATTCTACTTCCAAAAGAAATCTAAAACTCTGAATGTTACAACATATTTCCATAACAGAACAAAAATATCTTTTTTCAGTGTTTCAAAACCTTTCCAGTTGTGTTTAAAAATGCTTGTATTATTATAAAGAACAAAACATTACATAAGAAATAAAACAATTTTAACACCAACTTCAAGTTTCAAGTCCTGTGTCTTACCAATTTGTCAGATATATCTAATAGATTTATCATATATACAGGGTGGACCATAATGATGGGACACATTTTAAATGCTATTTTCTCAGATTATAAAAATGACACAGAGAATTAAATATATTTATTACATAACTGATACAGAGGAGTTTTACATATAATCTAAGAATTGAATATTATGTCCTTGAGATGGTCACCATCATGACGAAAACAATCGAGTGCTCGATTTCTCATATCACGTAAAGTGTGGTTTAGCATATCAATTAGAATATCTGTTATCTCTCTATGGATGTTTTCTTTCAGTTCCGCTGTTGTGTGGGGTTACCTGAAAAATCAGGTATACGCAGACAGGCCCCACATGACAGCGGAACAGAAAGAAAGCATCCTTAGAGAGATAACAGCTATTCCAGTTGATATGCTAAACCACACTTTACGTGATGAGAAATCGAGCCTCTCGGATGTTTTCGTCATGATGGTGACAATCTCAAGGACATATTAGATCACATGTAAAACTCCTGTGTATCAGTTATGTACTAAATATACTTAGTATATTATCTTAGTAATAAACTTTCATCCAGTATAACATCCCGTGTTTGTCTACTTTTCTCCATATATATATTATATATATACATATATATAATGAGAAAAAAGTAATCCACAAGAGAAGGCCGTAAGTCTTGTATCTTATCTGTGGAATTCTAATTAAATATATTACAAGCCGAAAAGAAAAGAAAAAAATAATCACATTCATTCGTTTTTTTTTATCTTGCATTTATTTTTGAGGAAGTACTAAATTACTCATTGAAATTATAATTAGTTTCATCTGGTTATATATTTTTTTATGACTGGGATTTCAATGGTACAGATACTACACTCTAGTCCAATAGTTAACTCTCCCTCATGAGATTTGGATTAGGATCTCAATTACATTCTAAAGTCCATGTATTTGTCTATCCTTTTTCTTTCCTTTATTTACACCCTGTGGTCACGAGATGACACGTTATACTTAGTATAATACTTAGTACTCTGTGTTGCTTTTATAATATGAGAAAATAGCATTTTAAACATGTCCCATTAATATGGTCCACCCTATATAAAAAAAAATGTTCTGTATACTCCAGGTCTTTAATTGCTCACAGGCTTTTTAGTCACATGTAAGATTTAAAAAAAAAAAGGGAATTCTGTGTGTGTGATGCACAAGTGCGCTGAATATACATGCAACTCTGGTTGTTTTGACTGGGGGTGATCTAGTGGCTTCGTCCCTGGACCTTACAAGCTATTATCGTTGATCCCAGGGGGGGGCATCCCCCAAGGCAACACCTGCCACCTCAATTTTATGGGGCAGGGCTGGGTTTATTGCCCAGTACCTGATACGCCCAGACGACGGGATCAACGCATTTTTTGCATCTGCCACCCATGAGTCTCTGCTTGTGGGTGGTCTCACATTAATAGGGTGTTGTGCCTAACCCGTACAAGTGGGGTATGTGATAAATAATTAAAAAAAAAAAATTTTTTTACATGCAAAGATGAGAATTCTAAAATTGGGTAAATAAATTCATTTCTCTGTTTGGTTTCTTTGTTTTAATGGCATATCAACCTTTATGGGTTATTTAATGCCAAAGTCATCATTGTAGAAGAATAGTAGTGGTATTGTTTAACCTATCATACCTTTCCCAAGGGTATTAGTCTGAATGTAACAGTGCAACTGGAGTTCAAGCTTGCTTACTATGATGTTGCAGTTCAGCATGTTAACCACTATGCCATGGGGACCCACCCCCAAATGACTATAGGGGTCCACCTATGTATAAATAGGTATCAAACCCTTTTCAAATCATTTAAGGCTGAATTAAGTCCTCTTGATATTCGGTTTCTTACAGTACCTGCTGTTGCTTAAATGGTCACCCATTTAAGTATTGAACAGGTGATCTAGCGAGAACTAGTGCTTTCAATGTGACATGACCAATAAGCTCAAGTGAGAGGGATATGAAACATTCAACCACATACAGGGTGTTTGGGAGAAATTTGACAGTTTCATAAGGAAAAAGAAAAAGTGCTTGGTAACTACAAAATATGTCAAATTTATCCTGAACACACTGTATAAAGTTAATTGGCATGGAAATAGGACAGCTTCAAACACGCCTGGAGGAAGAAGTTCACTGGGAATTGTACAAATGATCAAAGTTCCAAAATATACAATGTAGCTTGAGCATATGCTCCCAGCTCCTTTGAAAATGTTTATATTGGCGATCAAACTAAAAAAAAACCCATATATATCATAAAAAGTACTCAGTAGTATTATGCCAGAGCATGTGCGGCTATTAGCAACTTTGTTGTGTTTGTTGTGCACAGGCTTTCAACTCACTCCTCATGGACTGAACTGTTGTTGTTATTAAATAAATTTAGATACTGGCTTGGTCAAAGAAAAATTTATTTCATTTTTTGGTTGTTTGGATTTTACAGCATTTCAACCCTTGAGTTAATTTATGCCAAAGATATTTTTTTTTTTGTTATTGGGTATTCAGATTTTTGTTTAAAAACACATTTTTTGATCTATTTGACCCATGACTGGGAGTAATGGCAATGAAGGGGTACTCCACACTCCCCAGAGCTCCAGAATTGGAACCTCACCACTAGATGTAGTTTAACGTCATACCCAGGACACTTTAAATTTTGGTGGGAGAAACTGGATATTTAACCAGAAAAAAAAATCTCTCAAAATGTTTTATATATAAAATAAAGTGTGTCTTTTTTCAAATTCAATTATAAAAAAACTCATTAAAATGAGGCCAAGGGCCACAAGTAAAAAGAAAACGTATTTTTTCATATCAAAAGTTAAAAAATACAGAAAGATATGAAATTTTTTTACCATTTAAAAAAAAGATTTAAAATTTTTTTCCCCATTGGGATTTGTCCACTTGACATTTTGTTGGAATTTTCATTCATTTTTTTTATTTTCCTGATAAATTTTCCGAGTCTTGAGGAATTTTTTTTTTTTTTTTTTTTTTTTTCAAAAAGATCTAATTAAAAAAAAAAAAAAATTAAGAATTTACAAATTAAAATATAAAATAAAAAAATACTTTGTTTTTTTTGTGTGTCCCCCCCCCTCTTCTCAGCAACTTATTCATAAGAGCCTGTTTTTTTGTGGTGTGTGGTGGGGTTTAAGTGAATTCTGAATATCTGCTACTGCTACCAAAGTGTTGCATATTATTTTTCTTCTCTTTGCAGCAACTTCTTCATAAGAAGCTTCTTTTTTTTTTTTTTTTTTTTTTGAGGGTGGTTTGGCTTATCAGAAGCTTTGTTTCTTTTGTCATTTCTTTGGGTGGTGGGCGTTTTTGTTTTTTTTTGGGGGGGAAACGTTGTTTTTTCGGCTTTTGTTTTTCATAGAGAGCTTGGTTTTTGGGGGGTGAGGGGTTGGCTTTTTTTTTTTTTTTTTTTCTTTCTCAGAGAGCTTTGTCTTTTTTTTTTCTTCTTTTTTTCAAGGTGAATTGTGAATATCTGCTGCAGTGACCAAAGCGTACATACAGGACTGTATCGAGGAGAACCAACAGGTGGATAAGTACTAGTGAATTGAATGGCAACGCCATTGATACTTAGGGTGACGTTCCTTGAAAAGTGGAGGTCGAATCAAATTCCGGAATGACTTGAAAAAGAAAAAAAATTCATTCTAAAATCAATCTGACATAGCATTTATTTTTGGTCAAATAGAAAAACTTTGGAGAGAGGAGGGTACTTGTAGCACAACAATTATAGTCATAGAAAAGGACTCTACAATCAGAGTCCAAATCCGGAACAAGTTTATTTGCATTTCACATACTGCTGATACCCTTGGGAAAGGTATGTATCCAATTGTTCTTTCTCCAGCCATGGTAAATAACCAGTCTAGAAGAAAACTGAATTAAACCTGTAAACTCTGCTTAAGGAATGACCATATGTCACATCCTAATTGTGCAGAGAGGTTGAGATATAACTTTCAAAAGAAGAAAACTTAACAAACCGTCATCCATTATATTTTATTACAATCATAAACTAAAAAAAAAAAAAAAAAAAAAAAAAAAACTTTTTGAGTTCTCGCCTCACCAAAATACAGTATTTTGTAAAACCTGTCTTTTTTTTTTTTATTTTTTTTTTTGAGTTTCTGGTTGAAATAAAAAATAATGGTTGACGGTTTGTTAAGTTTTTCTTTCTTTGAAAGTTAAATATTGCTCTGTATATGACTAATTAATTATGATTATTATACATTGAGCTCTCTTTATAGATCTATAAAAATCCTTGTAGGAATATGTTTGCACCTACAAGAGCATACAGTAAAGTTGTACAGTGAGATTTCGAGGATCCCAAATAGAATCATTCCTTACTTACCAGTCATTTTGATTATATATTACACCTCATCTTCCATAAAAGCTAAATAAAATATACTTGGTAAGTATACCCAATTTGTCGAAAAATCCGTGTTTTTTCAATACAATTTTGACCCACCTCTTAGAAATTATTTTAGCAAAAATCAGGGATTTATCCAATTTTACTGAAATTTTTATGTTCATTTATCAATAAAACTAAAAAAAAAAAAAATTGAATTTTTTTTTTCTTACTCATTTTGATAATTATTTAATTGGCTATTTTATAAAAGAAAAATATACATCAATAGTTCCATTTAAAGTGTGGGCACTAAATTTCCAATATGGGTGATTGACACTAAAGTAAGAATCTAATAATATGACATTTAAACTAAAATAATGCTGCTCATATTCTAAATGAATTTATATATATAATTTATCATAGCAGAAATACCTAATTAAATTTAAATAAAATAACTGATGCATTATAAAATTCATTAATTGATAAATCAATACTGAAAATTTTTATTAAAATTGGATAATTCCCTGATCTTTGGTAAATTTTTCAATCGAAAAATGTTAAATTTATTTTGTAAACATGCCATCTTTAAACAGCGTTTGGCCATCCTAGATCAAAATGACTGAAAAAAATTGTTTTAAATGTATTGAAAATAAATTTGTGATATTTTGCTTTTTTTACTGATGCTCATTATGTTACTACTTTTACTTAGACAAAAATTTGACCTTTATAATCCATTTAATTTTTAATTTGTTTTTTTTAAAATCAATAGCAGCCACATTTTTGGGTATACCTATACTAAGGGTATAAATTGATATTAAAAAGTGATTAAAAAATAAAAAGAATAAAATGAAAAAACAAATGGATTTATCAACTTAAATCATGGACAAGGCCGTTTAGCTCTGCTATTATACAGGTGGTCTGAAAGTTTTATCATACTCATACATATTGTTTAATTTCATTATTTTCATAATATTATTATTTACAATTAATGATATTATATAATTTCTGGTAATCTGAACATTAGCTACATAAATGAGAGTAACCTCCCCTTGTTTGTTTCACTTTGAGGAAGCTGTATGTTTTGGTCGACCATTTCATCCACTGTAAATCTACACTGAAAATACGAATTTATTCGAATCAATACAACTGCATGTTTTAACACAAAATATCATAAAATGTGTCCTTAATTGTGCTGCGCATATTTGAAATGAACTTAATTTGGTATTAAGAACACATTTTATGATATTTTCATGTTAAAACATGCAGTTGTATTGATCAAAAAATTCATATTTTCAGTGTAGATTATGATGAAATGAAAAAGCCGACCAAAACATACGGCTTCCTCAAGATGAAACAAACAAGGGAGGTTACTGTCATTTATGTAGCTAATGTTCAGATTACCACAAATTATAGTGTGATTAATTAGGAGTTATATTTTTTACCATACAGTACTATAAAATTGATCATTAAAAGTCAAAAAATATTTTTTTAAAAACTAATCTTAATTTTTTCTAAACTGTCTGTCCCTAAAAGTACAGCCCCCATACATATATATTTTGCTTTCTTTATTAAAAGAAAAAAAAACAAACTTACATTTTCAGAACTTATTCTTAACCACGATGTCCTTTCATCTGGAAAATACTGACGTTCATTGTTTGTAATCTAAAAGACAAAAAAGGAATATAAATGAAGAGAAGGAAAAAAATGGCTACCTCCTCCCACAGAGTGTCACAATATAATGAGGTTATTTCTCTGAATGTTTGAGATGAGGCTTGATGATTACTATTATCTGCGTTATTTAGACTATTGTCCTCATCTTCATTGTTATCTGTACGTTTCATCCAATATGCCCTCCTACCTTCTTCAGGTATTTCTTGTCGAACTTGGGAACCTTCTTGCGTAATCGGAGCCATCACGGAACTTTGAATAAAGGTAGGTCAAGATCTGTGATGGCTCCCGATTACGACAAAGTTCCTAATTACAAAAACAAGGTTCCCTGACCCCTAAAGTGTGAATCTCACACGCCATGAGAAAACACATGATTTAGTTTAGAGATTAGATTCGACCTGACTTTGGAGTAGAGCAGATGTGTCACTGCTGATGTTCTCTCATCTGCACAGAAAATCTTGGGCTAAATAATAAACTTGATCAAGAAAAAAAAAAAACAAGTCTTGTTAGTTCATTTAATTACAATGACAAAAAAATCAGCCCAAAGAAGACAAGCTTTCAGTAGAATAATAACACATAACCAGGGAAATAAAGATCACCAACATCATCTCTAAAGTAAGTCTCTAATCTCTCTCATCTGAGAACTCTCTCACTCTCTCATTTATATACCTATGTAAGTATGTAACAAGTATTGACAACTAGCCAGATTTCAAAAATTATAAATAGTCTAAAATAGGTAGTTACTTTTCAATCGCCCTGGATATAAGTAAAAGTAAAGTCGTCGGGGCAGCCTAATTTCAATATCAGCCAGACAGTGTAGGAGTCTATCCCCTTTTCACTAGCACTAGACAAGGGATTATTTAAGCGTCTGAAGAGGAGGCCACATCTACCATCAGCTCATATGCTGAGTTGGCAGGGGCCAATATCGAACAAAGAACCTTGTGATTCCTAGCCGAACACTCTACCGACTGAGCTAAGATCAAATTATCTTAAGTAAATCAACAAAATTCTTTTTTCTTACCATTATTTTTGAAAATGTCAAATTCAATTAATTTCTTGCCGTTTTTAAAAAAAAATCTGATTAGGCAATTTGTTTCAAAAATAACCGTTAGCCAAAAAATCCAATTAGTTAATCGAACTTAGTTTTTGAAATCTGCCTTTCCAGTAAGTTTCCAGTTTGTGGAAAATAAAAAGTCAATCATAATTAGAAATTCCATTAATTATTTTGAAATCTTAAATTAGATCATTCTTTCTAGTGAAGTAATTAATCCTAATTTCTCCAATCTCTCCCTGTAACTGTAATCATTACTCTTTTTATTAGTTTTGTTACTCATTCTTCTTTCTATTGAAGTAGTTAATCCTAATTTCTCTGGAAAATTTTTTTCATATATTTTGATGGTAGTTGTGTTATATAGCCACATTGAACATTGGTATATAAATGAGAGTGAGAGTCTCTCCATGATAGAAAGAGACAGATTAGAGACTTACTTTAGAGATGAAGTTGGTGATCTTTATTTCCCTGGTTATGTGTTGATTCTTCTGTTTCTTCTTCTAAATTTCTTCTAACTAAAAGCTTGTCTTCTTTTGGGCTGATTTTTTGTCATTGTAATTAAATGAACTAACAAGACTTAGGTTTTTTTCTTGATCAAGTTTATTATTTAGCCCAAAATTTCCATGCGGATGAGAAACCTCAGCAGTGACACGTCTTTTGCTCCAAAGTCAGGTTGAATCTAATCTCTAAACTAAATCATGTGTTTCTCATGGCGCGTGAGATTTGCACCTCTAGGGGTCAAGGGTTATTAACAGTCAGTGGTAAATTTCCACTGGCTCCCTTGATTCTAACACGACAGACCCGATTTTAATTTTACTTACAGATACTGCTCACAATTATGAATCCTCATAAATTGTAACAGGTTGGTATTTAATGGCATATCAATCCCTGTGGTTATTTAATACCAAATATTGTCTTTATATATATGATTTATTTAATTGAATGTGTAATAACAAATTGTTGAATAATTTTCATTAACTTCAAGTGTATAATAAATACTAGCAGGACCTGTGGATATAGCATATTATAATAATCTAATCATTACAAGGTATATGTTTACTTAAGAGCTATTGCAATTATAGTTCAATAAGTAAAAAGTATAATAATCTTGATTTAACTCTCTTACCCTTTTCTTTCATTTTCATTATGTTCGATTGAAACAGATTAGTGTTATTGCCCCCACTCTAGCTTCCCCTACTCTTTTTTTTTTATTATATTTTTTCTGTGTATCAAGTCCTTTTCTTCCCTTTCTTTATAATGAAAATGGAATGATCAATTATTTAGCTGAAGTGATGACATCCATAAGAAATATGAATTTGGTGGATCCTTATTATCTGGCTCCACCAAATAATCAGGATTATATTTTGCATTTCATCTTTGACAGTCTGATTTTTAACCAAAGGGTGTTGCAAGATAATGGTTGGAAGATTAAGGAACAAGAAGTATAATATATAGATTGGTGTGTTGACCCTCAGCCACTCCATCTAGCACCTGTAGTAAGTCAGAGATATAATCACAGAAAAGTAAATACTTGTCCATACTTTTTTGGACATTGGATCTTGTGAGTAATAAAAACTAATCAAATTTTAAAATGGTGGGAGACAGGTATTTCTTGGGGGGGGGAGGAGTGGTTTGGTTTGTTTTAGACCACTGAAGTTAAGCAGCAAATGATTTGGTTTGTTTTACGGCATATCAACCTCAGTGTCATTTAATGCCAACAAAGTTTTGAAATAATTCTAAATGGATACTCAATGTTTTTTTATAACTCATGTTTTTCTATTTAACACATAGATGGGAACCTAACAGGCACCACCACTCCAGGTTAGAGTGACCTGGGAGCAATGGTGATGAAGGGGTGCTCCACATTCTCCAGACCTCCAGAACTGGAATCTCACCATCAGTTAGAGTTAACGTCATTCTCAGGACATAAAGAACCTTAGCCATCGCCTTCTAACACCCATATATGACAAAAAAGTTGGGGCTTGCCATGAGAGCAACAGGGCTGGGAAAATCATATAGGCGCTAGGCTTGATGTGACCAGATGAATGATCAGAGGGGGCCTCTCCGACCACCCGTCTAGTCCAGTAAGGACCATAATTGAGTGTTGCATGTTATGACAGCTCAGCCACCTGGATTCCATCCTTAAGCATCACAGGTCCCACCCATGTCCAACAGATGGGCCCCATTTGGGAGGATCTTACCCCTTTGCGGGGTTAGTCAAGTTGTATGTTACTTACATGTCATTGGTCTGTATAATTTCACTCGGAAAAAGGTTAATACAGCAACGAGAGGAAGAATTCCCAGATGGTCAGCACAGTCGTGAAGGAAAGATAAGCGTTACCTTTACTTAGGTTGACCACATCAGCCTAGCGAAAAAAAAGAAAAAAAAATGTTTAGTAGTCATGAAATTGTCATCAAATTTCTGTAGAATCAACATATACTCACCTTCAGATGAAAGCTGTAACTAGTGTCCAGTTACCAGACAAAAAAAAAATACAGACTGTAACCTAATACAGCCCTGTACTAACTACTAGAACATAGCCATGTATTGGGTATCCATGGAACAAAGAAAAGATGGGTTTCCTACTACTACAGAAGAATTGTCTATGCACCATTGAGAAAGCCGCAATCTGCTGTCCAGATGTTGTGTCTGATATTTGCTGGCAACACATATTTGCAGACTTAACTTGCAATATTGTTGAATACTGATCACCTTATACAAAATTCTTCAATTTCTTATTTGATAACTCAGAATGCATAAGCTAGCATAGTACCCATAAAAAAATGAATTATTTGTTTGAAATAATGGGATGTAGAAAAAACCAAGATTTTAGTTGTACATGTAGATAATAATGAAAATCAACTAGAATTAAAGATGACGTGTGAATGACTAACCTGTTGGCTTCTGATTGGTTGAAGAATGCCAACATGACAGGAAAAGTTTGGGCAGTCTACTTAAGGTTTTTGAGGAGATACATCGCAAGTGGTGTGTTTGACACACAAATCTCCAGTTTGGGTTAATGAAAAAAAAAAATTATTTTCATTAACCCAAGTTGAGCTCAGAAAAAAAATAAGAACTTTTATGTTCGTTATTAAAACTGCCAATGTGTAGATTATGAGTTATCTCCCTTGGACTGTTTCAGTAGTAAAGGAACTCTTTGGCAAAAGAGAAGAAAGTTAATTGTCAACAGATATTATATATATATATATACTAGCAAATATATGCACCCTTTGGGTGCAAGTATTTAGGTTTTGATGTAATAAAATATTGTATCAAATTATAAACTATTTAGAAAATGATAAACTGAGGGGTATAATCGAAAAATAGAACAGCTTTAGATTTAACTCTTCCATCATTTGCTTTCACTTTTCCTAATTTATCTATTTAGTTAGATTATGAAGTATTTAATAAAATTACAGTTCTTTCGTCTTGTTTATGGATTTCTTTTAAGATTTATCCCAGAGATTTTTGCTCAGATTCGTTAAGATAAAACCAAACAATTAGAAATCAATAATACTAAGCACATATTTATTAAAATCAAATTTTAGATATCAATATGCAAATTAGCCTTCCCGTTCAAACTGTAAACCGCTATTTTGTTGTATATATAAATATAATTGCACGTTATCAGTATGTAGACATGGCTAACAGTATTAATAATGTAAAAAATTTTATTAATAATTGAGGTTTAAATAAAAATTCAATCATTGAGAATGTGATGTGAATAACAAAAGGAATTGTGACTTGAGTAGTGATATAGTTTCGGTTACAGACAGAAAAGCAAACAATCTCCATTATAATAAGATATGACAATTGTCCACCATCAGAGCGACTGCCATTCAACTGCCTTTTCACAATTGGAACTACAATCTGCAACCAATTGTGAAAGGGCAGTTGAATGGCAGCCACTCTGATGGTGGAGGATCATCATATATATAGTCTGTTGACAATTAACTTTCTTCCTCTTTTGCCAAAGAGTTCCTTCTACTGAAATAGTCCAAGGGAGATAACTCATAATCTACACTGGTGGTTCTCAACCGGGGTCCATATGGACCGCTGGGGGCGATATACCGTTTTTTGGAGTCCAGGCAAGCAAAAGATAATTAATTAAAAAAATACAATAGGATTTTTAAACATAGAATGGGTTATGGGGTTCCATATGAAATAGGAATAAAAGGGGGCCATAGGTAAAGTTGAGAACTACTGATCTACACAAGAAAGAAACCAAGTCATTCCAGACTCAGTTAATGGCGAGAAGCCAGCCAGCTCAACAACAAAGGCAGAATACCAGCAACTCTGTTGACATGCCGTAAAATCCAACCAACTATAAAAACTTTTGATTTTTTTTAATGAAAGAATTTGATATCTGAATTTATATCTACACGTGTTGTTGCATAGCGCGTCGTCACTGTACTAAATTGCAATAGTTTTATCTTCGTTGTAAGGGATGACAATAACACCAAAGTTATCCTCCAGAAGTTTATTGAAATAAATTCAAGCTTCTTAACTTCGAGAGAGAGGGTCAGTTTAATTAATATATTCAGTCTTTAGACTTTCGGTCCTTCGATTAAATTTCTGGGTGACAAGCTTTTCAGTTGGTAAATATTAAGGCTAGCTTTTCCGACACTAACTACACGAGGTCCCACTCGGCTGACTACTGACCCCGATCACCTCACTCTCTCTTCGGCTGACTGCCTCTGGAGCTAACTGACGACTGACCTGTCTCGAGCCCTCGGTTCTTTTATATTCATAGCTACTCCCACGTATTATTATCTCTTGATCTGATAACGGGCAGTTGTTAAACTTCTTTCTTTAATAAAACTGGAAATTCATATTTCCGTTTGTACAATATATAACAGTGTGTGTATATGTGTGTTTACCAGAGCAAAGGTGAGTATAAATGACGGTAGCATGTAGTGTGGTACTTACAGAGTCGCGTTTGTTGGAGGTGTGTGGTGTAATGGTAAGAGTCGTAGGAAATAGACTTGTCAACCAGAGTTCAAATCCTGGATGAAGCTACAGTTCACATAGTGCTAATACCCTTGGGAAAGATATGAATCCAACTACTCTCCCTCCAGCTATGGGAAAATAGAGCAGACTGGGCTCTTTAACCTTGGTTAGGCAACCAGTCTAAGTAAAGGAAATCTCTGAATTTAAACCTGTTAAACTCCGCTTGGGGTGATCACTATTAGAATAGGCTTAGTCCTAATTAGTGATCTATTTCACTTAATTACCATATTTGATGGCATATAAGACGCACTTTTTCCCCAAAAATTTTGCCTCAAAAAATTGCCCTGCGTCTTATACATCGTAGGTGAAGTTTGAGACCTCCCGTAGGCCTAGGCTAATCTTCTCTATGATACTCACTAACCCAGCTTACACTCCATGCATTCTTATTTTATTGCTGGTATTGTTAGAATCATGGTTAACAGGTAGACTGTTTTCAACAATATATAATTAAAGACACTGAAAACTTTTTTCCTGAATCTGACCTGCTAAAATGGGGGTGCATCTTATATACCGTCAAATATGGTAATTATAGTTTGGGCCAACTTTTTGCAATCTACCTATCATCCTCAAATGTTGAATACCCATCAAGAATGAGTGAAACAAAATGTCTCCGGCATAAAATAACCCAACAAGGGTTGACATACTGTAAAAATTAACCACCTAACCAAAACAACTTTTAACTTGGCCTTTGATTCTTTTAATGAGACAATTTACTATCTAAATTTACATATACACTTGACCTACAAGTTTGGTTTGGTTTGTGGGATTTTATGGCATGTCAACCCATATTGGGTTATTTTATATGAAAGACATTTTGTTCTATTCATGTTTGATGAGGATTCAAATTTTAAAAAAACTCAACTTTTTTTTATTTAACCCCTAACTCCTAACAAACAACCGGATTTTGGCGGTTTAAATGAAAAACATGTCCTTATGAAACGAGATCGCAAAAGGGGTGCCTAAAGGTCATATGGTCCATTGTTTTTCATATGTGAGAAGATTTAAGTCTGGTGATATATTTTCTTTGAGATTCCCTATAATGTAAAACCCCACTGATGAGGCTAGACAATTTTTTTTGAGTTTCTGGTCGAAATAAATATTTTAACGAGATGACAGTCTGTTAAGTTTTTCTTTCTTTGAAAGTTAAATGTTACTCTGTATTTAATTAAATATATTTATTGTTGTACATTGATCTCTTTTCAGGGGATCTATAAAATCCTTGTTGAAAAATGGAAATGAATCCGACAATATGTTGAGAGGATAAATAAAAGGTACTACCACTCCGAGTCATTATGGGTTAAATAGGAAAAAAAAAGCATGAATAGAACAAAACGTCTTTGGCATAAAATAACCCAACAAGGATTGACAAACCGTAAATTCCAAAACATCTTTTGACTTGGCCTTTGATTCTTTTAATGAAAGAATTTGCTATCTAAATTCACACACACACACACACACACACATTAGTATTATCTGCATTATTCGGACTATTGTCCCCATCTTCATTGTTATTTGTACAACGTTTTCAGCTGATATGCCCTCCGGCCTTCTTCAGGTATTTCTTGTCGGACTCGGGAACTTTTTCGGACTCGGGAACCTTCTTTCTCGAGTCTGACAAGAAATACCTGAAGAAGGCTGGAGGGCATATCAGCTGAAAACGTTGTACAAATAACAATGAAGATGGGGACAATAGTCCGAATAACGCAGATAATACTAATCTTCAAGCCTCATCTCAAACATTCAGAGAAATAGTCAACTTTTTTTTATTTAACCCATAAAAGGTACTACCACTCAGAGTCATTAGGGTTAAATAGGAAAAAAAAAAAAAAAAAAAAAAACATGAATAGAACAAAACATCTTTGGCATAAAATAACCCAACAAGGATTGACAAACCGTAAATTCCAAAACATTTTGACTTGGCCTTTGATTCTTTTAATGAAAGAATTTGCTATCTAAATTCACACACACTACACACACACACACAGTGTGTGTGTTTACTAGATTATCTGAAATACATCATCAAGAATCTTTTTCTTTTATCTAAATTCCATCAAAGGTTGTTTTTTTGTTTTTTTTATGGCTTAGACAAGTTTCTCCATTAACTGCTATTGATCAGATTCAAACTTCTCTCGACTCTTTGCAATACAATAGATTTTAATTGGCTCGTACGAATAAATGACAGAAATTTTAAATGAAAACTGGTCAATTTAATCCAGTTACTCAAAAGAATTTTACAAGTATATTCTTTACATACTTTTTTAAAATTTTTAAATCTTCTTTCACTAAAGATATCCACATGCTTAATAAATGATAAGGAATAGATAAACTGAACTCCAACAAGGAAACTGAAATAAACTGGCAGGGTTACCTGGCATTGCTCGGAATAATGAAAAATCTATCTATCTATACATATATAAAGGGCAGTTGTATGTATATATATATATGTTAGGAGGAAACTTTGTCGTTAATTGTTTTATTTTCAAAGTAAATATATATACACGCATTAAATATCACCAAGGCTTAGTTTTTGAGCAAAAATAATGAAGATTTGATTTATATTCGAGATATTTAAAAAATAAAGTTTAAATGATAAAATAAAATTTAAATGATAACAGCATAGATTTTTTTCATTTAATATTTTAGATATTAGACATTTTCAGAATAGCTGGATCAATGCAAGGTCTATTTTTTTTTTACATTGGGATTTAAATAGGGCATCCCACGAGGATTTACCTCAGGATTCAGTAATAATGGATCTACTGGACTAACTTAAAAAAAATCCCCCTCTACCCAGGCGATGCTGGGTAGCTGCTGCTAGTACATATATAAAGGGCAGTTGTGTGTATATGTATGTCTGGAGGAAACTTTGAAAATAAAACAATTAACGACAAAGTAAATATATATACACATTAAATATCACAAGGGCCTGGTATTTGAGCAAAAATAATGAAGATTTTATTTATATTTGTGAAGATATTTAAAAAATCAAAATTTGTATAGTAACAGAAGGTAATTGATTGAATTAATCGCCTCAATTTATGTTGTATGTTTTTTTAAATTGTAAATTATTGAATTAAAATTTCTTACTATATTGTTATATATTCATGTAGGGATTTTATGGGGCATCCAGTGAGGATCTAACTTGTGATAAGTAATAATGGATCTGCGAGACTAACTTAAAAAAAAATCCCCCCTCTACCCAGGCGATGCCAGGTAGCCACTTCTAGTACATATATAAAGGGCAGTTGGTGTGTGTCATGTATGTATGTATGTCTAGATGAACTATGAAAATAAAACAATGACAAAATAAATATATATATATACAAGGTGTGTCAAAAAAGTATCAAGATTGAAGGTACTTTTTGATAAAAATTAACGTTCCATTCATTGTTCATTTCTATCTTAGTAAATACAGCTTCAATCTCGATACTTTTATGACACCTTGTATACAACACAATTTTCTATTTAACCCATACATGGGACCCTAACAGCTACTACCACTCCGGGTCAGAGTGGACCAGGGAGCAATGGGGCGCTCCACATTCTCCAAACCTGAAACCTTACCATCAGATAGATAAAAAGGATTGGGGCTTGCCATAAGGGCAATAGGGTTGGGACAATCATATGGGTGCTAGGGCTTGATGTGACCAGCCGATTGATCAGAGGTGGCCTCTAGCCTAAGAAAGTGGAGTGTTGAATGTCATGGACTGCTCAGTCACCTGGGTTCCATCCTTAAGCATCAACATAGGAAATGGACATGTTGACTTAAGTTTAAATCCTGGATAAGGCTGTTTGCATTTCACAAAGTGCTAATACCCTTAGGGGTTATTTTATGTCGAAAACATTTTGTCTTATTTATTCTTCACAGGTACTCAATTTTTTTAAAGACATTTTTTCTATTTAACCCATAAATGGGACCCTAACAGGTACTACCACTCCGGGTCAAATGGTGATGAAGGGGTACTCCACATTTCCCAGAGCTCCAGAATTGGAACTTCATCAGATAGAGTTTAATGTCATACACAGTTCACCAAGACTCTTAGCCACCACCTTCTAGCACATATATGATAAAAAGGGTTGGGGGTTTGCCATAAGGGCAATAGGGTTGGGACAATCATATAGGTGCTAGGGCTTGACGAGACTAGCCGATTGATTAGAGAGGGTCTATCCGACCGTCTGTCTAGCCCAAGATAGGGCCAAAGTGGAGTGTTACAAGTCATGAACTGCTCAGCCACCAGGGTTCCATCCTTAAGTACCACAGGTTGCTACCCACAGCCAATAGGTGGCCCCATTGGGGTTGGGGTCTTACACCTCTAGTCTATATATTCTAAAGCCCCAGCTGACAGGGCTCATCATATTAGGTTAACTCATGTTTGAAGCTATAATCCTATGGTGGATGAGGGCACTCTGAAGAATGCTGCTATTGCTGTGGAGGACTGGGAGAAGCTAGCTTGTAATAGACCAGGCTGGAGAGCCACCATCTACCTGTCTGTGAAAGAATTTGAATCTAACCAAATTAAACACCAAAAATTGAAGCGGACTATTAGAAAGGGTGATTTTCAGCCCAGCAACTGGAGAACCTCCAGAATGTTTTTTATGTGGAAGAGTATGTCTCTCTAGGACTGGCCTGGTGAGTCATCTGAGAAAACATAGGGATACAGTGTCAAATGCTACTGGTACTTAAGTATGGAAAATAAAAGAAAAGGACAGGAAATGGTCTTATTCATGCATGAGTTGACAGCCAACAAGTGGGTGAAGTAAAACAAAAACAAAAACAAAAATATATATATATATAAGTAAGTCGTCGGGGTGGCCTAAAGACGGTATCAGCCATTCAGCGAGGGAGTCTATCCCCTTTTCACTAGCGCCAGACCAAGGAGATTGTTTTTGCATCTGAGGTGGAGTGCCACACCAACATCAGCTCCTTCCTTTACCACACAGATCCCTGTGCTACTCATAAAAATATATAAGCTTACCTGATCAGAGACATCAAACCAGCCATAACCAAAACTTGGAGTCTGACCCTTCAGTGATGGAATGACAGCAATCATATTATAGAGAGCACGAGACCCGTAAGTGAAGGTTACAAATATCGAAACTCCAACAACTGTCCAGATTGAAATAGCCTGAAAAAAAAAAAAAAAATTTGATTTTACAATCCAAAAAGATTAAAAACAGACAAAAATTTATAAATTAAATATTTTGTACATTTCTGGCTAAAAAGATTTTGGACCAAGTTATCTTTAAGCACCCCATGGGCGACCTGGATTCAGAGGGACATGTTTCGCTTTGCACCGTCAACATACGGTTGTTTGTTACCAGATGATTTTTAGACACATTTTTTAAAATTATAAAACTAACTGCTAACCCTAACCTCTAACCCTAACCAGCAACCAGATGTTGACAGTGCAAAGTGAAACATGTCCTTCTGAATCCAGGTCACCCCTGGGGTGCTTAAAGGTAACTTGGTCCAAGATTTTTTTAAATATCTGTTGTAGAGTAGACAGACTACCACCACAAGATGGACTAGTGTGAGGACTTTATTATTATTATTATTATTAGTGAAATAGATCACTCATTAGAACTGAGCCTATTCTAGTAATGACCATCCCAAGTGGATTTAACAGGTTTGAATTCAGAGTTTTCCTTCTCCTAGACTGGTTGCCTAAGAGCCCAGTCTGCCCTACTATTTACCCATAGCTGAAAGGAGAGTAGTAGGATCCATACCTTTCCCAAAGGTATTAGTGAACTGTAGTTTTGTCCAGGATTTGAACTCAGTTCTATGAGTCCATTTCCTATGACTAACCATTACACCACACACCCCCCAACCTATTTAGTGGCCAGTTCTTGGAGCTGGGACAGCAGCTTAACCCTTTATCTACCACTCAAATCCGCAATAGCATGGGGAAGTGATTGACAAGCTAGTATCGTATCATATCACTGATCCAGTACTACTGAATAGAAATGCAGTGATGCTGATAGCTTTTTGATTTAGCGCATCCTGGGACGCACATATTTGCTTTGAATGAGTCCCCAGGAAAATTTATGGGTCCTAACTAAAGCTGTCTAACCTATCCTGTGTAATTCGTTTCTAAGAAACTATTGAAATGTATTTACAGTTAGCTTAAAATGGTGAAGGAAGAAAAAAGAAAGACACTGGGATGCAGGGATATGATTTTACTGCGTCCTTTTAGATTTTTAGGGTCAGAGATGCAGGCCGCGTACATATCAGCATCTCTGGAAATGTATTCATTTAATTCATTTTTAACTCTAAACCATTCTCCAAGAACTGACAATCACGGGTGTTTTTTGGGAGACCAGCATTTTGATCGTTGGGCGGTTTGGGGAGCTCTGGTAGATACAAGGTTAAGAGCAAGGTATGACTAATTGTGTACTGTATTTCTTCTTGGAAATAAACCTTATTATACCTACATGTGTGTTGACCTTCACCGATTCCACAATATATATATATATATATATATAAAAGTCATATGAGTTCAAAACAAAAACCTTGATGTTGTAAAAAAGAAAAAAAAAGAAGTTATACAATAGTTTTGAATGTGAGCACTTCCGCCACATTCCTCTCGGTCACCAGATTATGCATATCTTATTGCAACAGTTGTTTTGAACTCATATGACTTTTGTCTCCGCTCTTGACAACACGGAGTATAAACAAGCTCTGAGGATGATTTTTATAAAATCGAAATGTTGTTCAATATCAGCTATGAATATGTTATAAAATGTTTTCACTTTATCAGCATATTGTGTTGTTTTCATATCCTTTTATCTATACTCATACCGTCGGATTCATTTCCTTTCTTTTAACTTATACACTGAAAATGATATTTCTTGTGGAGTAGACTACCTCCTAGATGGTCTAGTCTGAGGACGATTGAACGGCCAGTTAGCGAAGCAGCTTAAGAGTAACGTACGACTAATTGCGTTTAACTGTGTACTGTATTTCTTCTTGGAAATAAACCTTCTTGTTATACCTACATGCGTGTTGACCTTCACCGATTCCACGACACAACACTATCATAATTTTGTTTATTTTTTTAGCACTATTTCTTATATTGGAATATTCCAGTAACTAGGCAACAGGCCATACATACCTTTGCTTCGAGTGAACGCTTTGTGATTGGTATCTTCATCAGTTTTATAATTACACTAATGAGGGTCATGGCCACAATAAGGAAAAGTCCATCGTTGATGATGACACGGATGTAGAGGTAAGACAAAACAACTTCGTTTTCTTCACGTTGGGACTTCATCGACAAAGTAGCAAATGTTATGTTGACGACAAAGAAGATGAGGGCAGCAACTCCAAGAAGAATATTCAGGGAATTCCTTGGGGGTAAAGAAAAAAAATAGAAGGTAGAAAAATAAGCAGAAGAGACAGTAAGGTTATGATGAGAGAAATGGTGAGATGTGTCAGTCAGGGAAAAGGGGAGAAAAAAGAGGGAGTCAAAGGGGAGTTTCGGAGAAGGAAGTGTCACAGGGGAGGCGAAGCCGATGAGAAAGTGGTAGGTGAGAAAAAAAAGGAGGGGGAGAGGGGATCAGAGGGAAGAAAAAGGGGAGTCGCGGTGGAGGGAGAGACGAAAAGGAAAAAAAAGGGGAGTTGGGGGGAGAGAATCAAAGGGAATAAAAAGGAGAGTTGGGGGTGTGGAGTCAAAAGGAGAGTCCAGGGAGGGAGTTGGGGAGGAGAGTTGAAGGGGAGAAAAAGGGGAGGGAGAGTTGAAGGGAGAAAAGGGAGGGAGAGTGGGAGGGAGAGTTGAAGGGAAGTTGGGGGAGAGAGAATCAAAGGGGAGAAAAAGGAGTCACGGGGAGGGAGAAAAAGAGAAGGAGGAGAGTAGAAGAGGAGAAAGAATTTTACAACCTATATCAAAGGTTTACATTTACGCATTTGATCTTAGACAGTCTCATTTTTAACCAGAAGGTGTTGCAAGATGATAACGGTCATTCAATTAAGGAACATGAGTATTACAGTGGTGATTTAGGCACATCAAAGACCTAACACACCTATCCGCAATCAAAAGGTAAGCATAAATGATTGATACAGTCAATGGTACTTACAGAAACTTGTTTGGGCCAACTTTTTACAATCTACCTTATTTATTAACAACTAGAAGTGGATACCCTGGGTAGAGGGTGGATTTTTTAAAAGTTAGTCTCGCAGATCCATTATTACTTATCGCGAGCGAGATCCTCGCTGGTTGCCCCATAAAAATCTCCATGGAAATATATAACAATATAGTAAGAAATTTCCATTCAATGATTTACAATTTGAAAAAAAAAAAAAAAAAAAAAAAAAAAAAAAAGATATAAATGATGCAATTGATTCAATCAATCAATATTAGATTTCAAAGCAAAAAGAAAAAAAAAAAAAAGAAAATATAAACAAAATAACATGTAAATGACTTTCTCTTCTGTTACTTTTCAAATTTGAATTTTTAAATATCTTCCCAAATATAAATCTAATCTTCATTATTTTTGCTCAAAAACCAAGCCCTGGTGATATCTAATGTGTATATATATTTACTTTGTCGTTAATTGTTTTATTTTAAAAGTTTCCTCCAGACATACATATATACACACAACTGCCCTTTATATATATGTATAGATGTCTCTGTTAAGATCTACCTGAGATAGATTTCTCTCAAAACAGTCCGTATAATTAATGTGTTCAAAATCCTGAAATGTGCGTTATATAATCTGGATGATTTGGACGGACTCATTTTTAACCAAGATGTGTTCCAAGATGATAATGGTCGTTTAATTAAGGAACACGAGTATCATAGTGATGATTTAGCCACATCAGACCTAACACACCTGTGGCCACTGAGCAAAGGTGAGCATAAATGACCGATTCAGTCAATGGCACTTACAGTGACGCGTTTGAGCCAACTTTTCCCAATCTACCTGTCATCCCCAATTTGGCCACCCTGAGAAAAGATGAAGGAATCTGCAAGAGTGAAAGATCACCCACAGGAATCTGTGCCCTGCACAACTCATGGTCAGAGTTCAGGGAGGGGATTCATTAGGATAGATAATTTATCTCGAACATGCTGCCAACGGCTAATGTGATGTAACTTGCTGGCCAATGTCCAAGGTGACACTGTTGTTATCTTATCAGTGGAACAAATGGTGGCTGAAAAATGATCACTTCTTATTATAATAGAGATTATGTGTGCAACTGAAAGTATGTCACCACCAACGTCGAAATTCCCTTAGTTATTTACTTTATATTCTCAATGATTATCAAATAATCATTATTTAATCTTAATTAGCATCTTGTCTTTTAATGTATATAAATGCAATCCAATGTATATCAAAATCAATTAGAATAAAGTAAAAATAAGTAATTTTTTTGTGTTCTTATTTAATTTCATTAGTCTTTCTAATTTAATATAATATCTAATATTATTTAATATTTAATGACTAGCAAGACCTGTAGATATAACAGAGTACGATAATTTAATTATAACAACATTTGATATGTTTATTTAAGAGCTATAGCATAATATTTCAATATGTAAAAAGTATAATAATCTTGATTTAACTCTTATTTATTAAGAATGTCTCAAGGTCTACTTGAGAAATTTGCCTCAAAACAGCCCATATTATTGATGTATTCAAAATCCTGAAATGTGTGTTATATATCATTAAGAAATAAATGTTTACATAGTATATATAGTGTGAATAATTTGCATAATTTAATAAAACCATACTTAAATAATTACTTGGTGTTATTGATTTCTAATATTATTATTTTATTCTCCAACATATTAAATACTGTATAATTGTTGGAAGAAATGATAGTCTGAATGTGCTAAATCTGGTAAGTGTGGAGGGTGTGGTAAAGTTGCCCACCCGAATGAGGCGATTTTCTCCTTTGTCCTGATGCTTATGTGTTGTTGAGCATTGTCATCCATAAGGAGGACATTGTCGATTGGCAAGTTAGGTCTTACTCGTCGGATCCTTGCTCAGAGCCTCGTAAGGTCTCAATGGAGGCCTTAGTTTCTTAAAAAAACTGCACATGAAATAAAGAAAATGGCATTACTTTGTGACTCACTATGTGACTATATATTTAATACACTTGTTCCTTATTCTTCCAACCTATGTATAATTTCATATTGAAAGCAATTAGAATAAAGTAAAAAAAATAATCTTTTTTTGTTCTTATTTAATTTCATTAGTTTTTTTAATTCAATATTTTATCATAATAGAGATTCAGTGTCACTGCTTACATCACAGTACCCTCAGGAATTGCATAAGTTTATCAATCAGTATCTAATTTATAGTCAAAATCATTAATACATAGAATAAATCTTATTCATTAATGATGTCTCTATGAAAATTTGTATTAGATTTGCCTCAAAACATCCCATGTTATAAGTGTGTTTAAAATCCTGTAATATGTGTTATTACTAAGGTGTTTACATAATATAGGGTGTGGTTAATTTGCATACTGGTTTTAACAAATCTCTATTATAATAAGACTAGAAGTGGCTACCCAGTGTCACCTGAGTAGATGTGGGTTTTTTTAAAAAGGTAGTCTTGAAGATTCATTATTGTTGAATTGGGAGTTGGACCCTTGCAGGATGCCCCATTAAATCCCTACATAAAAAAATATCTTGTTCTGATCCAGACACTCGGAAAATAAAAAATAATGTCTCCAATTTAAAATATCAAATGCAAAAAAAAAAAAAAAAAAAATCTCCATGCTGTGAACATTTAAATTTTATTTCTAAATTATCTTCCCGATTATAAATCAAATCTTTATTATTTTTGCACAAAAAGCAAGATTTGCTGATAGTGAATGTGTATATATATTTGTCATTAATTATTCTATTTTTATAGTTTCCTCCGGATATACACACAAACTGCCCTTTATATATATATATATATATATATATATATATATATATACACACACACCAACTGCTCCACATGAGCAGGATGTGACACAAGGTTAATTTCTTAAGTGGAGTTTAACAAGTTTGAATTCAGAGTTTTCCTCCTAGACTGGTTACCAATTCAAGGTTAAAGAGCCCAGTCTGCCCTACTATTTACCCATAGCTGGAGGGAGAATATATGGGTTCATACCTTTCCCAAGGGTATTAGTGCTATGTGAAATGCAAACAGCCTTGTCCAGGATTTGAACTCGGGTCGACAAGTCCATTTCTTACGACTATAATAATTACACCACACACCTCCATATATATATATATATATATATATATATATATAACTTATCAACAAAAATTGTTTCAAACTTGGACTTACCTGTTCATTTTTCCAAAATCATCTTGGCCTTTAATATAAGCCTAAAAATAAAAAAAATGATATTTCATAGATTAAAGATAAAATAAAAGGTTTAAATATCTTATTATAATGGAGATTGTGTGTTTTTCTGTCTGTAACCGAAACTATATTACTACTCAAGTCACAATTCACTTAGTTATTTACATCACATTCTCCCTGACTTTATTCTTATTTAAACCTCAATTATTAATAAAATTGTTTTACATCACTAAGACTGTTGACCATATCTACATACTAATAACATGCAATTGTATTTATATATACAACAAAATAGCGGTTTACAGTATGAATGGAAAGGCTAATTTGCATATTGATCCTAAAAATGTGATTTTAATAAATATATGCTTAGTATTATTGATTTCTAATTGTTTGGTTTTATCTTATTGAATATGAGCAAAAATCTCGATGAAAACCTTAAAAGAAATCCATTAACAAGAACAAATAACTGTTATTTTATTCTTTACTTTCTATTTTAACTAAATAGTTACATTAAGAAAATTTACTAATGAAAGACAGGAGTAATGGAAAATGATGGAAGAGTTAATTTCAAAGTTGTTCTATTTTTCAATCATACCCCCTCTGTTCCAATTTTTTTTCTGCATTCTTATTCAGTTTCATTAGCCTATCTAATCTAATATGATATTTTATTATATTAAAACTTAAATACTTGCACCCGGAGGGTGCATATATTTGCTAGTATTTTTAATGGAAAATACAAATAAACACAAAACAACAACTTAGAAGTAGAGTAAGAGGAGAAAAAGGTTTGGTTGGTTGTTTTGCAGCATATCAACCCTTTTCAGGTCATTAAATGCTGAATCAAGTCATTTTTGGAAAACAAAGGTCTCCTCAGGTTGCTTCTAGTACCTGCTGTTGCTTAAATGGCCACTCATCTAAGTATTGAACAAGCCCATTGCTGTTTAACTTTGGTTTTCAGCATGACTTGACCATAAACAGAAAGGTTTGGTTTGGTTTATGGCATATTAACTCCTTATGGATTATTTAATGCTGGAATTTGACTAATTTACAAATCTTTGAAAGCAACCACCGCCAAGCTGCCTCGTTTGTGATCGTAAGATCAGGGGGGAGTGTAGCGAAAGAAATGACGTTCTCAGAGCTCAAAGTGGGTGGGAATGTGTCTTGTGTGCAAGATGAGTGAAGGGCTTGAAAGGAAAGAAAATATGGCTGTCTTAGCATGAAACATGATTTTGGAACCGAGAGAATTAGTGTAGAATATTTGTGTGAAGGTAATTTTTTTTTTAGATCAAGCAGTGCATAAAACACAAGTTGACAGGGAAAGAGGTGAGGCTATTTGGAGTGTGCTGTTGGGACTTCTGTGTTACGGATGTGAAATTGATTACGGGATCAGTTTACAAATAATCATAACTATATTTTCAATGAACCCTTGCATTCTTTTAAAAAATTGCACTTTTTGTTTCATCATTTGTTTTCACAAATGCTATCAGGTATTCCCTATCTGTTGGAGGTGACTCACTTATGACATGAACATGGACTTACCCAAAGGGTATATATTAACAGAGCAAAGCTACTCAAGGGAGAAGTAGCAGATACATGTTCTTCGTGTACGCTGTAACAAGGAAACCTTCCTCAATTGTACATTGACATATTGCTGAATACATCTGTTCCCTACATTTTATCGCTGTGTTGAGTTATTATTTATTGACCCTTAAACAGGTCATAACACTATCCAATACAAATAATTTGAACATAGTCATATGGTTTCAGGTATTCCTACCTAACACCAATGATTCATATACAATTATATGGTTTCAAATAACCATTCCTATTTAAAAGTTGGTTGGATGGATTTTACGGCATCAACCCTTGTTTGGTTATTTTATGCCAAAGATGTTTTGTTTTATTCATTCTTGATGGGTACTCAATTTTTTAAAAACATTTGTTTTAAACTCTTGTTTTGCTATTTATCCTATAGATGGGACCCTAACAGGTAATACCACTACAGGTAAGAGTGGACCTGGAAGTAATGTTGATGAAGGAGTACTCCACATTCCCCAGAGTTCCAGAATTGAAACTTCACCATCAGATAGAATTTAACGTCATACCCAGGACATTAAGACCCTCAGCCTCTGCCTTCTAGCACACATATGATAAAAAGGGTTACAGGTTTGCCATAAGGGCAATAGGGCTTGACATGACCAGCTGATTGATCAGATGGAGTCTCTTTGCCCGTCTAGTCTTATGATGACCTTAGCAAGGGACAACATTGATTGGTCTGGGTTCTAACAGCAACTAATCAATTTTCCTTATGGGGGGAGAGGGTCTTACCTCTCTGCAGAGAATCCCCATTTAAAGGACTAGAGAGGAAAGGATAAATAAAGAGAAGAGGAAAAACAAAAGAAAAAAGAACAGAAAAAGTGGAAAAGAAAAGAAAAAAAAAGTCAACTTATTGAGGTAAAGAAAACAACAACTTACTGAGGTTATTAAAAAAAAATAAAACAAAAGAAACAACTTAGTGAGATTAAAAATGAAAAAGAAAAAAAAAAGAAGATACAACTTATTGCGGTTAAAAAAACAAAAGGAACTACTTATCAAAGTAAAAAAAAAGTAAAAAAAAAAAAAAAAAAACAAAAAAACAAACATACTGAGGTAAAAAAATGAAGAAAAAAGACAAAAAAAAAAAAAAAATACAACTTATCGATGTAAAAAAAAAAAAAAAAAAAAAAAAGTGACTTATGGAAGGGAAAAAAATAACACAACTTACTGATGTAAAAAAAAACAAAAAAAAACAAACTTATTGGAGGTAAAAAAAAAAAAAAAAAAAATAAAAAAAATAAACAAGAAAAATTCAACTTACCGAGGTAAAAAATGATGTGATAAGACAAAGGGTGAAGAACTGAAGACAAATTGGAAGACAATAAAGCAACCAAGAAATAAAAAGTGGTAGATGATTGGCCAAGTAAACTTCAGAAAAATACATGGAGAAAAGGACAATACGAAGGGCGGACCAGACAAGAATCATAAACAACATTACAGATTGGTAACTGCAGCGTTTATGACGATACCACAGAATCATATAAAGTTGGACATAGACAGATAAGAACAAAATAGAGAAGAGAGCCAAAAATACGGCAGTCAGAATCACTTCCACCTGGGGTGACAATGCTGGTCTCAAGTTCGGGTAGGTGAAGCCAGAGGAATTGGTAACTGGGGTGGTGGTCACAGCACCAACCAATATCACTGCCATTTTGATTTATGAAGAAAGGTGCCAAGATTTCATATAATGGTCCTGAAATTAAAAAAAAAATATGTAAGAATTAGGTAAAAATCAATAAATGTTTTTAAATCTTATTTTTTAGTGAAGTAATAGAGTCAAAAGTTTTGCAATATTTTGGTAATGTGAGGAACAATTCAGCAGCTTTTTATCAAACTCAGGAACTTTCTTGTCATAAACGTCTGGAAGGTGGCATATTGTATACAATGTCAGGAATAAAAAATTTATTTAACATATCTAAAAATGTACGATTAAAAATTCGCAATTTTGCGCAACATATCTGAGATGTTTATACATTTAAAATATTTATTACTAACAATTGTTCTTTTTCATTTACAATAAACTAGAGTTGCTTAAATGAAAATTGGGTTTCCCCATTTTTTTTTTTTTACTTCAAAATACCCAGTTATAGTAATCTGTTTCAATGCACGTGTCCTTGTTGTGTGATGATTTTTTCTTATGTTTTTGGCTACGCAATCTGTCCTGCATTAATTTGGCATTCATGCGCCCCCATAGATTTTTTTCCAAATTTTACTGTTTTTCACTAGGTATCACCAAAATACGCCACGTGATCATATTAGGCCATATTGAAGGAAGAAACGTAAATATTTTTGAACTAAAAAAAACAAAAAACAAAAAAAACCCACCCAAAATAACTAGCGAACATAAAGAGTTGTTACAAAGAAAAACAGTTAATTCAAAGATCAAATTATTCCATGAGGGGAAAGTT
The DNA here is from genome assembly GCA_023376005.1 of Doryteuthis pealeii. Lineage (NCBI taxonomy): Eukaryota > Metazoa > Mollusca > Cephalopoda > Myopsida > Loliginidae > Doryteuthis > Doryteuthis pealeii. The sequence continues at coordinate 40,407,402 of CM042167.1, forward strand.
ACTCACCGTTATCTTGAAAAATAAGTAAAACTGTCCGTTTTTTTTTTACAACTGGGTCATTTCTTTATTGATATTTTTTAGCAGAATTCTGTATTCATGGTTCTTTTACTAAAATGAACTCCCGTATAGAAACTTATAAAAATGTTCTGATATAATTATTCAGACTTATCTTTATATAAAAAAAAAGGTAAAAATCGTTTTTTGGCGGTTCACTCGTAAAAATATTTCCCAAATATATTTTTGGAAAACCTATTTCAAACATATTTTCATCAAAATATAAGTAATTATTTTCGTGAATATTGGACTATCAATTGATTTTTCATAGAATTAAAAAAAAAAAAAAAAAAAAAAAAAAAGCTCTAGTTTGTAACTTGTTTTTGGCTGCGTTAAATTTCAATTGATTTAACGGTGCGAAAATATAAAGCATTGTTTTTGTTCATAATTTTCATTATTTTTGTAAGCTGAAAATTAAAAAAATCATCAGGAGTTTTGTTTAACGTTTCTTCTTTTGAATGGAAAAAAATTCAAAATAATATTAACCTTTATGCAAGTTTCATTGATACATATTGTGTATTTATATTTATACTTTTTAGTAATTGGTTTTAACAATGTGTTATCATTATTGGGGATTATGTTGTATGGTATTGATTTGTTTCATGTCTATATTCTATGGTATAATTTTATTTCCCTCAAAAAAGAGAGAATATCCTCCATGTTGACATTTTCAAACAGATCTTTCATATTGTTTGATTTAAAATAACAGTTTCTGATGTGAGCAAAAAACATGCATTCCATGAATAAGTGTTTAACTGTCAAAGGTGTTTGACATGTTTCCCATTGTGGTTGTTGTTCTTGTTTGAGTATATAGGAGTGTGTTAGTCTTTGGTGACCAATGCATAATCGGGACACAATGACTTGTTCCTTTCTAGACTTCCTTAAAGTTGGTCTCCAGCCTCCCAAAGTGGGTTTGATTAGGAAGAGTTTATTGTGGATGTTGTTATTCCAGTGTTGTTGCCATTTTGTATGAAGAAATCTATTAATCTATAGCAAAATGTACTAAATCTAATATTTGTCACTGCAAAGTGTTGAAACAAAGGTTAATATTTGATAACTTTTATGTTGGTTGGTTGGGTTTTACGGCAAAGGTTTTGTTTACAGCTGAAGCAGTATAGTCTCTGACTATGCCGGCTGAAGTCCCGGTTTCGATTTCTGTCTGAGGGAAATCGTTAGTATACATCGCTGATGAGACTTAATAAAGTTGAAACAGTCTGTACGATGTTCTACACACCGAACAAATCTTTGTCGAGATTCACTTGTCATGATTATTTTCTATAATTATCAAATTTTATGTGATATACGCATTGTAATTGCTTTCAAGCAAAAATATAAATAATAATAATATATATATATACATACATATGTGTGTGTGTGCGAAAAAGAGAGAGGGGGAGAAGGGGAGAGAGAGAGAGAGAGAGCATATTTGTGGTTGAGATTTGGCGTGCGCCTGCCTAGCTTTTATCAAATTAAAGAAATGTTTGTGGGTGGTGGGGATGCAGTTTGACGTGAGGGTGGTGTGGGGGTTGACAGCTATATCAAAAAGCTTATCACTGCCTCTAAAACCCTCGCACTTGACTCCAATACAAAAGGCACCGGGGGCGGGGGCTTGCATTGCCGCATCTCGATTTCTGTTATGATCATCTCAAACAAAAACAATAACCGTCAACACAAGGACAAAAACAAAACAAAACAAAAAACAGACAATTATCTGCACCAATCCTTGCAGTCTGGCCGTGTGGGACAGAAAGTGGCGGTTGGAGGAAGGTGAGGTGGCTGAAGAAAGGAGGGAAGAAGGGAGAGGTGTTGGAAACATTTCCAAAAATAGAAACACATAGGGTAGGGTGGGGGGTGAAAAATGAACAAAAGGTCGGTCAGATGGTTTTTATAGAATACAAAGTTGATTAGATTTATTTTTCAACAACACCGCATGTCTCTCTAGACAGGTTTTCAGCCGATACATATTGAACACTGTTCAAAGAACACAAGATACTTAATGGACTGTATTGTTTAATCTTTATCATGAGCGGTGATGCCTGATTAGAGGGGAAACCCTGGTGTGTTAATTTGAATAGGCTCATTGGTACTTAACTTTGGTGATCTAGCTAGATTGGTTGGTTTGTTTTATGGTATATCAACCCTTTTCAGGTCATTTAATGCTGAATGAAGTCATTTTGATATTTGGTTTACTTCCAGTACCTGCTGTTGCTTAAATGGCCACCCATCTAAGTATTGAACAGGCTCATTGGTACTTAACTTCGGTGATCTAGCTGGCTTGATTGGTCGGTTGGTTGGTTGGTTGTTTTATTTATGGCATATCAACCCTTTTTCGGGCCATTTAATGCTGAATAAAGTTATTTTGGTATCAGATTGCTTACAGTACCTACTGTTGCTTAAATAGTCACCCATGTAAGTAGCTCATGGCTGCTTAACTTCGGTGATCTAGCAGGACTCTACCGTAAATGTATTGCATGGGGGGAAATATAACTGACTTTTTGTTATGTTTTTAACATACAGATGAAATGTGGAAGATTGAAATGATAATGTAAGACCAGGTTGTTGTAAAATTAACAAGGTTTTTATTTAACACAGGGTAAAGAAATGCTTCTACTCTCAAGCAAATTAACCAGTTCAAAATACTGCGTCCAAAACATAAACAAACGCCAATCCACAAGTAACATGGCGGAAACTCCACTTACGGCTTTGACAAAGTAAAGGGGAGCAACTCAATTTAGTGCGATTTCGCTTTGGTCGGTTCCAACAAAGTTCTGCTCTACTTTCATTTGCATTTGTTTGCACATGAGATAATGATGGAGTTGGTAATTTGAATGTGTCCATTTAGTAAGTCCAATGGAATGGTTGGCATGTTATCGTCTATATTATTTGCAGTGTGTCTGGGTCGTAGTTGATTTTTGTGCCGTGCCCAGACTTGCCTTCCAACTTGCACATCATACACAAATTGTCCTTTTTTTTTTTCTGTGTATGGTGCCTGGTACCCAGTTTTTCTGTCCAGGCCTGTAATTCCTCGCAAACACTGATGTGCCTACTGAGAAAGTTGTCCTTTTTGAAAGCGTCTTGTCTCTGTGTTTTTTGGATGTAACGTGTCCATGTAGTACGGAGTTTTCTTCCCATGAGTGCCTCTGCTGGTGACATGGTTCAAATCTTTTTGCATAGATATTTACCCAACCCTTTCACCACGAGTAGGATGTGACACAAGGTCACAAGTATAGAGCATCCAGAGAGGATCGAACTCGCTATTCAGTAGTAATGTATCTGCGAGATTAGCTTGTAAACCATTACACTACAATAGGACGCCCTTCTATATCCAACCCATTCACCACGAGTAGGATGTGACACAAGGTCGCAATTTAGAGCATCCAGAGAGGATCGAACTCGCTATTCAGTAGTAATGTATCTGCGAGATTAACTTGTAAACCATTACACTACAATAGGACACCCTTCTATATCCAACCCGTTCACCACGAGTAGGATGTGACACAAGGTCGCAAGTATAGAGCATCCATAGAGGATCGAACTCGCTATTCAGTAGTAATGGATTTGCGAGACTGGCATGCTAAACATTACGCCACGATGGGATTTCCCGTTTATATTTTTGTGTAGTTATTTCTTCACCATTATCAAAGCGTGCTGACAGCATGAATTCCCTTGACCCTATCTAACTATCCATCTCTATCAGCCATCGCTCTTGGTAAGTCCTCTAGACGGCATCCAATGTCCTCACAGAGCTGATGAATGAATATTTTTGCCCGTTGACCAACACTGGTTTGTTCATGAGTAGGAGTCCATAAGAGAATGTTACATGAGTTAATCCTTACTTCTCCAGCAGTGCCCGGCAAATCTTGCTCATCTTACTTGAAAGGTTTATAAGATGGGAGGTAATGTTACAATTTATGTGGTAGCATAAATAGTTGACAGACCCTGTAGCAAGAATTCAAAGGGGCCAGTGAAAAAATACCAGGACTGTTGGTAACTCTGACCCCAGAGGCACAAATCTCACGTGTTACGTGATTAGTTAGTTTAGATTTTAGTTTCAACCGGACTTTGAAGCAGAGAGAACGTACTTATCTCTGCTGAGGTTGAATCTCATCCGCGCAACGAATAAGAATGGGCTAAATAAAATCTTGATCAAGAAATAAAAGTCTTGTAGTTCATTTAATTAATTACAATGACTAGAGTTAGCCCAGAAGAAGCCCTTAGTTAGAGATAGCGACAAGATGAAGACCAGGCAAGAAGTTAGCAGAAGTAGTAAAGCAGAAAAGAAATGAAGTAACAAGTCTCTGTCTCTCTGGATTGTATACACGATGTTGGGTATACAACAGTATGTGGCCATACAGCTGCAGTTTTGATTTGTTCAAACCAGCATGCAACATACTTGTGTATAATAGTACAGAGACTGTATTCAGTTACAGTGTCTTTTTTTGTCTGGTTTGGTTCGGTTTGATTTGCTTTACGGCATATCAACCTCAGTGAGTCATTTAATGCCGATAAAGTTTTGAAATAAATTCATTCTTAATGGATAATCAATTTTATAAACTCATGTTTTTCTATTTATCCCATAGATGGGACCCTAAAAGATACTACCACTCCGGGTCAGAGTGGACCAGGGAGCAATGGTGATAAAGGGGCGCTCCACATTCCCTAGACCCCAAAACTGGAACCTCACTGTCAGATAGAGTTTAATATCATTCCCAGGACATGAAGACCCTTAGTCACCACCTTCTAGCACCCATATGATAAAAAGGTTGGGGTTTGCCATAAGAACAACAGGGTTGGGGCAATCATATAGGTGCTAGGGCTTGACATGACCTGCTGATTGGTCGGAGGGAGCCTCTCCGATCGGCCATCTAGCCTAAGTAAGGGTCTTAGTGGAATGTTGCAGGTTATGGACTGCTCATCCACCAAGACACCGTCCTTAAGCATCATAGGTCGACACCCATGGCCAACAGGTGACCCCATCGGGGGGGGGAGTCTTACCCCTCTGCAGAGGTGCAGTCAGTGTATTCTAACGCCCCAGCCTTTCTGTGAAGGCGAGCATGATATGTTGATTCTATGTATCATCTAGATTTTTCTCCATGTGTTTTGTTAAAATCAAAGTGGTGCAACCATACAATAGTACTGACATCTATACTATTCAAAGAACAGCCAAAAGAGGCAGATAATTTTTTAGAGAGTCATGTGACATTTTACGAGGCACCCAACAGACACACCCACTCTTCAATGGTGTCAATTATAGAATTAGGCAAGGTACAAGTAAATAGGCAGCCTACGACACCTGCATAAACATAAGCCAATTAAATACCTCAAATTTCTATATAGGTGATATATTGGAACCATTTTTGACAAAAGGAGGTCATATATATATATGTTCAAATATGGTGAATTACTCTTGCATTTAACATGTATATAAAAGAACAGATTCCCTCATTTCGAGAGAAAGAGAGAGAGAGAGAGAGAGAGAGAGAGAGAGAGAGAGAGAGAGAGAGATATTTAAATGACAAGTTCCTTACATATTCATTCAACTGAAATCGTATTAACGAATTAAAACACACACACAAAAAAAGAAAAGACAAAATAAGAAAAATGAATAAAATAAAACAAGAACTCTAGAATTTTCCGTTCCTTCAATGTACAGAGTCGAATTGCTTGTTTCAAATCCAAGTTTTCGAAGAAATAAAATTGTGAATATTTTTTTTCTTTGAGTGCGGATTCTGGAAATCCTTGTAAGTATTTTACTGACATAAAAGAAAAAGAAAAAGAAAATAGAATCGAAAAATTTTAAATTAAACATTTGATATAAGAAAATGTTGCCTTTATTTTGGGGGAAAAACAACAACACGATTCAAACAAAATTAAATCGACTAAACTAGCTGTTGAGAGAGAGAGAGAGAGAGGGAAAGAGAGAGAGAGAGAAAAAGAGAAAGAGAAAGAGAGAGAAAAAGAGAAAGAGAGAGAGAAAAAGAGAAAGAGAGAGAGAAAAAGAGAAAGAGAGAGAGAAAGAGAAAGAGAGAGAGAAAGAGAAAGAGAGAGAGAAAGAGAAAGAGAAAGAGAAAGAGAATGTCGTACTATCAAAGTTCTGTGATAGCTCCAGATTTCAAAAAGAAGGTTCCCGAGTCCGACAAGAAATACTCGATGAAGGCCGGAGAGCACATCGGCCGAAATGTTGTACAAATAACAATAAAGATTAGGACAATAGTCCGAATGATACAAATATACAAACTCTAAAGAAAATATCAAACATTGTAGTAATTAAATTATCATACTGTAATATATCCACAGGTCCTGCTAGTTAACAAAAATTTTGGAAAAAAAAAAATTAGTGATACAATTGACAAAAAGTTCCCACTCATTTTCTGTAGTAAAAACATTAAATAAGAGAAAAGTGGTGCAACCATACAATAGTACCGACACGTCTATACTATTCAAAGAACAGAGCCAAAAGAGGCAGATAATTTTTTAGAGAGTCATGTGACATTCTACGAGGCGTCCAACGGACACACCCACTCTTCAATGGTGTCAATTATAGAGTTAGGCCAGGTAAAATAGGTAGTCTATGACACCTGCATAAACATAAGCCAACTAAATGCCTCAAATTTCTATATAGGTGATATATATCACTACTCAAGTCACAATTCCCTTAGTTATTTACGTCACATTCTTTATGATTTTATTCTTACTAGCAAATATATGAACCCTCCGGGTGCAAGTATTTAAGTTTTAATGTAATAAAATATATTTAAATTGGAAGGGCTTATGAAACTTAATAAGAATGCAGATAAAAGATTTGAAACTTAGTCTTCCATCACTCCCGTCTCTCATGACTAATTTTTCCTAATTTAACTATTTAGTTAAGATAGGAAGTAAGAATAAAATTACAGTTATTCCTTCTTGTTAAAGGATTTCTTTTAAGATTTATTGAAGAGATTTTTGCTCGTATTCATTGAGAAAAAAACCAACCAATTAGAAATCAATAATACTAAGCACATATTTATTAAAATCAAATATCTAATATCAATATGCAAATTAGCCTTCCCGTTGACACTATACACCGCTATTTTGTTGTATATATATAAATACAATTGCATGTTATTAGTATGTATATGTGGCTAACAATATTAATAATGTGAAACAATTTTATTAATAATTGATGTTTAAATAAAAAATAAAATCATGTAGAATGTGATGCAAATAACTAAGGGAATTGTGACTTTAGTAGTAATATAGTTTCGGTTACAGACAGAAAAACACACAATCTCCATTATAATAAGAAGATCTAAACCTCAATTATTAATAAAATTGTTTTACATTATTAATACTGTTGACCATATCTACATACTAATGACATGCAATTGTATTTATATATACAACAAAATATCAGTTTACAGTTTGAACAGAAAGGCTAACTTTCTGTTCAAACTACTAACCGCTATTTTGTTGTATATATAAATACAATTGCATGTCATTAGTATGTAGATATGGTCAACAGTATTAATAATATAAAAATTTGGATATTAATATTAAAAATTTGATTTTAATAAATATGTGCTCATTTCTAATTGTTTGGTTTTATGTTAATGACTATGAGCAAAAATTTGATAAATCTTAAAAGGAATCCATTAACAAAAAGAAATAACTATTTTTTTTTTTTACTTCCTAATTTAACTAATAGTTGAATTAGGAAAATTTGGCAATGAAAGACGGGAGTGATGGAAGAGTAAGCTTTCAAATATGTTCTATTTTTCGATTATACCCCACTGTTTCAAATCTTTTTATCTGCATTCTTATTTAGTTTCATTATCCTTTCTAATTTAATATGTTTTTATTACATTAAAACTTAAATACTTGCACCCGGTTTGGTTTGGTGATTGGAACCATTTTTAACGAAAGAAAATTTGACAAGAAGTTTAAGAAAATTCGTGAATAGATGAGAAAAAATGTTATTTTATGAAACAAAGAAACTCAGGACAAAAATACAGAGTTCCAACTGATTTTCTATTGTAGAAATTTTCTTTTATTTGATCATTTTCGGTGGGAAAAATTGTGTAGTGTAGTCAGGTATATATATATATATATTATTATTAATGTGTATGGTTGGCACTAGTATGCTAGAAAAAGTAATAGTAATCCAACGTACAGTATTATTAGAAGAAGTTTTAGCAGGAAACCATTGGTAGTAATATCGTTCCCAAATAAATGAATAAAAGCTAAAACTTTTATTTGTCACTTCATTCAAATATATATATATATATATATATATATATATGGAGAAAATTTAGAAACAAACACAAGATGTTATGATGGATGGAAAATGTATTGTCGATACTCAAATGGAAACCTTCTTTAGGACTGTTGAAAATGAGAAGAAAAACAAGGATTTGTGTGGATAGAAGATGAAGGATGTTTTGTATGCGTTGAATTAGAAAAATAATAACCTTTTTTCCTCATATTTTTCTAATTCACCGCATACAAAACATCCTTCATCTTCTATCCACACAAATCCTTAGTCCTGAAGAAGGTTTCCACTGTAAAACTGAAATACTCGAGTATCGACAATAAATTTTCCCTCCATCATAATATCCTTTGTTTGTTTCTAAATTTTCTCCACATACTGTTGGATTAAATTCCTCATCTTACTTCCAAATATATATATATATATATATATATATATAACTCCCCCACACAAGCAGCATGTGACACAAGGTCAATTTCTTAGGCGGAGTTTAACAGGTTTGGATTCAGAGTTTTCCTTCTACATTGATTACCTATCCAAGGTTAAGGAGCCCAGTCTGCCCTACTATTTACCAATAGCGGGAGGGAGAGTAGTTGGATACATACATTTTCCAAGGGTATTAGCGCTGTGTGAAATGCAATCAGCTTCGTCCAGGATTTGAACTCAGGTCGACGAGTCCATTTCCTACGACTAACCATTACACCATGCACGTCCAACCAAAAGGTGAATTTTTGTAGATGTATCTATTATATATTACATATTATGAAAATAAGATTTCAATTTAGCGAAACAGACTTTTTTTTAAACAATATTTAGACACTTCAGAAAAGGGATCTTTTTACACCTATAAGTAAAATCAACGACGATTGCCTAATGTCAGTATCAGCCAGACAGCGAGGGAGTTTATCCTCTTTTCACTAGCACTAGACCGAGGAGATTGCTTTAGCAGCTGAGGTGGAGCGCCACACCTACCATCAGCTCCTCACTTTACCGTACATATCCCTGTGCTACTCATTTGCCGAGTTGGCGAGGGCCGGTATCGAACCAGGAACAAGTGCTCTATGTTTAAAAAATCACAAACAAACAAAGGACTATTAATAGTCATTTGTTTGTACGGTTTCAATTAATTATTATTATTATCATTACTAGTACAAAATAAAAAACGCCCTCCGGGTGATGTAAAAATAGATTTTTGAAACATTACCTGAGGGGTGGGAGTAAAAAATTCAATGTCAGCGAGTTTGTACCCTAAGAAAGTAAAATCATCAAATTCATTAAAGGATTAAAAAATAAAACAATTTGAAATGTAAACTTTAAATATGTATTAAAATAAAACAAACTATATATAGATATATAATACCAGTCATGTATTTATTAAAACTTGTTTTAAAAACAATGAGGACTGTCTAATGTTGCATGTTCACATTTTGAGTGTATTTATTCTATGTTATGACGATTTTGGGTAATGTGATGTAAGCAGTGGCGTAATTTTTGTTACAGACAAAAACTGGAAGAGAATCTCCATTATTAATAGATTATAGTAGTCCTTAGTAAACAACTATAGCTTCAAGTAACTATTCTTAATATAAAAAATATATAGTTAAAAAATATTACCCTACAGATAGAATTTAACACAAGGTCAAAAGTATGGGTCATCCTGTGAGGATCAAATTCGCTTTTCAGTAGTAATGGATTTATAGTTATATAATACCAATATTTCTGTCAAATACGAATAATTTGCAAGCAGGTATATTTGATCCATAGATGGGACCCTAACAGTTTTACCACTCCTTGTCAGAGTGGATCTGGGAGTCCTTAATGAATTAAATACAGTTTAGTATCATACACCAGACACTCCTTTGGGAGGAGGTCTCATTTCTCCGTAGGTGAATACAATATTCTAAGCCCCACCGACAGGGTGAGATAAATAAATTGAAATCAATTAGCCGAGTAGGTCAAGCGTGTGAAATATTGTGGTATCACAAGTTCACTAATAGCCTTTGAGACCATTGGCACCTACGGCAAGGACATAGACCATCTCATTCGGAAAAATCGTCCGTTGTATTATTCGCGCCACTTTTGCCTTCCGCGAAAATTGCTTTTTGGCGCCAAACAATTGTTCGGGCCAATGCAGTTGCTATCGGCAAAGCTTAGAGGAGTTTGGAGAAATTGTTTTAATTAAAAACTAATAAATGCCGCAAGCAATACCTTGATTTACGAGTTTAATTAATTCCGGTCGTATTTTTTCGTATATCAAATCAATTTGCCTCATAGTAATAAACTGAAATACCATTAATCTGTTCCATCTCCAAATCAAATAAGAAAAATAGCACTATATTGTATAAATGTAATGGATTATGTGCTTTTTATTATTTCATTAATCTATCTATACATATCTTATTATAATGGAGATTGTGGGTTTGTCTGTCTGTAACCAAAACTATATTACTATACAAGTCACAATTCCTTTAGTTATTTACATCATATTCTACAGGATTTTATTTTTATTTAAACCTCAAATTATTAATAAAATTGTTTTACATTATTAATGTTGTTGACTATATCTACATACTAATAACATGCAATTGTATTTATATATACAACAAAATAGCAGTTTACAGTGTGAATGGGAAGGCTAATTTGCATATTGATCTTAAAAATTAGATTTTAATAAATATATACTTAGTATTATTGATTTCTAATTGTTTGGTTTTATATTAATGAATATGAGCAAAAATCTCGGGGATAAATATTAAAAGAAATCCATTAACAAGAAGAAATAACTGTAATATTATTCTTTACTTCCCATTTTAACTAAATAGTTAAATTAGGAAAATTTACCAATGAAAGACGGGAGCAAGGGAAAATGATGGAAGAGTTAGTTTCAAAGTTGTTCTTTTTTTTCAATCATACCCCCTCTGTTCCAAATCTTTTAATCTGCATTCTTATTCAGTTTCATTAGCCTTTCAAATTTAACATGATATTTTATTATATTAAAACTTAAATACTTGCACCCGGAGGGTGCATATATTTGCTAGTAAAGATAAATCTAATAAGTCAGACGAACCTACTATTAGTTTCGCTTAATGCTCTTCAGGGCTAAGATCTGACTCAGATCTTAGCCCTGAAGAGCATTAAGCGAAACTAATAGTAGGTTCGTTCTGACTCGTTAGATTTATCTTTATTATTTGCTCTACTTAGGCATTGAGCACTTTTTACTTATTAGCTCATTCTCCTAGCGGTTGTATGAATATATATATATCTTATATACATATAATATATATATAAAATTGTTTTTTCTTTTGGCCAAGTACTGTACCAATAGATTACTTTTTGTTGGTACGACTATCTTTTTTTCTCCCCGGTTGATGTTTGGTAGTATATTTTTACAATCAAACTATTCGCTGGGTTTTTTCTCACCACGAGGATTTACCAACATGCTTGGTATATTATATCTATACATATATATAAGGGCAGTTGTGTGTATATGTATGTCCGGAGGAAACTTTGAAAATAAAACAAAACGACAAAGTAAATATATATACACATTAAGTATCATCAGGGCTCGGTTTTTGAGAAAAAATAATAGAGATTTGATTTATATTCATGAAGATAATTAAAAAACAAAATTTAAATGATAACAGCATGGATTTTTTTCATTTAATATTTTAGATATTAAAATTTCTTTTCAGAGTAGCAAGGTCTATTTTTTTTTTACATAGGGTTTTAAATGGGGCATCCCATGAGGATTGAACTCATGATTCAGTAATAATGGATTGCTTTATTTGCTAGGAATTTAGCCAACTAAAGGTGAAATATGTTTGGCCTGTGCGAGGGGGAGGAGTGTGGTGAGTGAACCACAGAAACTGAACGCGCCACCTTCTCGTCGTGAGGAGTGACGCATAGTTGAAATACTGTTGAATATAGAAATTCCGCACAGGCAGTGCAGAGTGTGAGTAGCTTGGATGTAAACAGTTACTGATTATTTAAGGCCTACCCTCCCAGACCGAGGAAGGAGAAAACTGTATTCGGATCTTGCTGTGGAGAAGAGAGGTGTGTGTAGTACTACTGGAAGATTGTTGCATACAGAAGACTTTGGCAATTAGGAGAATGCTTGAAAAAACCTTCATATAAGTTAATTGTTAAAGTTTTTTTTGTCCATGAAGAGGGTTTTAGGGTTTTTTTTTTTCTTAAAAAATTTCTTTAAAAGTTTTTATGAATTTATTTCTGATTCAGAAGCATATGCAAAATTCTAACACCCACCCACAGACACACACACATATACACACACACATATAGGAAGCGCGTAGTGTAATGTTAAAGACTCGTTGCCACGAGTTCAAATCCTGGACATGGTAATTGCATTTCACTTAGCACTAATACCCTTAGGAAAGGTATGAATCCTACTCTCCCTCCAGCTATGGGTAAATAGTAGGGCAGACTGGACTCTTTAACCTTGGTTAGGCAATCAGTCTAGGAGAAGGAAAACTCTGAATTCAAACCTGTTAAACTCCGCTTAAGAAATTGATCTTGTGTTGACTCCTGCTTGTGCGGAGGGGTTGGTAAATATATACACACACAGATATATATATATATATATATATATATATATATATATATATTGATTACTTTCATTCTTATTTATGTGCATATACTTGTGCCATTCGTTTGTTAAATATCCACAAAAATGAAATAATACTTTTGCTTGACTATTCTTGTTTTTTCTATTTTTCCTTTTTAAACAAAACAAAATTAACATTTGAGTCTGTGGAGATAGAGAACAATGATGACTGTCCAATTCCATTCTAGCAACTCACTAAACCAAAACCTTTTAGCTGAGATTCTAAGTGTCCTGGGTACGACGTTAAACTGCATCTAGTGGTGAGGTTCCATTTCTGGAGTTTTAGGGGAGTGTGGAGTACCTCTTCATTACCATTACTCCCAGATCCACAGATTGGTAGTACCTGTTAGGGTACCATCAATTAAAATATACTTTTAAAAATGTGTTAAAAAATTGAGTTTAAAAAATTGATTACCCAACAAGAATAATAAAACAAAACATCTTCAGCATAAAATAACCCAATAAGAGTTGATACATATTTCATTACATTAAAACTTAAATACTTCTGGTTTGCATGCTCCTCCCTCCAATAAAAAAATTCCCCAATGGGTTCAAAAAGAGTAGTTTTCAAATTTCAAAAGAGGATACCCTAAGTAAAGTCGTCGGGGGGGGGGGGGGAATGTCGGTATAAGCCTATCAGCGAGGGAGTCTATCCCCTTTTCACTAGTGCTAGACCAAGGAGATTATTTTAGTATCTGAGGTGGAGCGCCACACCTACATTAGCTCCTCACTTTACCACACACTTTACCCCTGTACTACTCATTTGCTGAGTTGGTGAGGGCTGGTATTGAACCAGGAACCTTGCGATTCCAAACCGAACGCTTTACCGACTGAGCTACCCCAATGCCAAATTTAGCTTGGTAACAATTTCCCCAGTCCATCTTAACTCCCAGACTATTATGCCAGGAGAGTGCATAGTCTTGCTAGTATTTAAAAAAAATGAAAACCTGTGCTAAACTGGGAATATTTACTAATAATAGATGAAGGAAATCCCCGAAAGCATTCATGATAAAAGGAAAAATAACAAAAACAAAACTAAAAACAACAACAAATACACTTGCAACAATTCAGGTTCCACTGTACAACACCTGGTGACCTTGCTGTAATAAAGAAACCGATGAAGAAGATCGTGAATGATGAATGAAAGAAAGAGGGAGGGAATTTGAAGAATGCACAACGGAAGATCTTTTGTACATAGGACATCATCTTGTTGAGGAGAGTATTTTCTTTCATCTTCTTGAGAGAGAGAGTATTTTTCTTTAAGATTATCACGGCAGTGCTGACCTTGGAGAAAATGTAGGGGGGGGAGGAGGTTATAAATAATCCATGCAGGATTAAAATTCTCATTACATTTGGTTGGATTTTACGGCATGTCAAATCTTATTTCTCGGAATTTTTTAGATGTGGCTTAATAATTAGTATTATTTGTATTATTCGGACTATTGTCCTCATCTTCATTGTTATCGGCCTTCTTCCGGCATTTTTGTCGTAATCGGGAGCCATCACGGAACTTTGAACCTAACCCTTTATTCAGTCCATGAGGGTATCCTGTTCTAATTCCACTAACCCTAGCTGGGGTACAGGTGTTTAGCTGTGTTAATTATTATTCTAGTTACTTCTGCCCTGACCAGGATTGAACCTGCAATCTAGAGAAAACTGTCACTTAGAACTGTGTTACTTTATCTAACTCTTTTATCCACTATGCTATGTGTCCAATTGGACACGGGCTCCCGATTACAAGAAGGTTCCCGAATCCAATAAGAAATACCTTAAGAAGGCCGGAGGGCACATCGGCCAAAACGTTGTACAGATAACAATGGAGATGAGAACAATAGTCCGAATAATACTAATGTCAAATACTAATTTTATGGATTTCAATGGTTTAGGCACCCTTTCTTCCAGAATGATCTTCATCCCTTAGTATAGCAAAGAATCAAAATGCTATCCTGGTAAGCCCATTTTAGGGGTACAGAGAGGGATCAAGTCAAGTATTATAATTAATGGCATCAAACTTTTATCACATATGTGCTAGATGGCGAAGATATGAGTTCAAAGTGGTGGAGTTCAACTCTAGGGAATGTGGAGTATTTGCTGTAACGATTGTCTGTTTGGATCGAGAAGGGTTATAGGTTTTCGTTCTTATAAGTTGCAACCTTGAACTTGACATTCTTTCAGAAACTCTGTATCACTTTGTTAAGACGTAGGTCCTACTATCTACACATATACTTATGTATCTGTTCTGTATATCTATCTTGTACCTTGTCATGAGTATATGTATTCCTGTCTTGTATGTATTTCTCACATGCTCACAAATTAAAGTCTAAGTTTGTTATTACCTTGTAACTTCTTTGTCGGAGTAATTTATGTGCACATATGTACACATATTGGAAGGTTACTTTGAGCCTTCTAATTATCATTTAGAACTTCTTATTTCGCCATTACTCCCAGGTCCACCTTACCCAGAATGGTAGTATCATCAATGGAGTAAATAGATTAAAAAAATGAGTATTAAAAAAAAGTATTAAAAAAAATTGTAATACCCAACAAGAATGAATAAAACAGAATGTCTTCAGCATAAAATAAACCAACAAGGTTTGACATGCCATAAAATCCAACCATCCAACCTCACAGTCCAGGAAGGTAGCTATTATGCCCCTGGGATTTCTCCCCCACCATCCGGTATGCAAGTAGGGGTCTGGTTTAGCTCAGTCGGTAGAGCACCCGCCTTGGAATCATAAGGTTCCGAGTTCAAGACCAGTGCCTGCCAACTTAGCATATAAGATTGGGAATCTGATTTGTGCAGTAAAGTGGGGAGATAGGCATGGCATGGTCTGGTGCTAGTGACAATTGGATAGACTCCCTCACTATCCAGCAGATACTGACAATAGACCATTCTGTCAACTTTACTTCACTATACTTAAAATGAAATACGCATACCATCTTGCATCCAAGGTACACAGCGCTGTCCTTTTCTGCAGGTGCGGGAGCTATACCACATTCCATGTAGGTATCTCCTTCGAATAATGAAGAATCTGACAAAACCAGGAGTATAAGACCAGTTTATTTCACTACACAAAGGTATAAAAAGCTAAGGTCCTCATAGAAGCTAATTTATGGGGAGAGGAGGAATCTGTATCTGTCTTCAGTGACGCCTGATGTCAAAAAGGATGAATTTAAGAGCAAAGCTGTCAAACAGGGGAAACAGTAACTTTAGGGTTTTTTTCCTGCTGGTAAAAATAGACTGCTAAGGGAGGTAACTCTAAGGTTTTTTTTTTTAAATCTAAGCGTAGCAAGACACATACTTGGCTTTGCTTAGTTGTGGCCTGAAGTATCGAGCAACCAAGTGATAATGGTCTGCTTGCCTAGCTTACAAAACATTACAGTTGTTGACCAACCTGTTTAATTCCCACTATGCTTGTAGAATACACCGACTGCATCTTTGCAGTGGGATAAGATCCCTTCAATGGGGCCACCTGTTGGCTGAGGGTGGCGGACCAGGATACTTAAAGACAGAATCCTGGGGACAGAGCAGTCCATGACATGCAACTCCACTTTGACCTTTATTTGGACTAGACTAGTGGTCAAAGAAACCCTCTCCAATCAATCAGCAGGTCACATCAAGATCTAGCACCTATATGATTGTCCCAACCCTTTTTAATATATATATATTTACCAACCCCTCCGCACGAACAGGATGCGACACACGGTCAATTTCTTAAGTGGAGTTTAACAGGTTTGAATTCAGAGTTTTCCTTCTCCTAGACTGGTTGCCTAGCCATGGTTAAAGAGTCCAATCTTCCCTGCTATTTATCCATAGCTGAAGGGAGAATTGGATTCATACCTTTCCCGAGGGTATTAGCGCCATGTGAAACAGCTTCCAACAGCTTCGTCCAGGAATTGAACTCACGTTGACGAGTCCATTTTCTACGACTCTAACCATTAGACCACGCGCCTCCCTTTTTAACATATATGTGCTTGAAGGCAGTGGCTGAGGGACTTAGTGTCCTGAGTATGACATAAAACTGCATATAATGGTTAAGTTCCAATTCTGGAGCTCTGGGGAGGGTAGAGTATCTCTTCATTGCCATTACTCCCAGGTTCACTCTGACACAGAGTGGTAGTATTGTTAGGGTTTAATACAAAAAATGAGCTTAAATAAATATGTTTAAAAAAAAAAAAGAAGATTTTAAAAAATTGAATACCCATCACGAATGAATAAAACAAAAACGACTTTGGCATAAAATAACCCAATAAGGGTTGACATGCCTTAAAATCCAACCAACCAACTACACTTGTCACTTGATATCAACTGCATGACACGCAGCAAAGATTGATACATATTCTCACTCCAGCGCAATCCGACTCTCCTTATATTAAGCCTAACCGGCGGCTCTCAGAGAATCTATTGTCCACTTCCACTGCAGTTTAAGCAAATCAACATTTTTCTCATCCAAACTGAAATCCATTAGATCCGTAGTCTTGGCCAATAATAGCAGCTTAATTAATGCCACGATCCACCTGGGGATTTCCTTCGGACGTTTCTGTCATTCCTATCTTCTATCCTATATTCCCAGTTCTAGGTCAAAATAGCCAGGTTACTGGTATGGTCGGGTGTGCAGATGGTATAATCACTATTGGCATGCAGGTTTCAATCTCCAGCTGAGACAGTGGTTCACTTTGCATTAGTGCTATTCATAAACCATTCCACCCCCCTCTCCTCTCGGCTATATTCATTTACCCAAGGAAAGGAAGCGCGTGGTGTAATGGTTAAAGTCATGGGAAATGGATTCGTCACCACGAGTTCAAATCTGGACGTGCTAATTGCATTTCACTTAGCGCTAATACCCTTGGGAAAGGTATGAATCCTACTCTCCCTCCAGCTATGGGTAAATAGCAGGGCAGACTCGGCTCTTTAACCATGGCTTGGTAACCAGTCTAGGAGAAGGAAAACTCTGAATTCAAACCTGTTGAACTCCGCTTAAGAAATTGACCTTGTGTCGTATCCTGCTCGTGCGGAGGGGTTGGTAAATATATATATTCATTTCCCAGGTGGTGTAATGGATAGAGTTGTAAGAAATTGAACTCGTCAACCCGAGTTTAAATCCTGGATGAGGCTGTTTGCATTTCATATAGCACTAATACTCTTGGGATGGGTATGCATCCAACTACTCTCTCTAACTATGGGTAAATAGTACGGTAGACAGGGCTCTTTAACCTTGTCTAAGTAACTGGAAAAGGAAAACTGAATTCAAAATAAACTCTGCTTAAGAAATTGATCTTGTGTCGCATCCTATTCATGCAGAGGAGGTTGATTATATATATTCTCCCTCCTGCCATGGGTAAATAGTAGGGCAGACTGGGCACTTTAATGTTGGAATGGCAACCAGTCTAGGAAAAGGAAAACTGAATTCAAACCTGTTAAACTTAAAAATTGACCTTGTGTTACATCCTGCTCATGCAGTGCGGTTAGGTAAATACATAAATTTAAGCTGATTTATAGTGACCTATTTCAAGATGATGGATATGAATAACAAGTGCTATATGTTGCCCAAGGGTGACCAAGCAAGAGTGGATATATGTGTGAGCAGATTGAAGTGGATATAAAAGAGGTTAAAAAAAAAGTGTTTAAGACAAAGATCTTAAAGATCAAAGGTTCTTTAAAATTGTACCTTTTGAAAATGAGATAAGTGATGCATATTATCTGCAAGGGAATGGGACTACCAGGTAGATATGAAAATTAAGATAAATTTCTTATCTACTCACTTAATAGGCAATAAAAAAAAATAAATAAAAACACCTCATTAACAAAGAGCAATATAAACTAACAAAATTTTTTAATTAATTAAGTTTTAATGTAATAAAATATTATATTAAATGAAACTACCGCATTTTTCGGATGATAAGGTGCACCGAATTATAAGACGCAGTATCAGTGAACGGATCTATTTTCATATATAAGGCGCACCTGAGTATAAGGTGCATAAGCAGAACAAAGCAGTTGGATAGGTCAGATTTATTCAAGTCACTAAAAATATCTATCAATATTGTTCACTTCTATACCATTGATTCATTAATGTTGGATGCTTTTGCAGCTGCTTTATTGCCATGTTGTACAGCGTAGCTGATGGCCGTGAGTTTGATATCTGCTTCA
Source organism: Doryteuthis pealeii (assembly GCA_023376005.1). Lineage (NCBI taxonomy): Eukaryota > Metazoa > Mollusca > Cephalopoda > Myopsida > Loliginidae > Doryteuthis > Doryteuthis pealeii. Next base: position 40,426,476 of record CM042167.1, read on the forward strand.
TAAGCGTGTCTCTTAACAGGTGCCATTTTGGGGTCCTTAATTACTGGTATGTTGAAGGACAGTACGCATCAGGAAGTCTGAAAAAAGTCCGATTCCTCGACTTTCTGTCTCTACAAACCTTTTTAATGTTTTTTTTTTTCTCGACCCAATTTTTAACAGACCACAAAAGTGATTCCGTTACAGCAGTTTGAACATAGAAATTGGTTCGAGGTCACAAGGCCTAAGCACAATCAGGATTCATCCATAAGGCGCAACAGATTATAGGGTGCACTGCCGATTTTTTAGCAAATATAAAGATTTTAAGTGTGCCTTATAGTCTGAAAAATACGGTAAATAAGAATGCAAATAAAAAGATTTGAAACAGGGGCTATAATAAAAAAATAGTACAATTGAAACTTACTCTTCCATCACTCCCATCTTTCATTGCTAAATTATCCTAATTTAACTATTTAGTTAAAATAGGAAGTAAAAAATTAAAGTTATTTCTTCTTGTTAATGGATTTCTTTTAAGATTTATCCCAGAGATTTTTGCTCATATTCATTAAAATAAAACCAAACAATTAGAAATCAATAATACTAAGCACATATTCATTAAAATCAAATTTTTAATATCAATATGCAAATTAGCCTTCCTGTTCACACTGTAAACCGCTATTTTGTTGTATATATGAATACAATTGCATGTCATTAATATGTAGGTAAGGCCAATAGTATTAATAATGTAAAACAATCTTATTAATAATTGAGGTTTAAATAAAATCATGGAGAATATGAGGTAAATAACTAAGGGAATTGTGACTTGAGTAGTGATATAGTTTCGGTTACAGACAGACAAATACACAATATCCATTCTAATAATATATATATATATATATATATATATATATATATATATATACACACACACACAGATGCTGATAGGTACACATCCTGCATCCCTAATGCACAAAAATCTAAAAGGACGCAGTAAAATCATATCCATGCATCCCAGTGTTTTTCTTTTTTCTTCCCTCACCATTTCAAACTAACTGTAAATACATTTCAATAGTTTCTTAGAAATGAATTACAGGATAGGTTACAAGGTAGATGGCTTTAGTTGGGACCTATAAATTTTTCCCGGGGACTCATTCAAAGCAAATATGTGCGTCCCAGGATGCACTAAATCAAAAAGCTATCAGCATCACACACACACACACATATATATATGTGTAGACTGGTACTTCAGCTAGCATAAGGTAAAAGCGTCAAGACATGGATATCATAGTTATTATACAATCTATATTGTCAATTCAAAATTTACAAAAGAGTACAAATAATTGTCACTATAAATAAATCCACATCACAGTAGAGATATTTACCAATAACACAATAAAGATAGCATGGACATGGAGTCAACACCTGGTTACTGACAGTTTCTCACTTATGTGATCTTCAGACCAAATGAGGAAACTAATTTCCCAATTTGGTCTGAAGATCGCATTGGCTTAACTTAGATATAGATGATCCATCCATGACATTGAGACCTTTTGTTTGTTTTTTGAATAGGAAAAATATCAGTGTATTGGATAAAAACAATAAAAAAGACTGTAATGAATTATGTGCTGTAATATGTTTTAATGTTTATTTTTTTTATAAATAATATTTTTCTTCAGTGTAATAAATTGGAAATTTAAACATTTTTAGTGAACTTATTAACATAAGCATATGTGAAGCTCACTTGTATCTCAAAATATAGTTCACAACACAAAACAAAAAACTGAGACAGCTCATAACTTGCAAAACTCATAATTTTGGACACTCATAATTCAAGGCCTTGGTTGGCATCTGTTCATCTACTGAAGGCGAGGCCGTAGTGTCCACTTTTTTTTTCTCTCTCATTATTATTTATCTGCAACTGCCTGAGTGGCTGATCAGACCAATTTTTGAATGGCAATCTCTGATGCAGTGACCACAAACAGTGATGCTTACTGAGGTTGCTGTCGTCTCTCCTTCCTTTTGGCTCTCTTTTATGCGGCGGCTACTTTCCTCTCTTTTTCACGCCTTCTCGTTCCTTGTTTGACGAGGAGTCGCATGGTCTTTTGCACAAGCCTCCCATGTGTTGGTGTCGATGTGGCATGTCTTCATGTCCCTCTTGCAGACATCTTTAAAGTGCAGGTGTGGTCTCTCTACTGGTTGGGTGCCCTCCACTAATTCACCATACAGTAGGTCTTTGGGGATGTGGCCTTTGCCCATTCTCCCGACATGACCGAGCCATCGCAGGCATCTATCGCAGATAATGGTGGGCATCTGCTCATGTTTGCTCATTCCAGCACATCTGTGTTGGGCACTTTGTCCTGCCAGCGTATGCTACAACTGTATATATAAGTTAAGGTAGCATGGACATGGAGTCAACAGTGCCTGGTGAGTGACAGTTTCTCACCTATGTGATCTTCAGACTGATCCATATCCAAGCTACCTTAACTAAGATATAAATGCTCTATCAATGATATTGAGCACAGTTTACTTATAAATATAGTACCCATATTATCTTATATATACTAGCAAATATATGCACCCTCCTGGTGCAAGTATTTAAGTTTAAATGTAATAAAATATTAGATTAAATCAGATAGGCTAATGAAACTAATTAAGAATTCAGATAAAAAGATTTGAAACGGAGGGGGTATAATCGGAAAATAGAACAACTGAAACTTACTCTTTCATCACTTCCGTTTTTCAATGCGAAATTTTCCTATTTTAACTATTTAGTTAAAATAGGAAGTAAAGAATAAAATTACAGTTATTTCTTCTTGGTAATGAATTTCTTTTAGGATTTATTGAAGAGATTTTTTACTCATATTCATTAAGATAAAACCAAACAATTAGAAATCAATAATACCAAGCACATTTTTATTAAAATCAGTTTTTTTAATATCAATATGCAAATTAGCTTTACGTTTACACTGAAAACTGGTATTTTGTTGTATATATAAATACAATTGCATGTTATTAGTATTTAGGTAAGGCCAACAGTATTAATAATGTCAAACAGTTTTATTATTAATTGAGGTTTAAATAGAAATAGAATCATAGAGAATGTGACGTAAATAACTAAGGGAATTGTGACTTGAGTAGTAATATAGTTTCGGTTACAGACAGAAAAACACACAATCTCCATTATAATAAGATATATATATATCTACCTAGTGGTCTGTGAAAGAATTTGAGTCCAACTGAATTAAACACCAAAAATTGAAGTGGGCTATTAGAAAGAGCAATTTTCAGTCCAGCAACATTCAAAGTGGAGAAGTTCGAACATGTAGTTTATGTGGAAGAGTATGTCTTTCCAGGGCTGGCCTGGTGAGTCATCTGAGAAAACACAAGGATACAGTGTCAAATGCTACTGGCACTCAACTATGAAAAAAAAAAAAAAAAAAAAAAAAGAACAGGAAATGGTCTTACCCGTGCATGAGTTGATAGACTAATGTGTATATATATATATATATATATATATATATATATATATATATATATATATATATATATATATTGAAGAAATGGATACAAAGAAACCTACTCTAGCAAGATAGATTCGTAGACAGTAATTGGAACTAGTATAATTATTCTACATTTTCCATTCCTCCCCCTCCAATTGCATGAGCGTATTGGCCTTTGTGCTGTGGCTATCCATTCAGGATCTGGTTTGTAGAGGACGAGTCCTACAATAGCAATGCTAAAAAAAAAAAAGGTAGGAATCAATCTTTCTAAACCTTTGTGGTGTTGTATACCCTTTTTCCTTTCTTACTTCTATTTTTCTTCTGTTCATCTTTTCTATCTTACGTTCTTCTTCCAGCGTCTGGACCTAGTCATGGGGACTTCGTGTTTGGTCCTCTAGGTCAGTCTTGTTACCAAGACATTAATCAACCACAAAACCATATTATTTAATTAAACTTTTATTTCTTAACTAAACATATTTCTCTAACTAACATAGCGCGCGTATGCAGTGAGCTTCAGCTAAGGTAGAAACATCTTATCTGCCTGACATCCGATCTGAAACTGAAGACCCAACCAAGTCCCACGTGACTTCACGTATTTCGCGGGCTTTTTGTAATGTGATATGAAAAGGGCCATCCCCTCAGAAATACAGGGGATTGACAATAATCTATATAATAATAATCTGGGTGGGGGGGGGGTCATTCTGATCTTAAAAGATGAATTGTCCAGAGAGACTAAGTCCATTGGTTTTTATATTTGTGTGCCATGACCATTATTGTTTATGGATTCTTATTCAAAAGTCTTTTTTTTTATAGAATTATATCTCTGTTTTATATCAAAGTATATTTTTATTTTTATGTTATATTTACCAACCCCTCTGCATGAGGCAAGGTCAATTTTGTAAGTGGAGTTTAACAGGTTTGAATTCAGGGTTTTCCTTTTCAAAGTCTGGTTGTCATACCAAAGAGACAGAAACAGAGAGACAGTGATAGAGTGACATGTACACACAGAGAGAGAGAGAAAGAGAGAGAGAGAGAGAGAGAGAGAGAGAGAGATCAAATTAGAGACAGAGACACAGAGTAACAGAGAGAGGGAGAGACTATGAAAGAGACACACACACACAGACTATGAAAGAGAGAGAAAGAAAGAGAGAGAAAGAAAGAGAGAGAGAGCAATGTGAGACAGAAATAGAGTGTGACAGAGTGATACACACAGTAACAGAGAGAGAGAGAGAGAGACAGAGAGAGAGAGAGTTCAAATGTGAGACAGAGACAAAGACAAACAGAGAGAGACAGACAGAGATAGAGATAGAGAGTGACTGACACGGATCACAGTTAATTTGACTTATTACTGTAAAGATTAATTGTCACAATTTCAAGGCTATGATGAGAGCATTAAAAAAAAATTCAATACAGGTAAAAGTTCACAGAGCTTGACTTTTGAATTTGATCAAATTCTCCTTTGATATTAAAAAGGCAGAATATCATTTAGAGATGCAAATTTGAATTTCGTTCTGATAAAATCAAACAAAACAACAACAAAAACAAAACAAAAAAAACAACAAAACGACAACAGTCGAAAATTACTTAATAAAAAAAATGGAATAATAAAAATACTCAAGAACTTAATGATTAAATAATTTCTTATTACTTCCTCATAAGGACACAAAAATATCTTATTTCTCCTGGGTTCAATAAGTATGCATTTATCCAACCCCTCCTCACAAGCAGGATGTGTTAAAAGGTCAATTAATTTTTATATATATGTATATATACACACACACACTAGAAGCAGCTATCCGGAGTTGCTGGAGTAGAGGGGGAGGCAAAAAGTTAATCTCGCATATCCATTATTACTGAATCAATAAAAGAATTACTAAAATCCATATGTAAAAAAAGACTTCGGATTGACCCAGTGTCACAAAAAGAAAAAAAAAAAAAAAGTGTCTCCTATTTAAAATATTAAATACAAAAAGAAAGTTACTATTCAAATTTTATTATATAATTATCTTCACGAATATAAGCCAAATCTTCATTATTTTTGCTCAAAAAGCAAGCTCTGGTGATAGTAAATGTGTATATCATTACTTTGTTGTTAATTGTTTTATTTTTGTTGTTTCCTCCGGACATATATACACACCAACTTCCCTTTGTATGTGTATAGATACTCTCCCCCCCCAAAACAAAAACAAGATTTGGAATTAAATAATCCACAAGAGTTGATATTCCATTAAGCCAACCAACCAACCACTTGAAATTTAACCAGTTGTATATATACATACATATACATCTATCTATCTATACATATATAAAGGGCAGTTGTGTATATGTGTATATCTGGAAGAAACTTTGAAAATAAAACAATTAACGACAAAGTAAGTAAATATATATATATATATATATATATATATATATATATATATATATATATATAAGAGAGTTTCATAATTTGCTTGAAGCATTGTGTATGTATTGGTTAGGAGGTT
>CM042167.1:40437434-40455348 GCA_023376005.1 Doryteuthis pealeii
CTGAAAATTTAATTAAAATCGGATAATTCCCTTATTTTTGGTAATTTATCGAGGGAAACCTAAAAAAAAAAAAAATAAAAATAAAAAACAATCGCAAATGTTATATTAAATTTGTAAAAAAAAAACATTTTAAGCCTTTTTATACCAGCGTATCAGACTGAAAGCGATAAAAATTGACCGAAAAATCGTTTTAAATGTTGTTTTTTTAAATTGTATATGTAATGATATTTTTCTTTTTTTAATGATGGTCATTATGTTACTACTTATCATTTTAGACAAAAGTTTGACCTTAAATAATAGATTTAATTAATTTTAATTCGTTTTTAAAACAAAAGATCTGTCGCGAGCAGACGGATTATGGGCCATCCTACTATTATCTTATAAAAGTAAAAATATACATCAATATTTGTTCTGTTCAAAAGGAAGGGATCCTAAATTTTCAATATAGTGTTTCTAAAAAAATTATTAGATAACAATACTAAACTAAAGTAGTTATTAAATAGATATTTGTTTTTAGAATCTAAAAATAGGAAATTTGAAACTTAAAAATTTGGCGTTTCATATTATAAATGAATTCTAAATATTAATTTACCATAGCGGAAATACCTAATTAAGTCAGAAAGTTTTGAAATAAAATAAATGATGCATTATAAAATTCATTTATTGATAAATCAACACTGAAAATTTCATTAAAATTGGAAAATTCCATGATTTATTTTACATTATTGTTTGGTTTGGTTTGTTTTACGGCATATCAACCTCAGTGGGTCATTTAATGCCGATAAAGTTTTGAAATAAATTCATTCTTAATGGATAATACAATTTTTTTATAAATACATTTCTCTATTTAACCCATAGATGGGACCCTAACAGGTACTACCACTCCGGGTCAGAGTGAACCAGGGAGCAATGGTGATGAAGGGGTGCTCCACATTCTCCAAACCTCCAAAACTGGAACCTCACCATCAGATAGAGTTTAACATCATTCCCAGGACATGTAAACCCGCAGCCACCGCCTTCTAGCACCCATATGATAAAAAGGGGTTGAGGCTTGCCACAAGGGCAATAGGGTTGGGAAAATCATATAGGTGCTAGGGCTTTACATGACCAGCCAATTGATCAGAGGGGGCCTCTCCGACCGCCCGTCTAGCCCAAGATAGGGCCAGAGTGGAGTATTGCAGGTCACGAACTTACATTATTGTGATTTTTTAACAACATAACCCGAGCTCAATGGGTGACCCAGCGGGTCACGGGTTTTCTAGTACATATATAAAGGTCAGTTGTGAGTATATGTATGCCCGGAGGAAATTTGAAAATAAAACAATTAACGACAAAGTAAATATATGTACACATTAAATATCAGCAGGGCTTGGTTTTTGAGCAAAAATAATAGAGATTTGATTTATATTTCGTGAAGATAATTAAAAAATAAAATTTAAATGATAACAGCATGGATTTTTTTTTTTTTTTCATTTAATATTTTAAATAGTAGACATTAACATTTCTTTTCAGAGTAGCTGGATCAATGCAAGGTCTTTTTTTTAATTTTTTAATTTTTTTACATAGGGATTTAAATGGGGCATCTCACGAGGATTCAACTCACAATTCAGTAATAATGGATCTGCAGGACTAACTTAAAAAATCCCCCAGTACCCAGGCGATGCTGGGTAGCAGCTGCTAGTATATAATAAAACTGTTTTTTTCAAGGATGCTCTGTGCTGTTTGAAAACAAATCCTGAAAGCAGCACAACACAAAATAGCAACTGTATGGCTACTTGCCTCCCATCTCACAAACCATCCAAGAAAGACAAACAAGACATACTTGATAGAACTCATAAGTGGCAGTTTTCCTGTGGGCTACCACACATGGACACACCAGTGTTGGTAGACCAGTAAAAATTTACATTCATCAGCTCTGTGTAGACACTGGATGCCATCTAGAGGAGTTGCTGATAGGAACGGAGGGTGAGAGATAGTCAATGGAATCCACACTATCAGCCTGACTTGATGAGAGGGGCCGGGTTAGCTCAGTCGGTAGAGCGTTCGGCTAGAAACCACAAGGTTCCTAGTTCGATACCGGTCCTCGCCAACTCAGCGTATGAGTAGCACAGGGATCTGTGCGGTAAAGTAAGGAGCTGATGGTAGGTGTGGCGCTCCACCTCAGATGCTAAAACAATCTCCTTGGTCTAGCGCTATTGAAAAGGGGATAGACTCACTGGCTGATACTGACTTTAGGCCGCCCCGACGACTTTACTTACTGACTTTATATATATATATATATATATTTCATTATCTTCAGGTTGTGCTGACAGTACAGATTCCCATGAGTCTCTCTTGTAACCAGTCCCTATCAGTCATCACTACTGGTGGGTCTTCCGCACGGCATCCAGTATCTTCACAGAACTGATTGAGAAAGGTTTTTGTTGATTGGCCTACACGAATGCATCTATGTAGGTGTCCACAGGAGAATGTCACCTATGAGTTTGTCCTTGCTTGTTCAGGATATCTTGTTTGTCTTAGATGGTTTGTGTGATAGGAGGTAAGTGGCCATACAATTACTTTTTTGTAGTGACTTATTTCCAGGATTATTTGTTCATGCAGCATCCATGTAGCATTCCCAGTTGATTTTTTTTTTTATTTGAGGTTATTGTTTTTACAATTTGAGTGCAGAACCAGGAAGAACATAATTTTACATAAGAATTCCAAGTTTTATCAAAATTGTTCCAAAAATAAAGAAATGGTGATGAAATTACTAAATTTCTTGTTTTGAATTGGTCCGTGAATTTTCATATTTTTTTAAACAAAATCCTGTCCACTTTGTACCCCCAGGGGTTAGTTTAATGGGGAAAAAAAAATTTGGATCTGTTTTTTTCTGGGTCACCCTGTACAGGGTGACCCAGAAAAAACAAACCCCAAATCCTAACCCTAAACCCCTAGTTAAAATTAACAGTTTTATTACAAAATTTGTGGATTCTGTTTTTTCTGGGACACCCTAATTTACTAAACAAAAGTTCATAATTACCTAAAGTTGTTGCATAGTGATTAAGTTATACACTTTTTTTAGACCTCGGCGGGAATTATTGAGATTAAACTTATCAAGTCCTACTTAAATAAACTGAAAATTACTATTTGCTGGTAATTTTGCTGAGTATTTAACGATATTTCTATTGAATTAACGTATTAGATTTTCATTTAAGTATTAATCAAAGTCCAGAAATTAGAAATATATACTAACATTGGACTTACGCCCCTTAATTCTCAATCTACCAGCGGAAATTCCTGGGTCACCAAGACCTGCATTGCAATTTTTTTTCCTTTAAATTATTTTTGGTGGAATAAACTACATTAAATTTAGTAGGTCACAGAAAAAGAAATCTTGTGCAGGAAAAGTAAAAAATTAAATGGATAAATCTGTGGTTTGCCATCTTATTCAATATTACGTAATATTATTATACGATAATAATAATAATAATAATAATAATAATTGCTGTAAACTCAAACGAGTAACCCGGACTTTATTCAACGAGTCCCACCACCTTCCCGCCGTTCAAGGTTGAATGAATTGACGCAACGAAAGTAAGAGGATAAAAAAAAAAAAAACTACACCCACTTTTTGTAAATAAAACATTATCATAAAATTATCAGAACAGCTGATAAAAATTGTATTTAAAATATTCAATTAATAGCTTAGTTTAAAATAGACTTCCTACTTCCTCGTTAAAAAGGTTTTTAAAACGTATATATTATACACGTTGTATATATACTAGAGATACCCAATTTTGTCGGCTGCTAGCTTTTTAAAAACTAATTAAAACTAATTAAATCTATTATTTAAGGTCAAACTTTTGTCTAAAATGATAAGTAATAACATAATGACGATCATTAAAAAAAGAAAAATATCACTACATATGCAGTTTATTTTTAATAGATTTAAAACAATTTGTTTTGGTCAATTTCGACGCGAATTTATTTGATTTCAATGTAAATAAAATGGGATACCGGCCTCTGAACACTGAAAAATACCATTTTTTTTTGTCTAGATTTTCCTTTTCCTTTTTGTAATTTAATTAATTAGAAAATAAGTCCAGTATTTTCTAGATAAAGTTTTGTAAATAATAAAAACAGTTTTATTAAAGTTTATCAAGTTAAATTGTGGTAAAAATTTAAAACTTACGAAAAATGACCCTAAAGTTTTTTATGCCCCGGGTACAGATTTAAAATTCAAAAGGTAATTAAAATAATCCCCAAAACTAATATTTTATGATATTTACGCTATTTTTTCTTTTTAATGATATAATTTTTATAAAAAATTATTACAACTATTAAGTGATTTTTTTGTTGTTGCCGGGGGAGTATCCATTTTTCTAAGTGTAAGTAAATGTAACCTAAGTCAAGAAACTATTAACCAAGTAATAATAAGGTTAGTAATGAATAAGTTAAAACTTCAAGTTATTTCAAATTTAATTTTTTTTTTAAATTAATAAATTAATTCATGTTTAAAAATAACGAGTTATCAACAAAACTAGAAAGACCTCATTTCATTTAAACTACAAAGTACGTTTTCATAAATCACATGGCCAAACACGCCTTTCCTCATGACTCAGAAAAACAAAGCAAAAATATAAATAAAAACACACGATAATGTCATTATTATTTCTTTCCTTCTATAGTTTTCCTCTGTCTATTGTTTGTTTAAGTTTATATTTATTTCTGACAACCTTGAAAAAAAAAAAAAAAAAAAAGTCTAGCGCTATGAAAAAAAAAAAAAAAAAAAAAAAAAAGGTGGTTTTCGTTAGGGTAAAAAGTTTGTTTATCTTTTTATACAGGGTGATTGAAAAGTAACTCCCTATTTTAAACTATAATTCTTTTTGGTTAAACTTGCAAATCGTCGTCAAAATTAAAACGGAAACTTATTTGGTGGTGATCCATTTTTTTTAAGCAATACGTAATTAAAAACAACCTTAATCCCCAAACCGTAACCCAATTCGCAAAAAATTCAATCATACATTGTAGTTAAACTGTCATGGTCACCACCAAATAAGTTTCCGTTTTAATTTTGACGACGATTTGCAAGTTTAATCTTCTTTTTATATGCAGTTACATTTTTCTCAATTCTTTCCTTAATATATGGCAATTAAATCCAAGTTATTTTTCTTTTCAGATTGATTATTTTGTTTCAAAATTCGAAGTCTTATAAAGATGTCAGGACGTTTAACTTTAATTTAATACTCTTTCCCGAGCGGCTTGAGAGACTGGAGGCGAATGCTGGTGCTCGTATAGAATTTTGAATAAAACTCAAAGTTATGTGTGTTCTTCTCATATTCATTTGTTGTAAAAATAATGATTCAGAAATAAATTACAAGATTTTTAAAATAGGGAATGGAGTTACTTTACAATCACTCTATAAAAAAAAAGTTTAAATAAGGTTCAAAATGAATATAAAAACAAGGTGGAAAATACGATTTTTGTTTATATCAGTGAGGTTTTCATGAACAAAATGATGGTAAATAAATTCAAAGCCCCACACCCGGTAGACTTGAGGGGTATAAATGTTTACCATAGTCTACCGGACAGATGTTAATGGACTATGAAATGAAGTCCAACGTATATATTTTTAATTTCTCAACTGGGATTAAATACTTTTAATAAAAATGAAACTAAGGAAAACATAACTTAATTCCTTTCTAAGTTTTTTTTTCTTTTTAAATTAAAGGACAGCATTAATTAATAAAGTTGTTGCGAAGTCAATCAATGAAATTCATCAATTAATGATGTCCTTTAAAAAACAAAACAAAACTTATATCATATTCCACTAAAATCTATCCGGTAGACTATAGTAAAATTTACTAACAACAACAACAAAAAGTATAAATAAATAAGTAAATAAATTCTAAAAATACCTTTTTTTCTTTGCTTCTTGTAGGCGATGTTTTTCTTTTTAAGTTATAGAACAGCTTACTTTGTAGAAAGAATTATCCGTATTGTGATGTCGAAAATTGTGGTAATTTCTTAACCAATAATCCATTGTATTTTGGTTCGGACATCTTTTTCAAAAAAGTTTACGTCCGAAAAATTGCAATTGAATTATGGAGAAAAAGTCGCTAATCTCGTTTTTAATGTTTGTTTAAAAAAACCCTTAAAAATGAAAAGCCGGATTTAACTCCTTAATTCGGTATAACCCCGAACAAAGATTAAAAAAAAAAGAAAGAAAGAAATAATCTCCACAGCAAAAAGGATGTTGATCGACTACTTTTACGATGACAACTGCTTTCTAAAAAACTAAAATAAATAAAGCCAACTGACTACCACCTCGTTGACTTACTTAAGGGAATAGTAAGAGGAGACAAAGTCTGGTTTTTAATTTTTGCTCTTTTAAAACAAAATAAAAAAAAACAAAACAAAGACAAAACCTACAATCATTTTATTAGCTTAATTGTTATCAGCACAGGAGACAAAAATTATATCTATATTTGTCCTTTTTTTCATATGCGTGTGGGTAAATCTATAAATAGTCTAGCCCCGTCTGCATTCCCTTTTTAGGGCACCTCAGACATCAGTGATTAACTCTGATCCTACCATACTCCTGTAGGCAGGGATAATAATACTCTGACTGTATACCCTGGCGAGGAGTAAGACCCCCCCCCCCATTCTAAAAGGAGGTGTCCTGTGTATTAGTCTAGTAGATAAGAAGTTGGACCGGGAAAAAAATTGTTACCAAGCTAAATTTGGTATTTTTGAAAACTAGGGTATCCTCTTTTGAAATTTGAAAACTCCTCTTTTTGACACCCTGGAGAATTTTTTTTTATTGGGGAGGGGAGTATGCAAACCTGATCTATATGACACTAAACTGCATCTGATGGTGAGACTCTAGTTTTGAAGATCTGGGAAGTGTGGAGTAGCTCTTCATTGTCATTAGTTCTGGGCCTGGGGTTGTAGTACTATAAGGTACAGGGGGATTTATGGGATAAGGCTTTTGATTTGTTGGTTTGCTGCTGCTGCTGCTGCTGGTGGTGTTATAAAAATAAGAAGACAAATGAAATGACAGTACTCCAAGTTTGCTAATATGGAGGTAACCACGACTGTGGCAGACAAGAGTTAAAGAAATAACCAAACAACTAGAATTCGAATAAAAGGCATGTATTATATATAACAATAAGGTTGCAAACTTTATTTCGTCTGCACAAATGTTTATAATTTGTAAAAACTTAGCTGATATCCCGAGGTAGGCTATTATCGGAGCCCTTGCTACGGCCTTCTGTAGGTTCGGATATGATAGACGTTCTGTTTTGACGCCCGACTCTGATGCTGCTTGTTGAAGGAAGAGATGGAGCGACCCTTATTTAGGTCCGTCTCCTTGTGTGAGTTAGACCCTATATTGTGGTCATTAAATAGATGCAATTTAAAGCCATGCACCAGGACTAATGGCCTGTGTAATTTTGAATGTGGTGTATTATCCAGGACTAATTATTTTTTTTAATAATGATCCTGTATGTAACAGTTTACATTTTTGAAATTGTGTTATCTCCATGACACAACTTGTTTTGTGTGAGTGTAGTCCAGGACTATCTTTTCTTAAACCCCATTAAATGTGGTTTTCTTTCTTGTGAGTTGTCAGGCTGAAAAGGAATTAAGAAAGAGAAAAGAATAGACAAAGACAAAATATATTTTTTGGTATCAGACTTTATTTCTAGGTTCATAGCTATTTGGTGGAGGTAAATCCCTTCCTATGCCAGTCGTAGCATCTGTTCTCAATGTTGGAAATTAGGTTTCTTTTTGGCAGTAGGAAGGGGCTTTTGTTCTGTGCATGCCCAGAGGGTACTTCCTGCATGAGGGCTCCTGGAAGATTATTTAACATTTTTAATTTTAATTTTATTTTAATCTCCACTGTACCTGTTAGGGTCCAATCTATGAGTCAAATAGATAGATTAAAAATTATTTGTATTTGATAGGATCATGTGCCCCCCCCCCGCAATCTTTTAAAAAAACAATTACACAAATAATTAAAATATGAACATACAATTAAACACAATTCCTTAACTCCTAGGTATAGAATAACCCTAGACAGGTTGACCTGCCATTAAAATCACTTAATCAATTTGATCCTATCCCTTTAAGTGTAGTTATTAACTAAGCTTAGCGTAGTTGTGGCACAAGGCCAGAAGTATGGGGCACCCAGTGAGAATGAAACTCACTTGTCTGTAATCTAGCTTGCTAACCATTACACCACGCAAAGTGCTCAATCACAAATTGTGTAATGGTTAGCAAGCTAGATTACAGACCATAATAATCTCCTTGGTCTAGCGCTAGTGAAAAGGGGATAAACTCCCTCGTTGATTGGCTGATACCAACTTTAGGAGATTATCTTAGCGTCTGAGATGGAGCGCCACACCTACCATCAGCACCTTACTTTACTGCACAGATCCCTGTGCTACTCATACGCTGAGTTGGCGAGGGCTGGTATTGAATTAGGAACCTTTTTTGGGTAGTTTTTTTTGTGGGATTAGGCTTTAACAGTTGGGTAATTCCATGTCAAATCATCCAGGCCATGTCTCACCCCTTCAATTTTTCTGAAATGTTGTACATGTATGGACTCTATTAAAGTTAGACAATCCCCCAAATTTGAGCTTCTAATTCAAAAAATTGGCGGAATTATATTGATTTTTAGCTTTCCAAATTTGGGTGATCAGTCGTGAAAAATGGTGACTTTTTATAATCTATTTTTGGCTGTAAAATGAGTTCTAGAGCTTCCCTACTCCTAAAAATTGGTTTATAAAAGCATTTTTGTCCAAGGAATCCAAAAATGCTCTCAAAATGTCTGAAAGTTAACCAATTTTAAGTTAATAATGATTTCTGATTTGCAAAATTTTAACTGATGTTGTAGCTTCGGTTCTGAGCAAACACCAAATTATTTTTTTGGTTCAAATAATGTTCAATATATGTGAAATAATAATAGAAAAAAAATTTGTCATCGGAATATTGATCTTGCTATGAAAAAATAAAATATCATAAATAACTTAAAACTGGTTAAGTTTCAGACTTTTTCGATAACATTTTTGGATTTCTTGGGCAAAAATGCTTTTATAAACTAATTTTTAGAAGTAGGGAAGCTCTAGAACTCATTTTACAGATAAAAATAGATTACAAAAAATTGCCATTTTTTGTGAACCCCACCAAATTTGGAGAGCTAAAAATCGACATAACTCTGCCAATTTTTGGAATTGGAAGCTCAAATTTTGGGGAATGTCTAACTTTAAAATAGTCCACACTTGTACAAAATTTCAGAAAAATTGAAGGGGGTGGATAACAATTTTACTTTTTTCTGGATGATTTGACATGGAATTACCCAGTTAGAACTATTCACATATTCCATGAACAAGCAGTTAGCCCCTTCAACAGGGCTTAAAATACACTGCAGAGAGGTAAGACCCCACCCTCACCATGGGAGTTTCCTGGGTATGACACTAAACTATCTCTGATGGAAGTGCATGGTGTAATGGTTACCGTCAAAAGAAATGGACACATTGAGACGAGCTCAAATACTGAACAAAGCTGTTTGCTTTTCACATAGCACTAATACCATTGGGAAATTCTATTCTCCCTCCAGCTATGGGTAAATTGTAGAGCAGACTAGGCTCTTTAACCTTGGTTAGGTAACCAGTCTAAGAGAAGGAAAACTCTGAATTCAAATCTGTTAAACCACAATTAAAAAATTGACCTTGTGTCACATCCTACTGATGTGGAGGGGTTAGTGAATATATATATTTGTAGGTGAGGCTCCAGTTCTGGAGATTGGGAAGTGTGGAGTATTCCTTCATTGCCATTTCTCCAAGGTCTATTTTGATTCCAAATGGTAATACATGTTAGCGTCCAATGTATAGGTCAAATAAATCTGTTTACTATTCTAGTAGTGACCACTCCAAGCAGAGTTTAACAGGTTTGAATTCTCTTAGACTGGTTGCCTAACCAAAATTAAAGAGCCCAGTCTGCCCTACTATTTACCCCTAGCTAGAGGGAGAGTAGTTGGATTCATACCTTTCCCAAGGGTATTTGTGCTATGTGAACTGTAGCTTCATCCAGGATTTGATCTTCGGTCGATGAGTCCATTTCCTACGACTCTAATCATTACAACATGCACCTCCAACCTTAAACAGCTTTAAACCATTACTCTCAGATATACTCTGACCTGGAGTGGTATTACTCCTTAGGGTTCCATCTACAAGTCAAATAGAATTATTCACTAAGGATTTACTAAGGATTATAATCATCAGTTACTTGAAAGCATACGACTGTGTGCAAATTATTTGTATAAGATAGGGATGCTTGATATCATATAACTGTGTGCAGTTGGACACATGGCCTAGTAGATAAAGAAGTTAGGTTAAGACAGTTCTAAGTAACAGTTATCTGTAGACTGCAGGTTCAATCCTGGTCAAGAGCAGCAGTAACATAAAATAATAATTAACGCAGCTTAACGCCACTATTCCAGCTATGATCAGGGGAATGAGAACAGGATACCCCCGTAGACTGAATAAAGGGTTAGGTTCAAAGTTCCGTGATGGCTCCTGATTATGACAAGAAAGTTCCTAAGTCTGAGAAGATTCCCGAGTCCGACAAGAAATACCTGAAGAAGGTCGGAGGGCACATCGGCTGAAACGTTGTACAGATAATAATGAAGATGAGGACAATAGTCCAAATAATGCAGATAATACTAGATAGGAATACTTGATATATAACTGCATGTAAATTATTTGTATTAGATAGAAAACTTGATATCATATAACTGTGTATAAATTATTTATATTAGATAGGAATATTTGATAATATATAAGTGAAGTAAAATTGGTGGAGTGGCCTATTGTCGGTAACAGCCAGACAGTGAGGGAGTCTATCACCTTTTCACTAACACTAGACCCAAGAGATTGTTTTTGCTCAGGTAGAGTACCACACCTACCGTCAGCTCCCCACTTTACTGCATAGATCAGATTACCTAATATGTGCTACTCATGCACTGAGTTGTGGGGACCAGTATCAAAGCATGAACCTTCTGATTCATAGACAGGTACTCTACTAAGTGAGTTAAATATAACAGTTTAAAAAATAGATGAATAAATATTAATTTAAGAATTGAGTTTTAAAATATCTAATTCTAAATTTCAACTCCGGATTGAATCAAAATTTAATTTGGATTGAGAAAATTAATTCATGTTCAAAAATGTGTTCACAGGTTTATGGTTGGATGATTTTTATTTAATTCAATTTAGAATTCTGTTTGGTTTTGTGTGGAAATGAAATAATTTTGAAAATATTGAAGATATTTTTCAGGCAGAGGTGGGTTGGTTGGTTGATTAGTTGGATTTTACGGCATGTCAACTCTTGTTGGGTTATTTTATGCCAAAGACATTTTGTTTTATTCATTCTTGATATGTATTGAATTTTTTTTTCAAATTCATTTTTTTTTCAAACACTTTTTAAAACTCATTTGCTTCTATTTAACCCATAGATGGGACCCTAACAGGTACTACCACTTCGGGTCAGAGTGGAGTTGGGAGTTATGGGGATGAAGGGGTATTCCACATTCCCCAGAGCTCCAGAATTGGAACTTCAACATCAGACAGAATTTGTGTCATACCCAGGACACTAAGGCCCTCAGCCACTCCTTTTCAAGCACATATATGATAAAGAAGTTTAGGGCTTGCCATAAGGGCAGTAGGATTGGGGCAATCATACAGGTGCTAGGGCTTGACAGAACCGGCTATCAAGCCTAAGTAAGAGCCAAAGTGGAGTGTTGCATGTCATGGACTGTTTAGAAATGCATAACAATACACATTTGATTTATATTAAATGCTTTTATATGCATAAAATTGTTATATCGTTGAGGTGGTAAAAGACACTCAGAGAAATAGTGTGCTTGATATATATTTTATTCAGCACTTGTATTTGGTGCTAACAGATACTTATTACATAAAAACAAGAAGTAGAACAATTCACAAAGGCAAACTTACAAGAATGAGGAGGGTCAAATGTGTGTTGTCAAATGCAGTGATTTTGTTTGAATATAATTTTCCATTTCTATCAGTGCTCCGTCGACTATTATAGGCTATGAGCCAGTCCATCCTGTAGGGGTGTTAACTCCTCTACAACAAAAATACACATTTTTTATGTGTTTTATATGTGTAAAATACACTTTTTAAAAAGTTTTATATATGTAAAGAAGCTTATCTTGTCTTTCCTTCCATTTATTCAGTGTCAATGTAACAGTGGATACCTTAATGCTTATATTGGGCGTTGGTGACAACCCACAAGAAAGAAAACCACATTTAATGGGGTTTAAGAAAAGAAACTAGCAACACCAGCAGCAGCAAGTAAATATCCTTCCTAGCACCAACCAACGCAATAAATATTTGAAGAAAAAAAAGAAACATAAAATCCAGTATGTAATTACCCAACCCTTCCCTCATGAGCAGGATTTTATATAAGATTAATTTTTAAGTGGAGTATATATATTTACCAACCCCTCCGCATGAGCAGGATGTGACACAATGTCAATTTCTTAAGGGGAGTTCAACAGGTTTTGAATTCAGAGTTTTTCTTCTCTTAGACTGGTTGCCTAACCAAGGCTAAAGAGCCCAGTCTGCCCTACTATTTGTCCATAGCTGGAGGGAGAGTAGGATTCATACCTTTCCCAAGGGTATTAACGCTAAATGAAATGCAATTACCACGTCCAGGATTTGAACTCGGGGTGACAAATCCATTTTCCATGACTTTAACTATTACACCACGCACTTTTTAAGTGGAGTATAGCTGGTTTGAATTCAGTGTTTTCTTCCTCCAGACCAGTTGGCATAACCAGGCAAAGTGCCTTGTGGGCTAAAATTATTAAAATTAATAAGATTTTTTGGATGTTTGTTTATTTTTAGAAGCATTGTTGATAAAGTATATATATTAATATTTATATTTTTGTTTGAAGGCAATTACAATGCGAATATCGCATAAATTCGATAATTATAGAAGATAATAATGACAAGTGAATTTCGCAAAGAATTACTCGGTGTGTAGAATATTGTACAGAAACAGTCTGTACGATATTCTACACACCGAGTAATTCTTTGCGAAATTCACTTGTCATTATTATCTTCTATAATTATCGAATTTATGCAATATTCGCATTGTAATTGCCTTCAAGCAAAAATATAAATATTAATATATATATTAAAACTAAGTTAAAAAAAACAAAAAAAAATGAGCTTATCTTGTCTTTCCTTCCACTTATTCAGTGTCAGTGCATCACTAATGCTAATATTGGACCTTGTTGAGTGGGGATGTGAGAAAATATCCTCCTTAGCACCAACCGATACCAATAACTGGTGGCCATTCAAATATTAACAAATAAACTTTGAGTTTTTATTAATATCCTTCTTTTCCTCTTTAAATATGCAAAACTGTTTAAACAATAAAACAAATATTGAATTCCAATATGAAGATTCCTATGATATCAAAATAATATAAATTTCCTTAGGAATAAGTCAGTCTATATATGTATAAGGTCTTTTAAAAAATATTTTATTGAAGAATCGACATGATTTATCAAAATACAATAATCACTGAATACATCATTATGCAAACACATTGAATTTTATTACCGTGATGAAGAAACCAGTATTTCAATCTGTTCTCATCTATCTATCTATCTATCTATCTATCTATCTCATCTGAATATCTATCTTTATTCATATCTATTTCTTTATCTATCTCAGTCTATTCATATCTGTTTATCTATGTTTATTCATATCTATCTATCTATCTATCTATCTATCTCAATCTATTAATATCTATCTATCTATTTATATATCTATCTATCTATTTATCTATCTCTCTCTCTATATATATATACATATATCTATTTCAGTTTATTCATATCTGTCTGTCTATCTCAGTCTATTAATATCTATCTATCTATCTATCTATCTATCTCAGCCTGTTCACATTTATTTATCACAGAATACATCATTATGTAAATATTTTGAATTTTATTACTGTGTTGAAGAAGCCACTATCTATCTCAGTTTCTCACCTATCTATCTATCCCAGTCTGTTCACATCCATCTATCTATCTATCTATCTATCTATCTATCTATCTATCTATCTCAGTCTGCTCTAACCTATCTATCTATCTATATTTCAATGTATCTATGCATGTATGTATGTATGTATGTATGTATGTATGTATCTATCTATCTATCTATCTTAGTCTATTCACATCTATCTATCTATCTATCTATCTATCTATCTATCTATTTTAAATAGATTTTTTCTCTCTCACATTTGAAGATCGACAAAAAAGTAGCCTAACATATAAAAACAGAGGCTCGCAGACTTCTTATTTTCAGTAATGATTTATTTTTCCTCAAGCTAACGAAAGCCCTGATGAAGGTCTATCGAAACAGACTGAAACACTGCAGTGTAGGCGAAATAAACATTATTCGTTTATAAACATGTGTTTTTTCCATTTTTTACAATATTACACACACACACACACACACACACACACACACACACACATATATATATATATATATATATATATATATAATCCAAAAGTCCAGAGAAGAAATCTTCCTTATGACACAAGAGTTTTATTTTAAAAAAACCTGTCGCAGTTTGAGAGCTCAATGTGTGCTCTTAATGTTAGAGTCACAGAATAAATATATAAGTAAAGAAATAACAAAAGACTTAGAGATTTAGCATTATAGTCTATTTCACCATTTAGCATTATAGTCTATTAGTCGATTTAGCTTTATAGTCTATTTCAGGGAGCTATTTAAGCTCCCTGAAATAGACTATAATGCTAAATCTCTAAGTCTTTTGTTATTTCTTTACTTATATATATATATATATATATATATATATATATATATCAGTCTATTCACATCTATCTATCTATCTATCTATCTATCTATCTCAGCCTGTTCACATCTATCTATCACAGAATACATCATTACACAAACAGTTTTGATTTTACAACCATTACGAAGAAGCCATAATGTCTCATACTTATTTTATCTCCCAAATGAAAACCCATCAAAATATCAGTTTATTAAAAAGTAACACTTAAAGATATGGATCAATAAAAACGTCTAAAACTTCTAATTTTATTGTAATAATATTTGTGTCTACCATAAAAATGACGAGTGGAGACATTTTTCTTATTTCTTTATGTAGAGAATGGGAGAAATCTACATATGATAAGATTCTACATTGTATATTAACATTTTATTCTTATTGTTTAGCTCAAACTGAATGAAACAACATATCCTCCCTAATATCTGCTCCAACAACTTAGATTTGATATCCCCTCCACACACATATGCATGCACGCGCACACATACATATATATTATTACTATAAACTGTTCATGTTCCTGACACTAATACATTATTCTATGTACTAGACATGAGACTTAGATGAGTTGTGGTGCACCTGAGCACTGTACATTATACTGTATGCTATCATGTTCCTGACACTAATACATTATTCTATGTACTAGACATGAGACTTAGATGAGTTGTGGTGCACCTGAGCACTGTACATATACATGTATATTATTACTGTATGCTATTCATGTGACACTAATACATTATTCTATGTACTAGACATGAGACTTTGATGAGTTGTGGTGCACCTGAGCACTGTACATATACATGTATATTATTACTGTATGCTATTCATGTTCCTGACACTAATACATTATTCTATGTACTAGACATGAGACTTTGATGAGTTGTGGTGCACCTGAGCACTGTACATATACATGTATATTATTACTGTATGCTATTCATGTTCCTGACACTAATACATTATTCTATGTACAAGACATGAGACTTTGATGAGTTGTGGTGCACCTGAGCACTGTACATATACATGTATATTATTACTGTATGCTATTCATGTTCCTGACACTAATACATTATTCTATGTACAAGACATGAGACTTTGATGAGTTGTGGTGCACCTGAGCACTGTACATATACATGTATATTATTACTGTATGCTATTCATGTTCCTGACACTAATACATTATTCTATGTACTAGACATGAGACTTAGATGAGTTGTGGTTCACCTGAGCACTGTACACATACATGTATATTATTACTGTATGCTATTCATGTTCCTGACACTAATACATTATTCTATGTACTAGACATGAGACTTTGATGAGTTGTGTGCACCTGAGCACTGTACACATACATGTATATTATTACTGTATGCTATCATGTTCCTGACACTAATACATTATTCTATGTACTAGACATGAGACTTAGATGAGTTGTGGTGCACCTGAGCACTGTACATATACATGTATATTATTACTGTATGCTATTCATGTTCTTGACACTAATACATTATTCTATGTACTAGACATGAGACTTAGATGAGTTGTGGTGCACCTGAGCACTGTACACATACATGTATATTATTACTGTATGCTATTCATGTTCTGACACTAATACATTATTCTATGTACTAGACATGAGACTTTGATGAGTTGTGGTGCACCTGAGCACTGTACACATACATGTATATTATTACTGTATGCTATTCATGTTCCTGACACTAATACATTATTCTATGTACTAGACATGAGACTTAGATGAGTTGTGGTGCACCTGAGCACTGTACACATACATGTATATTATTACTGTATGCTATTCATGTTCCTGACACTAATACATTATTCTATGTACTAGACATGAGACTTTGATGAGTTGTGGTGCACCTGAGCACTGTACACATACATGTATATTATTACTGTATGCTATTCATGTTCCTGACACTAATACATTATTCTATGTACTAGACATGAGACTTTGATGAGTTGTGGTGCACCTGAGCACTGTACACACACATGTATATTATTACTGTATGCTATTCATGTTCCTGACACTAATACATTATTCTATGTACTAGACATGAGACTTAGATGAGTTGTGTGCACCTGAGCACTGTACACATACATGTATATTATTACTGTATGCTATTCATGTTCCTGACACTAATACATTATTCTATGTACTAGACATGAGACTTAGATGAGTTGTGGTGCACCTGAGCACTGTACACATACATGTATATTATTACTGTATGCTATTCATGTTCCTGACACTAATACATTATTCTATGTACTAGACATGAGACTTAGATGAGTTGTGGTGCACCTGAGCACTGTACACATACATGTATATTATTACTGTATGCTATTCATGTTCCTGACACTAATACATTATTCTATGTACTAGACATGAGACTTTGATGAGTTTGTGGTGCACCTGAGCACTGTACATATACATGTATATTATTACTGTATTGCTATTCATGTTCCTGACACTAATACATTATTCTATGTACTAGACATGAGACTTAGATGAGTTGTGGGCAACCTAGCACGTACATATTTACTGTATATTATTATTTGTATTGGGCTATTTCTTCATGTTTCCTGGATTTAAACTAATTTTTTTTACATTTATTCTTATTGTTTTAACAAGGGGGACATTTGAGAACTTTTTGATGAGTTTTTGTGGTGCCCCAAAAAACCTTGAAGCCCCCACTGTTTTTACATATAACATGTACTTAATTTATGAGTTTACTTTGTGCTCTACTGCACTACCATGATCTCCTCGACCCACAATGACATCACATCATGTATACTAGACATGAGTGACTTATGATGAAGTTGTGGCGATGCCACTCTCGAGCACTGTACAATATACCATCGCTATCGTATTAATATACTGGCTATGAACTATTCGATTGTTCTGACACGTAATACAATATTAAAATATGTATATGAACTCATACAACAGACATGTCAGACTATAAGAATGAGTATGTTCACCTAGCAGCATTCTCTCAAC
>CM042167.1:40455448-40519885 GCA_023376005.1 Doryteuthis pealeii
ACTCCTCCTCCTTCAAAAAAAAAAAGAAATAAAAGAAAGAATAACTTCAAGTGTAACTTATAAGTATTTCTAGCTTCTCATTCCCAGATGGAGCACAGTGGCTGGAGGATCATATATACTGCAAATAAACTGGGTGTGTTAGGGTGGGTGACAAGTTTTGTCCTGGTTGGGGTTGGATGTGGTCGGGAATGGATGGGTTGGTGAGGAGAGGGTGGTTATTTGGTTTCTGATCTTTAATTTCAAACAATTTTCTGTCTTAAATTTCCTTTATCTTTATTAGAGAACAATTTGTGTTGTTAGCAGAAAGGAGGGGAGGAGGAGGCGCGGGAGAAGGAGAGGAGCGGAGGAGGAGGAATGAAGGAAGCTCAAAAGGGAGAGTGTGGGTGGGTTGCATAATTAATAAGCCACTTTGTGCATCATTGGACTTATTCAATGACGTGACTGATATATATATGTATATATATATGAACGACTGAGTAAATGCGAAACAGATTTAAATAGATATGAACAGACAGAGATAGATGGATATGAACAGAATAAGACATTCTAGAAATAAACAGACAGAAAATAGATAGATGTGAATGGACGGCAGATAGATGAGATAGATAGTAGATATGAGAAGACTGGCCATCAGATTAGATATGAACCAGAGATTAGATAGAAGATATTAGAAGACTGCATAAGATAGATATGAACAGAGAGTAGATAGATAGATAGATAAGTAGATATGAGAGACAAATAGATAGATAGATAGGATAGAAATAGATAGATAGAAACAAGACAGGCAGATAGGCAGACAGGCAGATAGATAGATAGATAGATAGATTAGATAGATAGATATGAGCAGACTGCGATAGATAGATATGAACAGAGAGAGAGAGAGAGAGAGCAGAGAGAAGAGGATAATATAAACGAGGCGGCAGGCAGATAAATAGATAGATAGATAGATAGTAGGATAGATAGATAGATAGATAGATAGATGCGTTTGGTAGGAACAAACTGTTGTGGGATAGATATGAAAAGAGAGGAATAAGATAGGAAACAGATTTGAAACGGATATATATATAAATATATATAAGATTTTTATACCAAGTTCTTTCAAAAAAACAACATTTTCAAGGAGAAGATGAAATTGAATCGAAATCTAACAATAAATTTTATTATCATGATAAATTCATTGTCAATTTGGCAATTTTCTAATGTCCCAACGTAACAGAGAATTTCAATTGCGCTTCTTACAAAAATTTCTAGATACTTTTTGTGAAGGGGAGAAGAAAAAAACTCAATGAAAGAGAGAGAAGAGAGGGTGAAGAGAAAGGGAGGGGTAATAGGAAGAATGACAGGAGAAAGAAAGAGTGATAGGAGAGAGGAAAGAAAAGTGGAGATTGATATGAAAGGAGGAAAGAGGTTATAAGGGAATAGAAAAGAAGGATAAATAGAGGTGATAGAAAGAAAAAGAGGACTGATAAGAGAAAGAAAGAAAGAGAAGAGAAGAGTGATAGGAGAAATAAAGAAAGAAAAGGACTGACAAGAGAAAGAAAGAAAGAAAGAAAGAAAAGAAAGAAGAATAGAATAGAAGAGAGAAGTGATAGGAGAAAGAAAAAGAAAGAAAGAAAGAGAAGACTTGAAAGGAGAAGAAAGAAAGAAAGAAAGAAAGAAAGAAAAAAGAGAAGCTGCATAGGAGAAAGAAAGAAAGAAGAAGAGAAGAGAAGACTGAAATGAGAAAGAAAGAAATAGAAAGAAAGAAAGAAAGAAAAGAAAGAAGAAAGAGAATAGAAGAGAGAGTGATAGGAGAAAGAAAGAAGAAAGAAGAAAGAAAAGAGAAGATGAAAGG
The DNA here is from genome assembly GCA_023376005.1 of Doryteuthis pealeii. Lineage (NCBI taxonomy): Eukaryota > Metazoa > Mollusca > Cephalopoda > Myopsida > Loliginidae > Doryteuthis > Doryteuthis pealeii. The sequence continues at coordinate 40,457,283 of CM042167.1, forward strand.
AGAAAGAAAGAAAGAAAAGAAAGAAAGAAGAGAAGACTGATAGGAGAAAGAAGAAAGAAAGAAAGAAAGAAAGAAGAAAGAGAAGACTGATAGGAGGAAAGAAAGAAAGAAAGAAAGAGAAGAGAAGACTGAAATGAGAAAGAAAGAAAGAAAGAAATAAAGAAAGAGAACTGATAGAGAAAAAAAAGAAAGAAAGAAAGATAAGACTGATAGGAGAGAAAGAAAGAAAAAGAAAGAAAGAAAGAAAGAAAGAGAAGACTAATAGAAGAAAGAAAGAGAAGAAAGAAAGAAAGAAATTGAAAGGTGATAAGAGAATAAGAGGACTGAAAAGAATGAAAGAATTCATGTTCCGTTATTTCTGAATATCTGAAATATCCTAAGATAAATTCCCACTGTCAAAATAATTGATCATTTAGAGATGATCAATCTGATGAGGATGAAGTAAAACCTTCTCATCAGATGATTTATTTTCTCTTTTTTCTCTTTTTTGTTATAAAGGGGGAGGGAGGGAAGTGAATCCAAATGTATTATCCAAAGTTGCATATTTCAGGGGGCAATGCACCATATAAGCAATGGGGTGTCAACACATCTGCAATGGGAACTTCTCTAAGATCCATTGAGACCTGACAGTTCCATAAAAGGAAAGTCACTTCCTCCGTTGCACAATATAACGGGGTAATAAGAATCCACGGGGGTCCAGTCATTGTTTGAGAATAAGGAATTTTTTGCTAGCTTAATTCTTTTCTTGGATTTCATTGTACATTGCTTCAGATACACGTGCTGCATTGTGCCATTATTGTACAATACATGAGGCAACGGGTTTTGTCACCATTTCAATAACAATCCACAGAGATCAATCATTGTTTGGGAAATTGTGAATTTTTTGCTATCCCAATTCCTTTCTTAATTTCGTTTTACATCCTTGCTGGTCGGCACACACTGGGCCATATGCAATTTTCTACAGAAAAACGTCCCTTTTGAGTTCATCCTTGCTTCTGTTGGAATATTTTGTGGATATATTTTACCAACCCCTCCGCACAAGCAGTTTTAATTCAGAGTTTTTCCTTCTCCTAGACACGGTTGCCTAACCAAGTTAAAGAGCTCTGTCTGCCCCTACTATTTATTCCATTAGCTGGGGGATAGAATTCATACCTTTCCAAGGGTTATTTAGCGCTAAGTATTTTGTGTATTATATATATTTACAACCCTCCGCAGAGCAGGATGTTGACACAAGGTCAATTTCTTTAAGCGGAAGTTTAATAGTTTGAATTCAGAGTTTTCCTTCTCCTAGGACCGGTTGCCTAACCAAGGTTAAAAGAGCCCAGTCTGCCTTACTATTACCCATAGCTGGAGGAGAGTAGATTCATACTTTCCCAAGGGTATTAGCACTAATGAAATACAATTACCACGTCCAGGATTTGAACTCGGCGACGAGTCCATTTCCCAGACTTTAACCATTTAAAACCACGCGCTTCCTACTTTTGTATATTAAGGTGTTCTGCAAATACACCACCTAATCTATAGTCTGTGCGAGGTCACGTGTTATTCCTACGCCAATCAACAGCCATAATGTGTGCTGATTCACTACTTAAACACTGAACTGGCCATAGTTCATTTGTGCACCATTGAGGAGCGTACTTACAATACTAAGGAGAACCAAAGGATACTTTATCGAGGTTTCCACTGACAACCATCTTGCTTAAAACTTAAAAGATGGCCCATAAAAACCTAACACCTCTCAGCAGTGTAGCCAATCTTGTTCGTCTTTCTCGGTGGCTCATGTGATAGGGGGTAAGTGGCGTGCAGCTGCTTCTTGTGGGGTTTGTTTCACAATTTGTTTAAGGCTTCACACGCAGCATTCTTCTGTTACCTATTACAAATTTTTATTTTTAAATATCTTCCCAATTATAAATAAAATCTTCATTATTTTTGCTCAAAAACCAAGCCCTGGTTATAGTGAATGTATATGTATATATATATATTTACTTTGTTGCTAATTGTTTTATTTTCGTAGTTTCATCCGGACATACACATATACAAAACTGCCCTTTATAAATATATAGATAAGATATTGAATTCTTCCAAGCCATGGTTGTATCAGTACTACTGTACAGCTGCACCACTTGGACCCTTATGAAGCGCCTAGAGAATAGGCTAGATGGGAGTTGCAGAAGAATGCTGCGTGTGAGCTTAAACAAATTGTGAAAACAAAACCCCACAAGAAAGCAGCTGCACGGCCACTTACCCCCTATCACATGAGCCACCCGAGAAAGACGAACAAGATGTGCTGGACACTGCTGGAGAGGTGTTAGGTTTTTATGGGCCATCTTTTAGGTTTTAAGCAAGAGTGCTTGTCCAGTGGAAATCCTCGATAAAGTATCCTTTGGTTCTCCTTAGTATTGTAAGTACCTCCTCAATGGTTGCAAATGAACTATGGCCAGTATCAGTGTTTAAGTAGTGAATCAGCCACACATTATGGCTGTTGATTGGCGTAGGAATAAACCACGTGACCTCGCACAGACTATAGATTTAGGTGGTGTATTGCAGAACACCTTATATATACAAAGTAGGAAGCGCGTGGTGTAATGGTTAAAGTCATGGGAAATGGACTCGTCGCCCCGAGTTCAAATCCTGGACGTGGTAATTGTATTTCACTTAGTGCTAATACCCTTGGGAAAGGTATGAATCCTACTCTCCCTCCAGCTATGGGTAAATAGTAAGGCAGACTGGGCTCTTTAACCTTGGTTAGGCAACCGGTCTAGGAGAAGGAAAACTCTGAATTCAAACCTATTAAACTCCGCTTAAGAAATTGACCTTGTGTCACATCCTGCTCGTGCGGAGGGGTTGGTAAATATATATATACACAAAATACTTAGCGCTAATACCCTTGGGAAAGGTATGAATTCTATTCTCCCCCCAGCTATGGATAAATAGTAGGGCAGACAGAGCTCTTTAACCTTGGTTAGGCAACCGGTCTAGGAGAAGGAAAACTCTGAATTAAAACTGCTTGTGCGGAGGGGTTGGTAAATATATACACAAAATATTCCAACAAGAAGCAAGGATGAACTCAAAAGGGACGTTTTTCTGTAGAAAATTGCATATGGGCCCAGTGTGTGCCGACCAGCAAGGATGTAAAACGAAATCTAAGAAAGGAATTGGGATAGCAAAAATTCACAATTTCCCAAACAATGATTGGATCTCTGTGGATTGTTATTGAAATGGTGACAAAACCCGTTGCCTCATGTATTGTACAATAATGGCACAATGCAGCACGTGTATCTGAAGCAATGTACAATGAAATCCAAGAAAAGAATTAAGCTAGCAAAAAATTCCTTATTTCTCAAACAATGACTGGATCCCCGTGGATTCTTATTACCCCGTTATATTGTGCAACGGAGGAAGTGACTTTCCTTTTATGGAACCTGTCAGGTCTCCAATGGATCTTAGAGAAGTTCCCATTGCAGATGTGTTGACACCCCCAATTGCATTAATGGTGCATTGCCCCCTGAAATATGCAACTTTGGATAATACATTTGGATTCACTCCCTCCCCCTCCCCCTTTATAACAAAAGAGAAAAAGAGAAAATAAATTCATCTGATGAGAAGGTTTTACTTCATCCTCATCAGATTGATCATCTCTAAATGATCAATTATTTTGACAGTGGGAATTTATTCTTAGGATATTTCAGATATTCAGAAATAACGGAGACATGAATTCTTTTCATTCTTTTCAGTCCTCTTATTCTCTTATCACCTTTCACTTTCTTTCTTTCTTTCTTCTCTTTCTTTCTTCTATTAGTCTTCTCTTTCTTTCTTTCTTTCTTTCTTTCTTTCTTTCTTTCTTTCTCCTATCAGTCTTATCTTTCTTTCTTTCTTTTTTTTCTCCTATCAGTCTTCTCTTTCTTTCTTTCTTTCTTTCTTTCTTTCTCATTTCAGTCTTCTCTTCTCTTTCTTTCTTTCTTTCTTCTCCTCTATCAGTCTTCTCTTTCTTTCTTTCTTTCTTTCTTTCTTTCTTTCTTTCTCCTATCAGTCTTCTCTTTCTTTCTTTCTTTCTTTCTTTTCTTTCTCCTTTCAGTCTTCTCTTTCTTTCTTTCTTTCTTTCTTCTTCTCCTATCACTCTTCTCTTCTATTCTCTTTCTTTCTTTCTTTCTTTCTTTCTTTCTTCTTTCTTTCTCATTTCAGTCTTCTCTTCTCTTTCTTTCTTTTTCTTTCTCCTATCAGTCTTCTCTTTCTTTCTTTTTTCTTTCTTTCTTTCTCCTTTCAGTCTTCTCTTTCTTTCTTTCTTTCTTTCTTTCTCCTATCACTCTTCTCTTCTATTCTATTTCTTTCTTTCTTTCTTTCTTTCTTTCTTTCTTTCTCTTGTCAGTCTTTTCTTTCTTTATTTCTCCTATCACTCTTCTCTTCTCTTTCTTTCTTTCTCTTATCAGTCTTCTTTTTCTTTCTATCACCTCTATTTATCTTCTTTTCTTTCCCTTATAACTCTTTCTCTTTCATATCAATCTCCACTTTCTTTCTCTCTCCTATCACTCTTCTTTCTCCTGTCATTCTCCTATTACCCCTCCCTTTCTCTCTCACCCTCTCTTCTCTCTCTTTCATTGAGTTTTTTCTTCTCCCCTTCATCAAAAAGTATCTAGAATTTTGTAGACAGCCAATTGAAAAAATTCTCTGTTACGTTGGGACATTACAATTGCCAATGACAATGAATTTATCAATGAATAATAAAATTTAATTGAATTAGATTTCGATTCAATTTCATCTTCTCCTTGAAAATGTTGTTTTTTGAAGAACTTGGTATAAAATCTTATATATATATATATATATATATCCGTTTCAATCTGTTCCTATCTATTCCTCTCTTTTCATATCTATCCACAACAGTTTGTTCCTACCAACGCATCTATCTATCTATCTATCTATCTATCTATCTATCTATCTGCCTGCCCGCCTCTGTTTATATTTATCTCTCTCTCTCTCTCTCTCTCTCTCTCTGTTCATATCTATCTATCGCAGTCTGCTCATATCTATCTATCTATCTATCTATCTATCTATCTATCTGCCTGTCTGCCTATCTGCCTGTCTCTGTTTCTATCTATCTATCTATCTATCTATCTATCTATCTATTTGTCTCTCATATCTATCTATCTATCTATCTATCTATCTATCTCTGTTCATATCTATCTATGCCAGTCTTCTAATATCTATCTATCTATCTCTGTTCATATCTATCTATGCCAGTCTTCTCATATCTATCTATCTATCTATCTATCTCCGTCCATTCACATCTATCTATTTCTGTCTGTTTATTTCTAATGATCTTATTCTGTTCATATCCATCTATCTCTGTCTGTTCATATCTATTTAAATCTGTTCGCATTTAACTCAGTCTGTTCATATATATATACATATATATATCAGTCACGTACATTGCATATAGTGCCAATGATGCAACAAAGTGGCTATTAAATTATGCAACCCACCCACACTCTCACCTTTGAGCTTCCTTCATTCCTCCTCCTCCCGCTCCTCCTCCTTCTCCCGCGCCTCCTCCTCCCCCTCCTTTCTGCTAACAACACAAATTGTTCTCTATAAAGATAAAGGAAATTTAAGACAGAAATAATTGTTTGAAATTAAAGAGTCAAAACAAATAAACACACCCTCTCCCTCACCAACCCATCCATTCCCCCACATCCAACCCAACCAGGACAAAAACTGTGTCACCCACCCTACACACCCAGTTATTTGCAGTATCATATGATCCTCCAGCCACTGGTGCTGCCATCTGGGAATGAGAGCTAGAAATACTTATAAAGTTACACTTGAGTTATTCATTTCTTTTATTTCTTTTTTTTTTTGAAGGAGGAGGAGGAGGAAGAGGAGGAGGAGGAAGAGGAAGGGCAAATAATTTGGCTCATTGTATAAAGATGTTGTATCTTGAATCCACACACAAATGGGTTGAACCGAACTTAACGGACCTACGTCACACAGCCGAAAGAAAAAAAAAATACCAAAAATCAGGGAATTAACCGAATTTAATGAAATTTTCAGTGTTGATATATTAATGAATAAAAGATATAATGCACTAGTTATTTTATTTAAAAACTTTTACATTTTTTCAGGTCAGTTAACTTTCAACCCCGTATCTTTGAGGCATAACACAGATTCTCAAAGATACGTGGTTCAAAGTTAAGTGACCTGAAAAAATGTAAAATCTTTAAAATAAAATAACTGGTGCATTATATTTTTTATTCATTAATATATCAACACTGAACATTTCATTAATTTCCTAATTTGTGGTATTTTTCTTTTCTTTTGGCGGGGTGACGTACGATGGTGGAATTTAGATCCGTTAAGTTCAATTTAACCAACAAATGATAGATGGATTTTTCTCGTCTAACATCCCATAAGAGCTATTATGGACGCATTTTATATCCGATTCATTATTTTCGATAAATCTTAATTTCTCGCAAGAAAGACAAAATGATATCTATGTTAACCTTTTCAAACAAATCTTTCATGTTATTTGTGTTAAAAAATATTTTTTTCTAGTAGGAGCATAAACTTCAAATTCTATGAGGAAGTGTTTAACAATGCAGGGTGTTTGACATGTTACACATCGTGGTTGGCCTTCTTGTTCAAGTATAAAAAATGCGTAAGCCTTGTGTGGCCAATGCACGGCCGCGCCAGTATGAGTTTTGTTAGAACTTCATCATCATGATATTTACCACGTACCCAACGTGTACGGGTTAGACACAAGACCCTATTAATGTGGGACCACACACAAACCGAAACTCATGGGTGGCGGGTGCAAAAAATGCGTTGATCCCGTCGGCATTCCCCCTCAAGGTGGGCGCCTCAGGGACTTGGCAATAAATCCAGCTCTGCCCTTTAAATCGAGGGGTCAGGTGTTGCTTAGGGGAATGGCCCCCTAGGATCAATGATATTAGCTTGTAAGGTCAAGGGCCGAATCCAATGGACCCCCCACCCATTATGAGTATGCAACTGACATTAAGTTCCTATAATGCGTTAGTGTACTCAGAGATACACTAACACTGAATAGGCGGCAAGGAAAGACAAAACAAACTCCTATGAACATTTCAGGCATAGGGGTAAGTTTAGCTCTGTCAGTAGAGAATCAGTTTCGGAACCACAAGGTTCCGGGTTCGATACGGTCCTCGCCGACTCAGCTTGAGACAATGAGAGCCAGAAATACTTATTGAGTTCTTTCTTTCATTAATTCATTTATTTATTTTAGGAGGAGGGGGTAAGTACTTTGGCTCATTGTATAAAGATGTTGTACCTTGAATCCATACACAAACGATGGATAGATTTTTCTCATCTAACATTCATTCTAGCTTGTCTCATTATGTCGCCTTTCATAAGCAAAATGATATTCTTCTATTAGAACTTCATCCTCATTACAAGTACTAGCAAGAATATGCGCCCCCCCCCCGATGGGTGTAAGTATCTAAATTCTAATGTATTGAAGTCTATTAAATTAGAAAGACTAACGAAATTAAATAAGAACACACATAAAAAGATTAGACTTATTTAAATTATATTTTAATTGGTACATTAATAATTACTTATTTTAACCACATCATACACTCATTCTAAAAATTTTGGACCATATTACCTTTAGGCACCCCTTTTTGATCTCGATTAAGAAAGGACATGTTTTTCATTTACACCGTCAATATCCGATTGTTTTAACAGACGATTTTTAGTTTTTAAAAAAATTATAAAACTAACCCCTGACCCTAACCACTAACTCTAACCCTAATCCCTAACCCTAACCCCTAACAAACAACCGGATATTGACGGTGTAAATGAAAAACCTGTCCTTTCTTAATCGAGATCAAAAAGGGTGCCTAAAGATCATATGGTCCAAAATTTTGAATGGAAATAATTACAACTTTTCATTAAAAAAAACAATTCTACAAACACAAAATGCACAGTGCACACCATTCATTCATCAAAAGAAAGTAAATATTCAAACGAAAAATACACGTATTTACTAAATTTCTATTGACATTGACAAAAATGTTCATATTATTATGCATCAACATTTTCAATTAAGCTTAAAAAAGTGATTCAAACATTATTCGTAATTTAAACTCGATAAACAATTCAATTTTCACGAGTTATTCTTAAAATAATAATAATAGGATTGATGAATGAAAACATAAAAAACGATCTGGTAGTATTTTTTCCTGTTGAATACGGCGAGTAAAACTAAATTTTACAATTTTTTAATATTTTATAATTGCATTGAAAAATCTATCATTTGATGATAAGTACTTTCTAATTTTAAAGTGTATTTCATCAGGGGTTATTTCATATAAGTCTAACAAAAACAAAGGGAACCACTCTTGACTGATAAATTATTTTCCCATTAAACTAACTCTAAACCTAACCCTAACCCTAGCCCTAAACCCTAACCCTAATCCTAACCCCGTCTTCTTTTTTCCTAGTAGATAAATAAATAATAATTTATCAGTCAAGAGTGGTTCCCCTTTGTTTATGTTAGACTTATAGGAAAGAAAATGGTATCACACTAAAAGAGGCAAGAAGCAGGTGATATCTCGCACAGACTATTACGGATGTCGACTACGCAGATGATCTGGCACTTCTTGCAAATACACCTGCGCAACCCAAATCCCTTTTACATAGTCTGGAAAAGGCAGCACGGAACATCGGCCTTGATTTGAACCCGATAAAATTGAGTTCATATGTTTTAAAAAGAAAAGAGGCATCTCCATGCTCGATGGTGAGCCTCTAAAGACAGTAAAACAATTCACGTACCGAGGTAGAAATACCCCCCAACAAAAAAGAAGAGAAAAGATAGTAATTCGACTTTACATTTGAGATAATTTTAAATAGAATATTCCGTGCATATAAACGAAATTTGACCGAAACACGTGTTGACAAAATAACAGCAATAAATGTCATCCAAACCAAAGTATATATATATTTTTCGGTTATTTCCTATAAGTCTAACATAAACAAAGGGGAACCATTCTTGACTGATTATTTATTTATTTGTTGATCTACTAGGAAAAAGAAGATGGGGTTAGGGTTAGGGTTAGGGTTAGGGTTTAGGTGAGGGTTAGTTTAATGGGAAAATAAATAAATAATGTATCAGTCAAGAGTGGTTCCCTTTGTTTATGTTAAAGTTATAGGAAATAACCTATTTTTCTTACAATCATTTTTTCAATATATCTGTCGGATTCATTTTCATTTTTCTCATATATATATTCATTTATATTCATTTTTCTCATATATATATATATATATATATATATATATATAGCCTGGAGAAGGTAGCAGGGAACATCGGCCTCTGTGTTATCTCTGATAAAAATGAATTCGTGTGTTTTAAAAAGGACGAGGCATGTTCAACACACGGCGTAAACCTCTAAAGCCGGTAAACCAGTCCACGTAGCTAGGTAGTAATATCTCATCCACAGAAAGCGATATTAATGCACGCATAAGGAAGACATAGTCTGCTATAAATAGATTATCAGTCGTATATCATACTGAAAAGTTAAAATGACAATTCTTCCTAGCCATGGTTGTATCAGTGTTACTGTATGGCTGCACACCTGGACCCTTAACGAAACGCCTAGAGAATAAGCTAGATGGTAGCTGCACAAGAATGTTGCGTGCGATCCGAAACAAATCAAGGAAACAGCACGTCACAAGTAAACAGCTGTATGGTCTCTTGCGCCCTCTCACACAAACCATCCGAGTGAGATGAACAAGGCATGTTGGACACTGCTGGAGAAGCAAGGCTGAATTCGTGGGCAACGTTCTCCCGTGGAAGCCAGCATATATTGGAACGCCAAAACGAGCCGTCCAAAAAGACTTACATTAAAGGGGACAATGAATGATAGGGACGGTTGACGAGAGATTGTCATGGATACCCGTGCTGCTAGCACAACATGATATATATATATATATAATATATATATATATATATATAGCTAAAGTACTAGGTCCATGACAGGACAGGAGAAGAGAGGAGTAAGAGAGGAGATGAGATGAAAATGATTTAGCAAATTCCTACGAGCTTTTTGTACTTACTTATGAAGAAATGTGAGGAATTTCACAAACTGAATGATTTTTAATTATTGAATTATATAATTTAATCAGTAAAAATCAAAAATTAAATGTTTTACTTTTCCTTATTATAAACATATTAAAGTGTATGCACAATTTTAATGCTCAAAGACATCTCTTTTCCGAGTTATAAGTTGACACGTACATACCAAAACAGATGCGACTCTTTATATATATACACAAGGTGTGTAAAAAAGTATCGATATTGAAGCTGTATTTACCAAGATAGAAATGAAGAATGAACGGAACGTTATTTTTTTTCAGAATACAAGATGTGTCAAAAAGTAAAAAAAATCTCGATACTTTTTTGACACACCTTATATATATATATATATATATATATATATATATATATGAGGTAAGGTAAAAGGAAAAGTGGACAAAAAATAATGACTCAAACAAGTAGAAGTAGGAGAGAAATATTTCGTTCCGTTTTACGCGGGGAACTTCATCAGTCTATTTATTCAAAACAAGGTACGTACATTTGTATTTATAGAAGAGAAAGTAATGAATTTTAATCCACTACTTCTCCCTACCACCCCCTTTCCTAACAAGCACCCAGTAACCTCCTTATCTTATCTCCCCGTACAAACTACAATCCTCTGATCTTTCCCTCCACTTTCCATGATAGATATCCTCTGATCAACTAAATCTTCACAAACTTTCCCTTCCCCTGAATTTCATCACCAACTCACTTTCTCTTCTATAAATACAAATGTACGTACCTTGTTTTGAATAAATAGACTGATGAAGTTCCTCGCGTAAAGCGGAACGAAATATTTCTCTCCTACTTCTACTTGTTTGAGTCATTATTTTTTGTCCACTTTCCTTTTACCTTACCTCATACTGTTTGATTTTACTCCAACGCTCCTATCTTATATATATATATATATATATATATATATATATATATATATATATATCGAATCAGTGTCTTTAAGATATGAAATATTTTATTGACGTGAATCTGCTGAGGTCGATGATTTTTTTTCACTTAAATGATAAAGGTCAAATCAAAGTATCAGACGCTGATGTCGACATTTAGAAAAGCGAATCAATGAAAAAAATGACACCCCCGCACTCACACACAGATTATATATATATATATATATATATATATATATATATATATATAAATGAAATTCATTTATCGGTTATCGATAACGACCATTAACAAAGCCACAGATTGCGTAACATTTATTGTTGAAAAAAAAAAAAAAGGAAAAGAATCTGGTGAGTTAAGTTCAAATTCTGGGAGAGTCTATTTGCATTTGGAAAAGGTATGTATCCGTTTTGACAAAATAGACTCGTCTTTCTTGTCTTGGGAGGTCAACTGGTGTAAGAGAAGGAAAAACTCTGAATTCAAAACCTGAGGTGTGTTCGGAGAAACTATGGTATGTTGATGCACCATTTTTCTAGTATCAGCTAATCCAAAAGTGTGGTTAGCTGGTTGGTTGGATTTTACGGCACGTCAACCCTTGTTGGGTTATTTTATGCCAAAGACATATTGTTTTATTCATTCTTGATGGGTATTCAATTTTTTTGAAACTCAAGTTTAAAAAAAAAATCTAACTCATTTTTTCTATTCAACCCACAGATGGGACCCTAATAGGTACTACCACTCCGGGTCAGGGTAGTCCCGGGAGCAATGGCAATGAAGGGGAACTCCCCACTCCCCAAATGCACCAATTTTCTGTTATCAGCTCATCCAAAAAGTGTGGTTGTTCCTGTCCAAGCTTTCACCATTTGTAGCGAGGGAAATAACTTTCCTCGGAGCTCAAAGCTTTTTTAAAATTTGTTTTTACTATAATTAGGGGAAAAATAATCACTTCCTATGTGTATCTAAGACATTGAAATTTCATTAGAATTTGTGGCAATGATAAAAATGGTTCACTTTTCCAGTTTTTAAAATTATTTTTCTTTCTATATTGTAAGTTTAAAATTTTCTCCTTCTCACTCAAAGAAAGACTTTTTCTTATCTTTACTTTGGTCTATCTAAATTGCCAGCATCCCTAACTAATCTTCCACTTTAGGATGTGACACACGATCATTTTTTTAAGCGGATTTTAAAGGTTAGAGTAGAGTGATAAGATGAGAGGCGAAAGGAACCCTCCCCTCCTTTCTTTCCTTCGCCTCACATCTTATCACTCAGTACGCCGCTCTCATCTTCTGCCCGACCCAAAATTACCCTTTTTTCAGCATAAAATAGACTGTTGAGACTATTTTGTCTTCAGAATAAATTTGACAAAGCTTCGCAAAAACCAAGGCGAAATATCATTTGAATTTAGTTGTGTTGTTTTATCCACCTTTTCCTCTATTTTCAACACCATTTTGTCGGATTTACTCAATCTTCTACTCCTCATATATGTATATTGTGCGTAACTTTTTATAAGAAAGCCAAAATGATATTATTCTGATTTTATCAAAGTTTTAATGAAGGGCTGTAATTTACAATGTACGTTAATGCTTAGGGTCCTATTTGATTTCTTTGAAAAACAGAAAATGTAACCGCCCACGCAGACGCCCACGCGCGAAAAACAGACACGGAACAAGACATTAAGAAGAAATTGTTTTGTATCGAATTTAAGGAAAACAAAAAACATAAACGCCCACGCAATTTTTATTATAATTCAGTTTTGGTGTCTTTTTGTCTGTAACCGAAACTACGTCACTGCTTATGTCACAATACCTTAGGGTAAGTCTAGCAATGAGTATCTAATTTTTTAAATTTCATTAATAGTCCGTTTGTATTGGTGAATACAGCTTCAGCCTCGATACTTTTTGAACACACTTCGTATTTTGAAGAAAATTTAAGTTTTATTCCTTGTTCATTTTTGTTTTAGTAAATAAGCTTCATTATGGATAGAAAAAAACATTAAGATATTATATATATATATATATATATATATATATATATATATAGGGGGGGGCGTGTGTGTGTATGTGTATGTGTGTGTGTGCATGTACGTGCGTGAGGGTGTGTGTATGTGTGTGTGTGTGGATGTTTGTAAAGTCTAAATTATTCAGATTATTAAGAGAGGATTCCTGAAAAATGAAATTAATTTTGTGAACGAAGTGAATGGAATTTTAAATACGATTTATGAACGAAGCAATCTGAAAACAATGGGGGGTGTGTGTAGAAAGGAAAGATGATAGGAAGGATAAAAACATAAAAAGAATCAATTTAATTTGGTTTGGTTTATTTAACGGCATATCAAACCCTTTTGAATTATTTAATACTGAGATTTGATTTTTTTTCTAAATGATTGATTGTAATAAGAGAAGAAGCGAACAATAGAAAGGAGTAGAGGGGGGAGAGATATGAGGAGGAGGAGAAGAGATAGAGATAGATAGATAGAGAGAGAGAGAGAGAGAGAAAGAGAGAGAGAGAGAGAGAGAGGGAGAGAGAGAGAGAAAGAGAGAGAGAGAGAGGGAGAGAGAGAGAGAGAGAGTGATAGATAGATAGATAAATAGATAGAGAGAGTGTGATAGATAGAGATAGTAATAGATAGATAGATGGATATAGACTGATATATATAGAGAGTGATAGATAGATAGATAGATAGATAGATAGATAGATATGACGAAATTTAATTCCTTTGTAAATGTGTGATTGTAATAGACAATAATAAGAATAAGAATAAGAATATAGATTGTTTATATATATATATATATATATATATATATATATATATATATATATATATAGAGAGAGAGAGAGAGAGAGAGAGAGAGAAAGAGAGAGAGGGTGAGGTGGTTTGTTTTGGCTCATTTATCAGCATATCAACCCCTTATTTGATTCCCTTGTAAACGATTGCAATAGAGAAGAAAAGAGAGAAATTGAGGAAAAGAAGAGAACAAACAAAAGAAGAAGAAGAAGAAGAAGAAGAAGAAGAAGAAGAAGATACTTGCCATTTCAGTCGATGCATTTCTGTAGGTGCTGTGGCAGATTTTGTATGCTTATGTCATACCAACTCACCATGTCAGTGAGGAAGCGTTGAACCTTGTCATCGTTGAAAACTCCTTGTACCACTTGCAAACGTTTTTGACATCCATGAACGACTTTCCATACACTTACCGTATATGACGGCATATAAGACGCACGGGCATATAATACGCACCCCCATTTCAGCAGGTCAGATCCAGGAAAAAAGTTTTTAGTGTATTTAAGCATATATTGTTGAAAACAATCTAGTTGTGCATTACACAAACATTCTTTGTTATCCTTGGCATTTCAGTCTCGGAAGACTATAATATAGTTTTTGTGCCCCTGAAGTTACAGTGCCACCTGTGACTGTGATTCTTATCATTGGTTTCACTTCATCTACGATGTATAAGATGCAGAGTAAGTTTTTGAGCCAATATTTTGGAAAAAAAGTGCGTCCTATATGCCGTCAAATACGGTACGTTAATTGGCGATGAATTTCAATCGGTATAAGGCCTTTTGCGTTCAACTTCACTCTCGGCAGCGAGGCGCGCGATGCAGCAACCGCTATAAAGGCAACAGTTTCCCTCTGGATAATGAGTTTTTAATGAGATTTGGGAGTTGTTCGTTTCAAATTGTGTAGTCAATGTGTTTATTTATTTTTATAGGTGTTAGTGACCCCAACATTTTATTACCAGGATGTGGGTTGTCAATTATTATATTAAGTCCAAATGAGTAAAAACTTATTATTTTTAAAAAATCCATTTGTTTTCCTTTATTTCGATTACCAATTTTATGTTGATGTCTTTTTCAATTCTTTCAATGATAGTGAATTTAACATCTCTGTTAAAATCATGATAGTTTAAGTAGAAGTGTTGTTCTACTGGTATTAATTTCCCATGATCCATAGATTTGATTCTGTGTCTATAATTGTTTAGCCTAAAATAAAGTGGCCATTCTGATTTTCCAACATATTGTTTTTTGCAGGGTTTGCAGTCTAGTAAATAAATTACATTTTTACTTCTGCAATTTGATTCTTGGTAAATTTTAAAGGTTTTTTTAGTTGTGGAGCTAGTGAATGAGTGGGTTGATTTTTGGTGTTTGCAGGATTTTTTTCGCATCCTTTCGTCTACGAGAGACGAGTGGTGTCAAAATTCTTCTTTTAACTACATAGCCTGGGCGGGTTCATATCGAGGATGAGCTATTGCCCATGCAGCAAATCCCTATTCTCCACAAAGGAAAGGTAAGGAACGAATGCAGTTTGGCAACGGTAGTGTCGCAGGAGTTGCTGGGTAGCACTGGATTTCAGCATCACACCACCTTTGGGATTCCGGCTCCTGATTTGTTTTCGGGGCATAGATTGTTCTTAATATTACATGGTTGGCAAATTTTAGAGGATTTAAGTGCGGGTTTCTTATTGATTTCTTTATTGTCTAGTACAGCGGTCCCCAACCTTTTTTGTGCCACGGACCGGTTTCATCTAAAACAATATTTTCACGGACCGGCCTTCATATGCTCCGGCCTACATTTGCTCGATAATCGTTAATGACATAATCTAATAATAAATCATCCACAGTGGTCTTAATCAAATGCAAACATCAACAGACAATAAACAACCTTTTATTCATAAATTAAGAGTCAAAAGGCACAGAAGTCACTTTTTAAAAATAAAACATCAACATTTAGACTGATAATGAATAATAAAAAAAGACAAATTCAAACGTTCTGTGCCCGGCTCGGTACTGGGTCGCGACCCGGTGGTTGGGGACCGCTGGTCTAGTATATTGTTGCTTCCTATTATTTTCCTGCGGTACATTCGTAATTTTCCTCTGGTTATGTGGCACAACTAAAGGGGAATAACTCTTCTGAATTTCATTGGAATAGCATGAAGCTTACTTCTGGTACATTGGTGAATTGGGAAAAGATAATGGCGGTGGCAATTAGTTGACTGCTGCTTACTAAAAGGAGTTTAGTAGATTGGGAATAGGTTGTTGCTTATCTTAACGAAATGTGGTTGTTAGAAAGCAATGACACTTGTGTGGATGTTGGCCTTTCCATCGAAGACGTATTGATCGAGATCGAATAATGTCAGCTTTTCAAATAATGGTCGAGTTAGGGTTGGCTTGTGGTGGTTGATGGCCGTCAGAGGAAAGGTCACCTACACGCTGCTTTTAGTCGTCTGCTTTTGACTGGACTTTCTATTACTACACTCTTTAATCTCTTCTTCTTCTTCTTCTTCTTCTTCTTCTTCTTATTATTATTATTATTATTATTATTATTATTATTATTATTATTATTATTATTAATTTTTTCCACTCCTTTTGAGTTTTCACATCAGCGTTAGCTGATGGTCGTTCACTGGAGTCTGAGTGACAGCAAGTCTCGGTCTCCAGGACTCTTCTGAGTATTCTGGCAGATTGCAGCAGTGCAGTGTTCTGAATGGTTTCAATCCTTCCTCTGATTTCCAAACTTTCAAACCAATCCTTTTGGGACTTCCAAGTGCACTAACTACAATTGGTATCACTTTCACTTTCATATTCCATAACTTTTTCAGTTCTCTGGCAAGGTCCAGATATTTGTCCATTTTTTTTTCCTTTAGCTTTACCCTGTGATCTGCTGGAACTGCAAAATCCACCAGTTGACAAATTCTTTTTATTTGTTAATCAACACTAGGTCTATTATTATGGTCAAAATTAATTTTTTTGCATAATTCTCAGTGGATCACCTTCCCAACCCAGTCGTGTCTAGTTTTGTATTCCCGTTGTGCTAGTTTGCTACATTCGCAGAGTATATGGTTTCTCATCTCTATTACCACAAAGTCTACATTACTATTTTGTTGGGTTTTATCAATTTTCGCTTTGATATAGTTTGTCCTTATGGCATTATTTTGTGCAGCAATTATTAATGATTCTGTTTCTCTTTTGAGGTTTCCTTTCTTAACCATGTCCAAGTCTTTCCATGTGCAATTATTATTATTATTATTATTATTATTATTATTATTATTATTATTTTTTTTTTTTTTTTTCACTCCTTTTGAGTTTTTCACATCAGTGTTAGTTGATGGTATTTCACTGGAGTCTGAGTGACAAGTCTCCTCAAGTCTCCAGAACTCTTCTGAGTATTCTAGCCGATTGCAGCAGCGCAGTAGTCTGGATAGTCTCAATTCTTCCTCTGATATCTAGATCCTCCACTCTTTATTCCAAGTTTATTGGGACCGTTCCAAGTGCACCAACTACAATTGGTATCACTTTCACTCATGTTCCACAGCTTTTTTTAATTCTCTGGCAAGATCCAGGTATTTATCCATCTTTTCATTTTCCTTCAGCTTCACCCTGTGATCTGCTGGGACCGCAAAGTCCACCAGTTGACACGTTATTATTATTATTATTATTATTATTATTATTATTATTATTATTATTATCGAGTTTTCAAATCTGCCGTAGCCTGTGGTTCACTGGAGGCTGAGTGACAGCAAGTCTCCTCATGTCTTCAGGACTCTTCTAAGTATTCAAGCCGATCTTCCCCTGAGTTCCAATTCACCCCAATTCTTTTCCAGACCCTTAGGGACCGTTCCAAGGGCACCAATCACAATTGGTAAGACCTACACCATGTTTCACAGTTTCCTCAGTTCTCTGGATAGATCCAAGTATTTGTCTATCTTTTCGCTTTTTTTCGCTTTCGCTTGGTGGTCGGCCGGGACGGCAAAATCCACGAGATGACAGGTTCTCTTCTTCTTGCGAATCAATAATAAGTCTGGTCTCTTGGCCGGGATTAGGTGATCCGTCTGTATCTCAAAGTCCCCGAGAATTGTATGCGTCTCATTCTGCAGGAGAGATTTAGGCTTGTGCATATACCATTTAATTGGTGAAAATTATTATTATTATTATTATTATTATTATTATTATTATTATTATTATTATTATCCTCCTCCTCTCCCTCTTAATTATTATTATCTGCATAATAATACTTTTGTTCCGACAGAATACGACCGTCATCATCTTGCCTGCCCTCTGGTTAAAAATGTAACCATCCAAATCGTCCAAGATGAAATACAAAAATGTAAATCCTGATTATCTGACGTTGCCTATCCACCGAATTCTTATTTCTTATGAGTATCGTTGACTCAGCTAAATCATTCCGTTTTTATTAGAAAGAAAGAAAGGGAAGAAAAAGGACATGCTACACAGAAAAATATAATAAGAAAGAAAGAAAAAAGAAAGAGAGTAGGAGAAACATAGAGAGACGGGATGAGTGCACGAAAGCGATAGCGCTAATCTGTTTCAATCAAACATGATGAAAAGAAGGAAAGAATGAAAAAAGAACGAGGAAGAGTTAAATCAAGATTTTTTATACTTTTTACATATTGAACTATTTGGCAATAGCTCTTAAGTAAACATATCAAACGTTGTAATAATTGAATCATCATTCTGTGATATATCAACAGGTCTTGCTAGTTATGGTTATTTCCTATAACTCCAACATAAACAAAGGGGAACCACTCTTGACTGATAAATTATTTATTAATTTTCCCATTAAACTAACCCTACCCCTAACCCTAACCACATCTTTTTTCCTAGTAGATCAATAAATAAATAAATAAATAATTTATCAGTCAAGAGCGGTTCCCCTTTGTTTATGTTAGAGTTATAGAAATAACCCTAGTTATTGTTATTACTCTTGTTTTTCTTTCTTTCTTTTCTTCTTTTCGGTTGCTGCAACGCTTTCTTTTCTGTGTTGTCTTTCTGTTCTTCTTGCACTAACAATCCAGCTTGTCTTCTCTCACAAAATGCGCAAATAACGCAGAGTTTTCAGGTTTTTGTCTCACGGCCCTCAATACGAAAGACTTGTCTATAAATAGCAGCCGTACCAACACAGCTATTTAGGTCTGCTGTGTTGTTGATATTCAAACGTCTTTTTAAAAGAACATGTTTCGCGTTTCATACATTTTTTCAACAGGTTAAAAATTTCCACTTTTAGTTTTTTTTTTGACTCAGTGGAAACAGCAACTAATATCCGTTTACATCAACACAAATCTTTCTTTCAACTTTTGGCTGATTTTCTACGAAGAAGAAAATCTATTCATTTTGGAAAAGAATAAACTTAATGTACTTTAACGTAAAAATAAATTTTAACGTTATTTTCATCGTATAATTATTGAAAACAAAATTAGAATCCTTTCTATTGACGACATTATAATGTAATATTTTCCATCCCAACCGTTAAATTGATAGGAATTATCTCATTTATAAAGTTATGATATTAAACGGAAATTATATTTTCCAATTTTAGAAAGTTACGCTAACGGAAGAAATACTAAAAAAAATCATTTGATATATTGGATTGGTTGGTTGGTTGGCTGGTTGGTACTGTAAGGGACTAAATGGAGTAGTCTCCCTTGTCTCAGGGTTTGGATAATCTTCTGCGTCGGGAGCCCTTTTTTGGTCACGTGACGCAGGAACCCAAGATCAACCTCTTTTGCCGAAGCTACTGGACAAGTACGGACGTCCTGGTCACCTCTCTCCAGCACACACATGGTGCATACCATACGGTCCAGACCCCACATACAGTAAGTGGTTTCCACCTATTTTGCCTCTATTACACTGCTATGTATGTTTGGACACTTGTGACATTGTATAGCCTGGGGAACTTCCCCTATATATGTTAAAATAAATGTTGTATAAATGTAACTAACGCGTTTGTTGTCCTAACTGAAGTATTCCGCGTTGGGGTACTTTTCCTTTAAGTAACCTAATGTTTTATAAGAACCGGAGTTCATACTCTGCGAACCTCTTATAGTACTTATGAGAAAAGAAAAGACTAGATAAGTTCATTTACACATGTTGTGTGTAAATGAACTTATCTTGTCTTTCTCATATATATATATATATATATATATATATATATATATATATATATATATATATATATATATATATATATATATATATATATATATATATACAGATTTTGGATGTTTGTAACAGGTTAATTTCGCAAGGATTGTCCGGTGCGTATCGTGGCCGAAGCAGTATAGTCTCTGACTATGCCTGCTGAAGTCCCGGTTTCGATTTCTGTCGGAGGGAAATTTGTTTAAAGTTGAAACAGTCTGTATGATGTTCTAAACACCGAACAATTCTTTGTCGAGATTCACTTGTCATGATTATTTTCTATAATTATCGAATTTTATGCGATATACGCATTGTAATTGCCTTCAAGCAAAAATATAAATAATATAATAATATAATAATAATATATATATAATATATATATATATATATATATATATATATATATATATATATAGAGAGAGAGAGAGAGAGAGATTTGTGGTGCAACTGATTTTATATAGAAAACTTAATAGTATCGTACTTTATTCGGACAATCAACTATTTCAACATTAAAAGGGACTTAAAGGAAACAAAAAATCTGAAGAAAAAAGGAGACTTAAGGGCCCTTTCGACAGGTACATAGTCAAAAGTTTACAAGCGATAAATCGTTTAAAAGTCAGAGTGTATAACTTTGGTGTATTAAATCAAAGCGGTTAAAATATGGAGAATTTCGGAAAATATTTTAACCGCTTTGAAGAATTTACTCTGACGAAGGCCGTTATTCCTTGTATACTAAACGATTTTGTAGTTTTCTATTATTATTATTATTATTATTATTATTATTATTATTATTATTATTATTTTAAAATAATAATAGATAGAGTGCATGTGTTCATGGATAAACTCCTGTCCGAAATACGTGTCAGTAATATATATATATATATATATATATATATATATATATATATATATATATATATATATATATATCAAGAAAAATGAAAAAACACAGGTTTAAATGGGTTAAGTGGTGAGTTTATTGGCCTAAACCTTAACTTGCACATTAACACACATACTCACACAAACCAAAAGCCACAGGCACACATACAGACATGCAGACAAACAGACAAACACACTAAACACACAAACCATTTAAACCTGTGTTTTTTTCATTTTTCTTGATATATTACATACCGTCGGATTTACTTCCTTTCTTCACACACACACACACACACACACACATATATATATATATATATATATATATTTAGAAGAAGCAGCTGCAATCTTTGAATACGCTGTTGTACAAATGTTTCCCGCAAATCCTTTCCCTAGCAACCGAAACTGTGTCATGTCCTACTCAACAACAAACATCTTCTAACCTCTAAGATCCTTTTCTCTTCATTTCTCTTTCTGCGTGTGATCTCCATGCCGCTGTGTGTGTGTTTGTCATTCATTGGTCGTCGCTATTCAACCAATCCTTTGTAATATCAATTTGCATTCGTTCTTTTTATAATTCCCCAACTCATCCTCCATTTTGGTCTGCTGCATTCGGATTGGTGAGACATAACCTCTTTCGATCTCGTACATTTATTCCGGAGTATTGATCTCTGGCCAATTCTGACGGGGTTTTCAAATGATTGTGTCACACACACACACACACACACACACACACACACACACGCATACGCAGACGAATCACTGCAAACACACATACATACAACGTGCTAACACACAGACACACAAGCACAAACACATACACACACGCGCACAGACACGAATCGCTGTAAACACACATACATACAACGCGCTAACATACAAGGACATACAAGCACTCACACACACATAGACAGACACACACGAACCACTGCAAACACACATACATACAACGCCCTAATACACAAAGACACATAAGCACACAACACACACACACACACACACACACACACACACACACACACCTTCCTTCACAACGACACAGGAACACGTACATAAGCACACACACACACACACACACACACACACATACATAAAACACGTATACACACACACACACGCGTGCACCTTCCTTCACAACGACACAGGAACACGTACATAAGCACACACACACACGCATATACATATAAACACGTATATACACACACACACGCAAACACACACACAAGAATGTACATAAGAGCACAGACAGACATAAGAATATACACGAGGGCACATACATGGACGCACAGAAAGAAACATACATACACACATACAAAGAAACATACAAAGAAACACACACACATTCACAAAGAAACACATGCACATTAACACACATACACAAACTAAAAGCCACAGGCACACATACAGACATGCAGACAAACAGACAAACACACACACACACATACGCACACGTACAGAGAGAGAGAGAGAGAGAGAGAGAGAGAGAGAGAGAGAGAGAGAGAGAGAGATGCAAGCATATAAACAAGCATGCATTAAAACGCACAATCACACATACATGCACTTGTATGAAAGTATATAGAAAATGGAATGCGCGTGGTGTAATGGTTAAAGTCATGGGAAATGGACTCATCGCCCAGAGTTCAAATCCTTGACATGGTAATTGCATTTCACTTAGCGCTAATACCCTTGGGAAAGGTATGAATCCTACTCTCCCTCCAGCTATGGGTAAATAGCAGGACAGACTGGGCTCTTTAGCCTTGGTTAGGCAACCGGTCTAAGAGAAGGAAAACTCTGAATTCAAAACCTGTTGAACTTCGCTTAAGAAATTGACCTTTTGTCACATCCTGCTCGTGCGGAGGGGTTGGTTAATATATATATAGAGAAAATGGAATCAAATCCGACAGTATAAGGTATACACAAAGAAAAACAATAGTGTATATTGTGCTAATAAGCGCCTGTTTCAACTCTATGGGATTTATAAAATGTAATTCAATTGAAATTATTTTAAAAATGAAATGAAAACAATAGTAAATGCTTCAAATTTCAATTGAATTACATTTGATAAACCCCATAGAGTTGAAACAGGCGCTTGTTAGCACAATATATACTTATGGAGGCGCGTGGTCTAATGGTTAGAGTTATAGGAAATGGACTCGTCAACCCGAGTTCAATTCCTGGACGAAGCTGTTTGCATTTCACATAGCGCTAATACCCTTGGGAAAGGTATGAATCTAATTCTCCCTATAGTTATGGGTAAACAGCAGGGTGGACTGGGCTTTTTAACCATGGCTAGGTAACAAGTCTAGGAGAAGGAAAACCCTGAATTCAAAACCTGTTAAACTCCGCTTAAGAAATTGACCTTGTGTCGCATCCTGCTCGTGCGGAGGGGTTGGTAAATATATATATACTTATGCACTTGTATGTATAGGAGGTAAGAATAGCATAACTATTAATGGTGCAAAAAATTAAATCGGCGAAGCAGGTTCAAATTCTAGATAGGACAGTTAATGTTTACTTCGAACTATAGCCTATGTTAAAGGCATGAGACAATATTTTACTTGGGACCCTTTAGCACCCGACAACCTAAAAAGTTAATGCGATATGTGAGTGGGGGTGATGAGAATGATATGGCAGAAAAACTAAAAATAACGACATGTAGTAGTGGAAGGTTTGGTCTAATTCGTAATAATCCTTCATTGGCCAGAGGCTATTTATCAACTCCCTTGTCGAATGGATTTTACGCTTGGTGACGGACCACTCTGTTTACTATGAGCCCCCCCCCCAATCCCAATCAATAACCCCCAACAATAAAACCACTCGCCATTCCTTTGTTCCTTTGAGGTTCTTAGTTTGAATATTTTGTAATGTCACGGCTTTAACTTATGACGTCATCGCCAAAGAGGATTTGAATTTCAATCCTTCAATTTGCCCAATCGTTCGGTTTTCCTTGTGAACTTAAGAGAACTTTAAAAACTGCATAATTAATTCACAAATACAGATATGATCTGAAGTATTTCTATCTATCTATCTATCTATCAATCTCAGTCTGTCCATATTTATCTATGCATCTCAGTCTGTTTCTATCTATCTATCTCTATCTATCTATCATCTATCTCAGTCTTTCCATATTTATCTATGCATCTCAGTCTGTTTCTATCTATCTATCTATCTATCTATCTATCTATGTTAATATCTATCTGTTTATTTATCGATCTATCACTTAACATCTATCTCAGTCTATTAATCTCTATTTTCTATTTATCTATCTATCTATATATCTATCTCAGTCTGTTCATATCTATCTATCTATCTATCTATCTATCTATCTATCTAGCTAGCTAGCTAGCTAGCTATCTCAGCCTGTTTCCATCTATCTATCTATCTATCTATCTATCTAACTATCTATCTATCTAGCTAGCTATCTCAGTCTGTTTCTATCTATCTATCTATCTATCTATCTATCTATCTGTTTTCTATCTATCTATCTATCTATCTATCTATCTAAGTCTATTCATATCTATCAATCTGATATAAAAATGATATAAGGTATTTTTAATATTCATTAAAAGAAGCCCATCATGTCAGAGCGATGTTAACAGAATCCATTTCAGAAAGAAAGAAAACATGATAAGACATTAGGTATATGGAACTATCATTACCAATTTTCTCAGTTCACTTGCACCACACAGGTAACACTTTAAAACTTACCATGTTAATATATATATATTTACCAACCCCTCCGCACGAGCAGGATGTGACACATGGTCAATTTCTTAAACGGGGTTCAATAAGTTTGAATTCCGAGTTTTCCTTCTCCTAGACTGGTTGTTATACAAAGATTAAAGAGTCCAGTCTGTCCTATAATTACATAAATCGAGGGAGAGTAGTTGGATGCATATCTTTCCGAATGTAAAGTAGCGCAATGTAAAACACTAATAGCCTAGTCTAGTTAGTATTATTTGTATTATTCGGACTATTGTCCTCATCTTCACTGTTATCTGTACAACGTTTCGAACGATGTGCCTTCCGGATTTCTTCAGGTATTTCTTGTCGGACTCGGGAAACTTCTCGGACTTGGGAACCTTCTTGTTGTAATCGGATACCATCACGAAACTTTGAACCTAACCCTTTATTCAGTCCAAGGGGGTATCCTGTTCTCATTCCGCTAACCATAGCTGGGGTAAACTGTGTTAATTATTATTCTATGTTACTGCTACCCCTGGCCAGGATTGAACAGATAACTGTCACTTAGAACTGTCTTAAGCTTACTCCTTTATCCATTAGGCTATATGTCCAATTGGACACATAGCCTTGTGGATAAAGGAGTTAGACAAGAAGGTTCCCGAGTCCGACAAGAAATACTTGAAGAAGGTCGGAGGGCACATCGGCCGAAACGTTGTACAGATAACAATGAACATGAGGACAATGGTCCGAATAATACAAATAATACTAATTATCAAACCTCCTCTAAAAAATTCAGAGAAATTGCCAAGTCTAGGATTTGAACTCGGGTCACCGAGCCGTTTTCCTACGATGATAACCATTACACCACGCGCTTCTTTTTAAAAGAAGAGTTTGGAACTTTTGACCATAAGTTTGCATTCCATTGGTCATTGATTAAACAGAGTGGACAATTAGATGACGTAGGAAGTGACGTCCCGCATCCCGCCCCCGCCTCCGTGAATAATCGAGTCTTCAAGCCGTGAAATTACAAAGTAACAGCAAGAAGGGTGGATCTATACTAATGGTTGCCAAATTTGGAACGTAGATAAATATTGGAGGGGAGAGAAGTTGATTAGGACTGGATCGTTATTCATACACCCCTGGGGCAACATTCACCATCAACTAGAGATATTCTTGTTGTATACCATACTCATCTTGAGTCGTATTTTACGTACAGTGTCGTATAGTAGAGTATACCCGCATACGCGTTGTTGTATATATATATATATATATATATATATATATATATGTATATATGGGATACTTAGTATTCTGTATTGTTAGACTGGTAACTTAACAGATAGTTTAACCAAGACGGTCTAAGAAAACAGTAAACCATAAAGGAAAATAATTGGAAACGATGGAATGAATTAGAACGATAAATACAAACGAACAAGTTTACAAAATAATACAAAGGAAAAGTGTTGTGAGGTGTGGTTTTGTGTTCCTTGTTACAGTAGTATTTATTCGTGCTTAATCTTAGCACTGGGTTCGGCTTCTCGTAGCTGACCCCCTAGTCCCCTAAAGTGTCTCTATATATGTCCTGCAGTAATACACATATGTAAATGAGACAACACGCCATTGGCTATCTCACTACAAAAAGGTTCAACTTTCTTAACAGACCGTAACGAAGAGTGGATAAAAAAATGTTCAGCTATGCAGAGATCGGAGATGCGTCTTTTTTGTGTGACGGTTGTTGAAGATATTTTCAATTGTTCCAAAGATGCGACAATGGGACGCAGTGTTCACGCGACTTGTGCGCGTATACAACCACGTGTCCGACCCAATTACACAGGTCGCAGAAACAAGTCAGTTACCAAAATAATTTGCAGAAAAAGGGTTCACAACCTGCATGAGAACAGGTAGGTATGTGTGTATGTATACGGCATGAACATGTGTTAATGTATGGAGGTGAATGGTAGTGGCATAACACTTAACTTTTTCTTAGCTTCTCAGTAGATCTGGATGCCTGTTATCTATCTTCTTCTATAGTTCTCTACCTTTCACCTTAGCTTCTGGGCTGTTCTGGGCTGATAGATGTTCTTCTTAATCTGGGCTGGATTTTCTGTACTGGGTTGTCTCATGTTGTTTGTTTTTAGTTAACAAATACAAGACTTTGTTTTGCTTAGAGCTCTTTATTAGCCTATTCATTTTGTACTATAGTGTAGAATTTAAAATTTAAAAGATAACGTTAATTCTGGAGAAGAGCCATGGAAAATAACCAGGATTTGAAATAATTCAAATTATTACATAAGAACGAGGAACAAATCAAAGAAGCGACAAGAATCGGTTTCTAAAAGAACGAAGAAGCTACCCCGCATGTCGTGCTTGTTGTCCACATAGAGAATAAAGCAACAGAGGTCTTAACGTTTGAGGCGAGTTGTGTTTTTATTTTTATTTTCCCATCAGACGATTAGCCATCAACAACATAGCAGTCATCGATGACTAGGCTATTTTTTTCTTTTGCCTCTCACGAAAAGGGATCCATTAGAAAAGTTGGTTGGTTGATTGGGTTTTACGGCATGTCAACCCATTGGGTTATTTTATGCCGAAGACATTTTGTTTTATTCATTCTTGGGTATTCAATTTTTAAAAAACTTTTAAACTTTTTTAAAACGCATTTTGTAGAACTCATTTTTTTTATTTAACCTATAGGTGAGACTCTAACACGTACTATCAATCCCATTAGAAAAGTAAGTGACTATCCGTAGTAAGCGGGCACATTACCGCAACTAATAAGATGTTTACAACCCTTTTTACTTTTCTTTATTATAAACATATTAAAGTGTATGCACAATTTTAAATAAATCTTATTCTTTTACATACCAAAAAAGATGCACCACTACTGTTCATCTACAAGGGTGGCTTTGGCATTGAATGGTTTAAAATTGTTGATTAATATCAATTGTAAAGTGTTACACCATGTTACAGCACGTAAGCCATTATTTCATGGCGACTCCTCTGCTAAAGAAATGTATAAAATCTCATGTAAACAAGAAATGGGGAACTAGTTTATAAACTTGATCCCTTAATTTATGTCCACACATTTTTAGTCCGAAAGGAAATGTGCGACTTGAGTTCGAACTTGCTTACCCAGCACGTTAACCATTACGCCAAAGAAATACCTGTAAGTGTACTGGTGTTGGTACGCAAGTCATTGACTGATGATACTGTAATAAGTAATTGAAAGTTACTTCCCCTGTTTTATTATTACCTCCACTTTGTGTAAATCTTTAGCTTTCTGAAGGTATATAAACTCTCAAGAAAACTGCAACTGTATTCTAAGTAGAATAAAGCTTTCTCAAGTTCGACCGAGTGTGTTCATTTATTATTACAGGTTAATTATTATTATTATTTTTTTTTTTTTTAGAAAGATTTAAAATTCCTTTTTCGAACCGGGAAAGATTTAAAATTCCTTATTTGAACTGGGAATTCCGAGAGGCAATCAGGAACAAAACGTGTTCGCATGTGAACACTGATCAATTGATTTTCAATCAGAGTCGCCAAACTTGATGAATTAAATAAATAAATAAATAAACAAAAACAGAACAAAAAACAATTTTAGCGGCCTGTGAATATATTATAAGAATTGTTGCGGGGCCGATAAGGATGTCGACCCCACAGACTTTTGAATAAGTGAAACGACTGGAGGCAATGAAAGAGACAAAGGCAGAGGATTTAGATGGCAGGAAGTAACCAGGTGGTCAATTTATTCACGAGAATTGACAAAGGTAAATCGGCAAGTTGAGTTTCGTCGCTCGAGGTTGGTCGCTCAACGTTCGGTCAGTCTTTCGTTAATCTGGGTGGATAGGTCGTCCGTTGTCGGATAGGCAGCTGGAATCCGGAATCGGGATACAGTGCGTCTACGGGTTTCGGTTGACGTCGTGGTCGGTCGGTAACGGTCTCGGCTTGCGGTTGTATCGGCTGCGAGCCCCGGTCGTAGTCCCGTCGAGGACTGTTCGGGTACGAGCGTGAAACGTAACAGCGACGGACCGTTCGCTTAGCACGTGCGTTGCTTGGGTCTGATTGGCCGCGGTTATGCGGGATTTCAGACCAGGCTGGTACGTGTGCGCAAATGCCTCGAGTAGCTAGGTGTTTGCTCGGCGGAAGATCGAGTCGGATCTACCAAGCTAGGACCTAGCGTACTGTCGGCGAGGGACGCCTATCTGGTCGTAAGATCCAGATCTTCTAGGGATTTCGCCCTAGGATCGCATTCGTGGTTAAGGAAAGACTGAGGTGAAAAGGGCCGACTGGTTAGCTCTGAAAAGAGCTGGGTTTGTTTAGCCTTGAAAAAGGCTGATATTGCTGGACTGGAAATATTTGTGTCATCACAGCAAAGAACGAGGCTGGTCGTCTAGCGTCAAAGAAAGGCAGGTCGTTCCAGCAGCGTAGAGAGGCAGGGCGGTCAGGAATCAGGAAAGGCCATTTGTTCAGAATAGGAATCAGGATCGTTAACTGTCGGTGGCTGGCTGGAACTGTCCTCGTCATCGCAAACGACTTTCTTAAATACCCGAAATTTGCCGGAAATATCGAATGACGTCAGGGAAAAGTTCGTTAGAAATGATGATGACATAGTTTTGACTACGTGACCCAATACATGCGAAAGGGGTGGAGCTTAAAGGGTTAAAGCTGGGCAAAACTGGATATATCTGGTCAGAAATGGAAAGGGGTTTGCTTACGTGCGAAAATGCACACGCGTGCTCTGATTACGTGCGTTCGTTCAGAGAAAGGGGTCAAGGCTGTTTTGGCCCCGACAGAATGAATAGTGTGTATTCAAGAACAAAATTGTGAAACAAAGGTTATGTAATAAGTAATTGAGTTTTCTCAGTTTTATTATTACCTCCCCTTTGTGTAAATCTTTAGCTTTCTGAAAGTATATAGACTCCCAAGAAAACTGCAACTGTATTCTAAATAGAATAAAGCTTTCTCAAGTTCGACCGTGTGTGTTCATTTATTATTACAGATACTTTTTAAAAAATATTTTAAACTGGCATTTTTATCATCTTTGACGTTTTTGCCGTGCGGGAATTATTTTTTTTGTGTGTGACAGGAAAAACCCTTTAGCGGATTGTTCAACCGTCTGCGTCAATATCCTTCTTCATATCGGAAATCGTAACGTGGGTGGACGAGACGGAAAAGGTGATTGACTGAGTAATTAATATTAGCTCGATGTGCGGTGGGGAGGGACATCGATAAGTTGTTTATGTGTACCTTGTTTTTTTTTTCTTATGAATGATTGATCTTTTAAAGAATCTTGCAAGAGTTATGTCCCCTGGTATCTTACTCTTCCATCCGCTTAATTTTCAAAGAACGACATAAACAGAATAAACGAAATATGTTTTGTCAATTTTTATTTTTAAAATTTTTACTCTTCAATCTTTCTTTTTTTAGTCTCAACCATTTGTTTGTTATGTTTCTTTTCTCTTTTCTTTCTTATTTTTCCTTAAATCCTTTTTCTTTCTTTCTTTCTTTTGCCTAAAACATTCTTTCTTATTTTACTATCGATTTTCTCTTTTTCTTTTTCTTTCGATCGTATTTTTTCTTTCTTTCTTCTTTCTTGCCTTAGACATTCTTTCTTTCTTTTTTACTATCCGTTTTTATTTTTCCTTCAATCTTTTTTAAAATTTTTTTGTCTGTTTATTTCTTTGTTTCTAAGCCAATTTTTCTTTCTTTCTTTCTTTCTTTCTTTCTTTCTTTCTTTCTTTCTTTTGTCCTACCTATTCTTTCGTTCATTTTTTTATTATCCGTTTTATCTTTTTATTTTTTCTCTCGGCCTTCTTTCTTTCTTTCTCTGTTCACATCTATCTATCTATCTATCTATCTATTATCTTTATTCGCATCTATCTATCTATCTATCTATCTATGTTCACCTCTATCGCTCTATCTATCTTTCTTCGTATTTATATCTATCTTTCTTTCTTTCTTTTGCCCAAACCATTCTTTCTTTCTTTCTTTGTTTCTTTTCTTTTCTGCTTATTTCTATCTTTCTTTATTAGTTTGTTAGTTTCTTTCTTTCTTGTTTAAGCCATTTCTTTCTTTCTTTCTTTCTTTTTTTTATTACTGTCCCTTTTTGTTTTCCTTCAATCTTTTTTATTTGTTTGTTTGTTTTTTCTCTAAGCCGTTCTTTCTTTCTTTCTTCTTTCTTTCTTTCTTTCCGGTTATCCATCGAGATGCGTTCATAGCTGAAGGTTTTTGAAATAATCAAGAAAAAAACAAACAAAAAAAAACAAAAAAAAAAAAACGCGCACGTGTCACCAGGTGACTTTTTTCTAATTTTGGCAATCGATTCATCCAAAATGACCCCCTCGCGATCATAATTCTCCTGTCCCACCCGTTTTTCATTTTTGACGCAACCAAAGTGAAAGGTATTGAAAACAACATTCGAAACGAGGGAATAATGATATAAAGAATGAGCCGTATTTTCCCTTTTGACGCCACCGGTCGTCGCCATCCGCCCTGACTCGGCAACAATTCTTGGGATGGCATTTTGCTGTAAGTCGAAGCGAAAGGCATTGACATTTTCAAATTAACTTTAGTGTCAAATCGAAAATTCCGACATTGTGTTTGGCCGGAAGCTGCCCTGTAAGATTGTCAGTTTGCTGGGTCTGGGGAGCGCCACCAATCGGTCGTCAAAGGGGGGGGGGCTGATTTATAAACAGAACTAACAACTGACAACAGAATCGAATCGAATTGGGGAGAGTGGAAGATTGTGGGTGCGAACGCAGACAGGAAGACCTGTTAGCAACAAGTCATCAAAATCAGCGGAATTATTTTTACCTTATTCTTCTTTGTTTATTCTTGTGTCTTTCTTCTTTGTTTGAAACTTTCTTTCTTTGTTTCTTTGTTTCTTTTTCTTTCTATCTATTTTTCAAAACACTTTTCTTTCTTTCTTTCTTTCTTTCTTTTTCTTTCTTGCTTTTTTCTTTCTTTCTTTCTTTCTTTCTTTCTTTTGTCAAAACACTTTTCCTTTCTTCCTTCTTTCTTTTTTCAAAACACTTTTTCTTTCTTTCTTTCTTTCTCTCTTTCTTTTGTCTCAACCATTCATTCTTTCTTACTTTCTTACTTTCTTTCTTTCTTCCTTTGTCAAAACACTTTTTTCTTTTTTCTTTCTTTCGTTTTCTTTCTTTCTTTCTTTGTCTGAACCATTCTTTCTGTCTTTCTTTTGACAACACTTTTTCTTTCTTTCTTTCTTTCTTTCTTTCTTTCTTTCTTTCTTTCTTTTGTCAAACCACTTTTCTTTCTTTCTTTCTTTTGTCTCAACCCATTCTTTCTTTTTTTCTTTCTTTCTTTGGCCAAAACACTTTTTCTTTTTTTTTCTTTCTTTCTTTCTTCTTTCTTCTTCTTTCTTTCTTTTACCAAACAACTTTTTCTTTCTTCTTTCTTTCCTTTTTCTTTCTTTGTCTCAGCCATTCTTTCTTTCTTTTGTCACATCATTTTTTCCTTTCTTTCTTTTTTTCTTTCTGGTAATCTTCTTTCTTTCTTTCTTTCTTTCTTTCTTTTCTTCTTTTTTCTTTCTTCATAAACCACCTTTCTTTTTTAAACCTTTCTTTCTTCTTTCTTTTGAATTCAAACCAGCTGTCTCCGCTTATCAAATTGACCTTATGTCACATCCTGTTTGTGGCAGAAGGTGTTGGGCAAATGCATACACACAAAACACAACAAAACAATAAATAATAAAATCAATACACATAAACGTGTGCGATTATCTCGGACTTTAACTTAAACTATATGACAAGCAATTTTGTGATGTCTATAATTGTCTCTACAATGTGAGTTACATCCCCCACCCCCTAAGATAGAGAGGAGATGTCAGGAGGTCAGTCAAGAAAGGCGGGCAGTTGGCGACATCAGAGCCGAGGGAGATTTGATTTTACAAGATTTATATAACAAAATCCCCAACCGAACACAACACACACCATTATAAAGACGTTATTAGATTCCACAGTGACCATGTGCAAAACTAACAGTGTAAAATAATGAGATGTGGAAATATGGAAAACCCTAACATTTTAGTTATACGTTATGTAATAGTGGAAACTAACTAGAAGTTGGGATGACGTGTGGAAGGGTGACCTGTTGGATTCTGATTGGTCGAAAAGGGGTACTGTGAAATAATTAAATGTGAAAATGTGGAAAAATCCAAAATTTAAGTTTTACGTTATGTAACAGTGGGAATTAACAAGAAGTTGGGATGACGTGTGAAAGGTTGACCTGTTGGCTTTTGATTGGTCGAAAAGGGTTACTGTAAAATGATATTATATATTATAATAATATAATTATATACATATAATATATATGTACATATAATATATATACTATTCATATATTTATAGGATTGTAAAGTAACTTCCAATTTCAAAAATCTTATATTTATTTCTGAATCATTATTTTTACAAAGATGAACATCAGATATTATATATATATATATATATATTATATATATATATATATATATATATATATATATTATATCGGTTGATTCTAATGTAACTCCCAATTAAAAATATATTTCTGAATCCTTATTTTACAAAGAATAATATCTCTATTAATATGGAGATTCGCTTCCGGTTTTTTGTCTGTAACAAAAATTACGTCACTGCTTACGTCACATTACCTAAAATCGTCATAACATAGAATAAATAACTCAAATTTGAACATGCAACATTAGACAGCCCTCATTGTTTTTTAAACACAAGTTTTAATAAATACATGACTGGTATTATATATCTATATATAGTTGTTTTATATTTAATACATATTTAAAGTTTACATTTCAAATTGTTTTATTTTTTAATCCTTTAATGAATTTGATGATTTTACTTACTTAGGGTACAAACTCGCTGACATTGAATTTTTTACTCCCACCCCTCAGGCAATATGTTTCAAAAATCTATTTTTACATCGCCCGGAGAGCATTTTTTATTTTGTACTAGTGATAATAATAATAATAGATCTAATAATATTTCAATGTACAATTAAGGAACCCGTACATTAATATATAGATAAAACTTGATTAGCAAATCTTTTTTCTGTTGTTTATTACAGTCTGTAAGGGGGTGCTAGGGGGAGGGGGGACTGGAAACCAAAGGGACAACAGTCCGAAATGAAAACTTTGGGACTGGTGAATAATTTTTAATCAATTAATTTACAAATGACTAGAAAGCAGAAACAGCAGCAGCAGCAGTAGCAGCAATAATAATAACAACGACAACAACAATGACTACAAGTATATCAACAACAACAACAACAACAACAACAACAAACATCATCATTATCATCATTATCAATAACAACAACAACAAACAATGTCATCATCAACAACAAGTATATCAATAACAACAACAACAACAACAAACAAGAATATCATCATCAATCATCACCACCACCATCATCATAATCATCATCATCATCAGCAACAACAACAACAACAACAACAACAACATAAAATCGAACTATCAGTCAAAAAGGAAAAAAATGAGGATTAATATTATTAATTCAAACGAACCAGAGATAATTCCATATGATTAGTTCGAAAGAAAAACAATGAAATATATTTTATTAATCTGTGTGTGGGTGGGGGGGAGGCGTGTGAAAAGAGGGCGGGGCTTTTTTTCAACCTTTGGAGAAGAAGAAGAAGAAGAAGAAGAAGAAGAAGAAGAAGAAGAAGAAGAAGAGAAGAAAGAAGAAGAAATGAAACAAAGAAGAAGAATGAAAGAAGAAGAAGAAGAAGAAGAAAGAAGAAGAAGAGAAAGATGAAGAAAGAAAGAAGAAGAGAAGAATGAAAGAAGAGAAGAAAAGAAGAAGAAGAATGAAAGAAGAAGAAGAAGAAGAAGAAGAAGAAGAAGAAGAAGAAGAAGAAGAAGAAGAAGAAGAAGAAGTCTGGAAACATTATTTCAACTTGACTGCTTCTTGTTGTAATGAGGTTTCATAAATCGACACATTAGAACTCTTTTGTTTTTGAAGGAGCCAAAAATGGATAGCATGTTTAGTAATGGCGTGCCTCGATCCATTGTGAAGTCAACGTTAAATCTAATTACGACCTTTCTTCCTTTTTTTATCATCATCTCTGGTTTTTTTTAGCTGACACAATGTTTAATGAAACATCAAAATTCAGACGATTTCACATAGAAAAGCCAATGGCGTCAGTGTCCATCATTAAAAACCTTCAAGTATTTGTTTCAAAATAATCGTTTTTATATGTTCTTAATCGAAAGAAGATGGCTTCTCAAAAGGAGTTGAAGAATTCATTAAAAAAAAAAAAAAAAAAAAAAAAAAAAAAAAAAAAACAAAAAAAAACAACAAAAAACAAAAAAAACAAAACAAAACAAAAAAACAAACAAAAAAAAAAAACTTAACTAGCAATAAAACTTGGTATTGTTAATTATAATTTAAACTCATCCTGAAAAAAAAACAAAACACGAGTTGATTAAAGATTCTATTAATATTACAACTGTGAAAAATATGACAAATATGGCACTAAATGATATTGAGAATACAACTAGAAGCAGCTACCCAGAGTCACAGGGGTAGAAGGAAAAGAAAACCCCGCTCTATTGATTTGTTTACTTTTGAGATTTACAAATGCGGGACATTTTTAAGTAGAATTTCAATGCTATTTCTATGTATACTTTGATTTTTAAATATATTCGAATATAAATTAAATTTTTATAATTTTTGCATAAAAAGCAAGAACCGGTGATATTTAATGTATATATATATATATTTACTTTGTCGTTAATTGTTTTATTTTCGTAGTTTATCCGGACATGCATACATACATACATACATAGTAGTGATCGCAACATCTTGTCAGACGACTGCCACTCCTTCATCTATTGTCCGTTTGTGTGCTCGTTCATAACTTTTTAATCCCGCCAAAGTCCTGCATATCCTTGAACATATCTAGCACACATAACGATTGGTGTTGACTGCGTTGATAGCTTTTGTATACTCATCATTGTCCTCATGTTGGGGTTCATGCTGGGTCTTAGAGTGTGGCATGGTAGAGACAACAATTGTAGTCGGGTAGCTCTCGTGTGAGCCGGCCTTTGACAATAGGGCCCGGTCACACTCCTCACAGATCCACACATCACCAGAATTTGCCTCACGTTTTCGGCACGCTCTCCTGAGTTTTGCCCGGTCCACCCTTGCAGCTTCAAACAGTTCTGCACCCCTGTATATTGCAGCCCCCTCCATTACCCACGATCAGATGTCAGGGACCCTCCAAGAATACCCAAAAGCACACTAGACACTCCTCCACACTTCCACGAAACCGTTTTCTTTTGGCTTCCTTAAGGTCTTTCCAAAAAGAAGCTCACCCCAAAAAGCTGTTTTGGTAGTCTAGAGTCATCAAAGCCGCCCAACGGGTCTGATTCCTCATCACAATTGCTAGCAATGCAAGTTGTTGGGGTTTGGGTCAAGACAGCTGTTATCTAGAACATGGCTTTCCCACTTCAGACCAAAGATTAATTGTTAAGACAGTGTTGATGGAATCTTTCCCAAGCTGCCCTCATATTGAGATTGAAATTGCTACATTTCATTTCTATTTTTACATACATACCTAATACATACATACATATACACCAAACTGCCCTTTATATATGTATAGATAGATAATAGAATCGGTTTGTGGGTTTGATTTGAGGCCTCTACAAAACAAGTATTATCCTATTTCTAGATATCTAATATGAATCAAGCGTAAATAAAATCATACATAAGTGCAAAGGAGGTATTCTAGGCAAAAACAAGACATTAACTTTATAAGTTCCCAAAATTCACACTGAATTGTCCAATTGGACACATAGCCTAGTGGATAAAGGAGTTAGGTTAAGACAATTCTAAGTGACAGTTATTTCTATTCCTGTGTCAGGGGCCAGCAGTAACATAAGATAAATAAATTAACACAGCTTAACACCTGTACCCCAGCTATGGTTAGCGGATTGAGAACAGGATACCCCTGTGGACTGAATAAAGGGTTAGGTTCAAAGTTCCGTGATGCGCCTCCCGATTACGACAAGAAGGTTCCCGAGTCCGAAAAGAAATACCTGAAGAAGGCTGGAGGGCACATCGGCCGAGACATTATACAGATAACAATGAAGATGAGGACAATAGTTTGAATAATCAAAATAATACTAAGTATTATCCTTTTGTCTGATTTTTAGATGAGACTTGATGATTGTATTATTTAGATTTTTTGACTGCTGTCCTCATCTTATTGGGATTTACACAACGCTTCAGCCGATGTGTCCGAAAAAAATACAATAATCATTCATAATCTAAGGGGTAGATTACTTTTTGTTTTTCTAAAATATAGGTGACATTATGAGAGTATTCAAAAATTGTCATAAATTCATATAATATATATATATTATATATATTTAATTATTTATATATATATATATATAAGTGAAAGAATGGAATAGAATCCGTTAAATAACTTGAAAGAATAAATAAATAAAGGAAAAAAATGTTGAATGGATAAAATAAATTTAATGAATTCCCAACAAGTGTTTCGGCAGGAGTTTGGTTCATGTACACATTGTATTCTTATTTTATTATTATTTTAAAATTATAGAATAAAATAATATTAAGAAATATTATAAAATATTTACAGTATACAAAGAAAACGGCCTTCATTCAGTGCTAAAATGTTTGATTTTTGAAGTTAAAACTTTGAAGTTTAATATATATATATATATATTATATATATACTATATCATATAAAAACAAACAAAAAAAAACATAAATCGCAAGCCTTTGAAATTATTAGACCCACATAACCGTTTATGTGTTTTTTTGTTTTGTTTTTAAAACAAAAAAACAACATAAATGTCAAGCCTCTGAAATTATTAGACCACATATCCTCGGTAGCAATATCTCATCTAGCTGAAAGATAAAGCAGATACTGTACTCTGTACTCTACCTTGAAATTTTGACCTCAAATTAGGCTCTGTTGTGAAAAGTGAGACACTGGAGCGAATATCTTCGGTTTTATTTCCTTCAAAAGCCTGAAGAAAATTTCTTTATGGAAAATCTTTGTAAGATTCTTGAACGTGCTCAGTTCTTTAACTATAAATAGACCTTTTTTTTGGCGGCCTTCCCCTTCCGCGTCAAAGAAATCAAATAAACACGTGACTATGATTAAGCGACTAATGATAAACAAACAGAATGGGGATTCTTCTAGAATGTCTTGTCAATTCTACAATGCTTTACCGTTAACCCAAAGGATCTGATTTGTTCTCGAAGACACGAATTCTACAAAACTAGTCACTTATCCCAAGGCCATGGTTTTCCTTGTCTTTTTGCGTTCGCAAATTAGGGTTCATGCGCTGTATCCGCACTTGTTTTCGTCTCTAATTGAAAGTGTCAAGTCTTATTCTTTAAATAGATTCCAAAAGATTCAATATGACATTTATAACCAGAATCACTTTTTCCTTTTTGTTGTTGTTATTTTTGTGTTGTATTGCTTGTCCATTATTTTTGTTTGTTATTTTGTTAGTTATTTTGTTAGTCATTTTTTGTTGTTCTTTTATGTAGGTATTTTTGTTGTCATTGTGTTATTTTGTCTGTTATTATTTGTTGTTATTTTTTGTTGTGGTTATTTTTGTTGTTATTTTATTGCTGGTTTTTTTCGTGTTAATTTTAAATTTGTTTTATTTTTTTTTTTTGTTTTTTATTTTTTGATGGTGTTTTTATCTCATTTATTATTTTTTTGGTTGCTATTTTGTTGTTTATGATATATATATATATATAATATAATAATATATTATAATATATATATATATTATATATAAAGTTAATCTGCAGACGGCGTTTCGGGGTTTACCCCCATCAGTCAGGCTATGACTTATTTTCTACAGCAGTACCATCTGCGTTCGGGATCGAGACCCGAACGAAACTTCGCTACGGTTCTCAAGTCTCTTTACGATGAGGTCCCACAAGCAGCTGCCTAGAATAGAGGCAGAATAATCGCCTATGTTTCCTTATATATATATATATATATATAATTATTTTTGAATGAGTGTGTCTGATAAGCTCAAATTGGATCACATCCCACTTACTTGCTGCCCCAACATCGGCGGAAAACCCTTTTGGGCCAAAATAGCATAGCTTCAGATTCATTGAATTGCTACAGTTGCATGGAGAATGAAAATCCCCCCCCCCACAAAAAAAAAAATCAAACAAAACAAGAACAAAAAACAGCGTTTTGCCGCGCAAGAATCTAGTTGACTTCCTTTGAACTGAAACTTTCAATGGACGTAATATATCTGAATAAATCTATCTATGATTATCTATATATTAATACTCGTGTCCCTTTGATTGTACGATCATTTATCCATCTTGCCAACACCTTCTGGTTAAAACATGAGAATCGACCAAATTCGTCCAAGACTGAAATGCAAGCACTTAAGTAAACATATCAAACATTGTACATAATTAGATTATCATACTGTGGTATTATCCACCAGTCCTGCCTAGTTATAGAACAATGAGGCATGGATTGATATAGATAAAAATGTTGGCTGAAAGAATCAAGAAAACTTTGGCTCAACCAATTACGCATAAAATAATTAAATGTGTCACGAAAATTTACGAGGTGGGCGAATGTAATTGCGCCGAAACGACAAAAAGATACAGGAAGCTTTAACATTTGTAAAAGAAGTGGGCTGAATCGAATAGATAAGTCTAGAACAACAAAAGGGTAGCCGGAAAAAGGGCTATATATATATTTCATTCAAAATAAAAATTTCACTCTAGATGAAGGTCGAATTTTCTCTGATGTACGATATTTTTACATTTTTCTATATTATTATTTCATTTTCATTTGTTTATTCAATAATAATAGTTTTGAATCTGTACACATAGAATAAACTGACCGAAACACATTTGTAAAGTGATATTGATTAAATCAATCTTTTATTAATCCATTCTGTACTTTCTTTTCTTTATTCATTTCCTCCTCATAGTGTCGGATTCAATTCCAATTCCATTTTTACACACAAGACACACAAAAACACAACACACACAACACACACCACAACACACACACACACACACACACATTATATATATATTATATATATATGAAGAAAGGAAGTGAAATCGACGGTATGTAGTATATTTATGAAAAATTGAAAAACACAGGTTTAAATAAGGTTGATTGGTGAGTTTTATTGCCGACGCTTGCAGTGTTTCAATCTATTAATTAGATCATCTTCAGGGCATTTGTTGGTATATGGAAGGCATGATAAAAAATTTTTTTTTCGTTATTCTGTGCATAAAATTTTTTTTATCACTTCAATATACCAACAAATGCCCCTAATGATTGATCTAATGATAGATCGAAAACACTGCAGCTATCGGGCCAATAAAACTTACCACTTCAACTTATTTAAACCTGTGATTTCTTCAATTTCTATAATATACACACACACGACACACACACACACAAACACACCACACAACACACACACATATATATATACTATAATACTGATATATATAATATATATATACTATATATATATATATATATATAATATCCACTGCAAGCGTCTACAAAAAAAAAAAGAAAAACAAGAATTATTTTTTCGAACACTTTCATTAAAATTCTTCAGTATTTTGACGTTTTTACGCTTTAGTTAAGCGCGTCAGCGAAAAATCCCCTCCAAAGTTCTTCAACCCAGGATGGGAGCAGTATATATATATATATATATATATATATATATATATATATATATTAGTCATTAAATATTAAGCGAAACATTATTTACTATAAAATCTATTTTTCATATTGCAGACTTTTCTTTTTTTTTTTTATCGGTCACCAGTTTTACCCAGATATGAGAATGAGAAGATATTTAGAACGACACACTTTCGTTTCTAAACGTCGAAGAAGAATCATAGGTAAAATTTGAAAGAAAAAAGAATTATTGACAAAGAAAAAGAAGAAATAACGGAATGAATAAGAGACAGGAAAGAAAAACAGAAAAGAATCGAAAGGAAGCGTTGAACAAGAAAAAAACATATAAAGTAGAAAAAAAAAAAGAACAAAAAGGATAACAGATGAAGTAAGGAAAAGAACGAAAGAAAGAAAGAAGACGAGTGAATACTAGGGAAGAAGAAAGAAAGAAAGAAAGAGAAGAAAGAAGAACGAGTGAATACTGGAAAAAAAGAAGAAGAGACGAGTGAATACTGGGGAAAGAAAGAAAGAAAGGAAAGAGAGAAAGAAGCGAGAGAAAGAAAGAACGGACGAGTGAATACTTCGGAAAGAAAGAAAGAAAGAAAAGAAGACTAGTGAATACTGGAAGCAAGAAAGAAAGAAATTAGAGAAAGAATACGAGTTGAATACTAGGAAAGAAAGAAAGAAAGAAAGAGAGAAAGAAAGAAAGAAGAGTGAATACTGGGAAAGAAAGAAAGAAGGAAGGAAAGAAAGCAAGAGAGGGACAGAGAAAAAAAGGAAGACGAGTGAATACTCGGCGAAAAAAAAAAAGAAAGAAAGAGAGAAAGAAAGAAGACGAGTGAATACTGGGAAGAAAGAAAAGAAAGAAAGAAAGAAACGAAAGAAAGAAAGAAGGAACAAAATATTCTTTTTCAGTAGAATACCCCACAAATGCAATATAAGTCAGGATCATCCAGGCTATCTTGATGAATTAATTTAATTACTAATATTTCTGTAGAATCTCCCACGTTAGCTTGGCTGACATTTTTCCATTTGAATCTTTAATTCCCGCCACCACAATTCCCGCCTCAAATTTTTTTTGTCAATTGAAATTCGGATCACCAGATTAAATGCGCCACTCAAAGAACAGAAATGGCTTCTCTTCAGTTCAATAGTTTCTCGTCTTCATGAGCCTCTGCTGCGGGTGTCAGTATATATTAGAAAAAAATCCAAATCACGTTTCAATTTTAGCGACAGGCGATTGAAAACAAACATTCTTCTAAAATCTCTTGGTATTTAGCTCCATTTTACTCTCAATGATGTGAACGTGTTGTTTGTTTTAAGACAAAGACATGCGCTGCCAGTTTTGAACAAAATCCTGGGAAGCACGACCCTACATCCACCATCGGTCCTATCAAAATACGAATCATTTTAAACAGACCTATTTTGAGCCATAGATTGAAAAACCATAACCGGTTATATTGGTTTCAAGTAATAGGTTATATGGTTTCAAATAAATATTTCTATCATATGGGTTTCAAATAATTATATATATTATATGGTTCTAGTAACATTTCTATTTATATGGTTTCTGTTTAATATTGGTTTCCAGTCAAACACACACACACACATATATATATATGTGTGGTCGTGTGTGTGTTGTGTGGAGTGGAGAAATGGTAAGGCAAAACACAGGATGTTACAACGGATGAAATATTATTATTAGTCGAAGTGTCGATGTTCGAACATTCGGCTTTATATAGAACCTTTTCAAGACAATACGAACAAGAAAAGGGAAAAAATGTTTTTGTTGTTAAAAGGATGATGGATGTTTGAATGAGTTGAGTTGCGAATACACACACCACGCACGTAACGCAACATATATATGGATAAAACGTTAAAAAACTTACATCAAAATCAATTTAATTTAAATCAACTGTGCTGCATTGAAATAGGATGGACAAAGGCTTGGACGACACATAAAAAAAACCAACTTAAAATGAAAACAATCCAAGTTAAGTCACTGATAATTTGGAAAAAAAAACAACAACAAAAAGAAAGTCTATCACGTTTCAATTTTAGCTGACAGGTGAAGAAAACAAGACATTCTTCTAAAATCTCTTGGTATTTATCCATTTTTACTCCCAATTGAATGTGAAGGTGTCGTTTGTTTCAACGAATTCGCAGTTTCCATACTACCAGCCGCCAATGTATTAACATTAAAATAGTGTTTGTAGGCTCCATTTGGCTTTCTACTGTAAGAGAGACAATAAAAATAATTATGTTAATCGAAAAAAGACTCTGAAATTAAGTTGCGCCAGTTTCAGATTACCTAGGGAAGTAATATCTACAGGTCAATCATCAATCATTGCTGTCCATCGTATTCTACAACAACGGCGAATCATTTTTCCTCCAATTTAATCGGTCTCTGTTGCGTCTTGCCAACCCCCTATGGCGGGCATGTTCAAGGTCCTTCAGGGTTTCTCTTGATGTTGTCTGTACCTGAGCTTTGGTTCTACCGATATCCACGTGTTCTCTTCTCCCAGTGAGGGTACATAATCTGCTTTGGTAGTCTGTCATCCCCAAGTCTGTTTAAGTGGCCAGCCCATCTCAGGTTGCGTTGGACAAGTATTTCATGCATGCCAGGGAGTCCAGTTTCTCTCAGGATGGTCATGTTTGAAACATGTTGCCACCACTTAACATTTAATATACTGCGCAAGTGACGCATGTAGTAGATATGTAGTCTATGAGCATCCGCTTTGTATATCGTCAAAGCTTCCGCGTCATACAGGAGGTTTGTTGCAGGTACAACACACACACACACACACACACACATATATATATATATTATATATATAAATATATATATAATATATATATATAAAACCGTCCCTCTTAAATGTTTTCAGTTCCTTACGGAAAGATAAATTAAGATCGGATTTTTTTTCCTGCTCGAACAGGAAGGCAACACACGCGCTGCTACTCCTTGTCGAGGCAGGGAAGTAAGAACGAGGTTTTGTCGTGTCGCATCTTCCTTTATAATGATGCTGGCTCACAACCTAGTGGCTAGACAGGACACCGCGAAGTAATTACCTTTCGTGTCCCCTGGTGTCAAATAGGAGAACCATTACAAGTTAAGGGATGTAATCCCTTAAAATGCCAACTTAAATATGCGTATATATTAGAAATTAGGACACCTCATGTGGTGTAATGTTAGCAAGTTAAATAGCAGGCCTTTAGTCAATTCACA
Organism: Doryteuthis pealeii; assembly: GCA_023376005.1. NCBI lineage: Eukaryota > Metazoa > Mollusca > Cephalopoda > Myopsida > Loliginidae > Doryteuthis > Doryteuthis pealeii. The sequence continues at coordinate 40,500,728 of CM042167.1, forward strand.
CTAGGTGCCCTACACTTCTGGCCTTGAACCTCAACCTAAGCTACGCTTAGTAAATAACTATATATTAGAAACTAGTTCCGTATTAATGTACTTTAGCGCGCTTAAAAGAAATATCATTAGAATTGTATTTTACGAAAAATAGCATTATATGTCGGAAACTCCCGAATATGCCTAACCTAACTCTAACCCTAACCCTTCCCCTAACTGGGCCTGAAAGGTTTCGTTTTATTTCTGGGAATGTAATAAAAATGTAATACTTTTTATATATAATATAATGATAATCTTGTGCGCTAAAGTGTATTAGTACCTTAGTTTTGCTTTATTATAGTTTTTTTAAGTATTATAAATTTGTTACCTTTATTTAACTATCTTTAGATTAATTTAAGGAAAGTATGAATATAGACATAAAAATGCAGAACAAAGTAAATATCCTTTAAATACAAATAAATAGCAGAATCGACTTTAATATTGATCTCATATTTTTATGGTATAGGCAAAGTTGGCGGAGTGTACTATTTCGATATCAGCTAAACAGCAGGAAGTGTTAGTTATCATTACAGAATATTTCCCTTGTGTGTGTTTGTGTATGTGTGTGTTGTGTATGTATGTGTATGTAAGTGTGTGTGTGTGTGGTGTTGGTCATTTTCTGTGTATATTTGGAGTGTTTATATTGCTTTTAAAATTTGGCCTATCCTTTTTTGTTTTTCTTAAAAAAAAAAACTGAATGATACAAAGACAATTGTTGGAGAGACACACATAACATAAAACCGCTACACACACACACACACACGCGCCGCGCACACACACACAGACAGACACACACACACAAAGACAGACAGACAGACAGACAGACACACACACACACATAGAATTCGGAAAAAGATAGCACCCGGTATACAACTGAATGAACAGATCCTAGCCACAGGGTAACTGCTTCCAGCACTCCACTTTAAGAATTCTTCTGACGAAGGGATCTTTATACGAAATATTAAGAAAATAAATCAAAAGGTTAAACGAACAATCATAGTTACCTCATTTTCCGTTTATACTTGCATTTTGTGATAGCCTTTGAAAACACAACCACCAAAACCAATATAAACACCAACGGTTCAAGAAAATTATAAAACTCTCTCTCTCTCTCTCTCTCTCTCTCTCTCTCTCTCTCTCTCACCACACACCACAACACACCACACACACACATATAATATATATATATATATATGTGTTTAGTGTGTGTGTATTTGTGTCTATGTTGTGTATGTTATTTTATGGTATTGGTGTTGTGTAAATGAACAAAACGTTTAAAAGTTTTCTTAATCAAGGAAGTGCCCAGATATTGGCCAAGCCACCGCTTCTAGCATCCACTATGATAAAAACTAGACCATCATAAAACCTAAAATAAAATTGCTGTCTACCAGAAAAAAAACATTAAAAATGAATATTCCTATTTGTCTTACTTTTATATAAGAACACACGCACACAACAAACATATATATACATATATACATGTCTGTGGAGGACTTATTATATGCTCCCAAAACCCGGCTAGAGCTCTCTAGGCGCTGACTTAAATATTAACTCCACTAAACCAGCATAAAGCAATGATCGTCTGTATTACAACTAGATCACTCTGATAATCGTAAAAAATTATAAACAAACGTATTTATTTACATAGTTTAAACACCACCCCGAGAGGTTAACGAAAAGTTTCAGTTCGGGTTTTCGCTCCTGCGTCAAGAGTAGTGTTGTGTCTAAGCCACCACTTAAAGAGACGTGAAACGTCGAAACACGGTTTGTGGTAATAAACTTATATAATATATATAATATATATATATATTATATATAATATATATATGTGTGTGTGTGTGTGTGTGCGCCCGGCGTGTGTAATGTGAAATTTATAAAACGTTTTAAAACGTCTTTCTTAAATCAAGAAAGTTGCCCAAATATTGGACCCATAGACCAGTAAAGTAAAGTCGTCGGGGCGGCCTAAAGTCGTATAGCCAGTCAGCGAGGGAGTCTATCCCCTTTTCACTAGCGCTAGACCAAGGAGATTTTGTTTTAGCACTGAGGTGGAGCCGCCACAACCTACCATCAGCTCCTTACTTTACCGCACAGATCCCTGTGCTACTCATACGCTGAGTTGGCGAAGGACCGGTATTCGAACTAGCAACCTTGTGTTTCTAGCCGAAACGCTCTACCGACTGAGATAACCCGCGCCCAGACCAGTAGAACCAGCAAAGAAAACCCAAAAATAAATTAATGTCTCACCAGAAAAAATAAAATGAAAAACATAAAATGAATATTCCTATCTATATATTATTTTATATAAGCACACACACCACACCACACACACACACACATATATATATATATATATATATATATTATATATATATATATATATGAGGAAAATTGAGTAAAGAAAAGAAATGTAATGGATAAAGAATTTAATCGATATCACATTAACGGATATCCTACCACATTGTTCGGTCAGTTTATGTGATGCTGAAAATATTTTCGCCACACATAGAAGAATCACTTCATCAGAGTGAACCATTTATTTTGAATGAAAAAACATTCGTTGGGGAAAAACAAAACCAGAGAATTTTTAAGAAAATTCGTTAATCGAATTTTTTTATTAAAAAAAAAAAAATTGGAACGCTGAGAATTAGTTCTCATTTCATTCAAAATAAATGTTCCACTCTGATGAAGGTCGATCTTCTATGTGTGCGAAAATATTCTTCACACACATAAAACTGACCGAAACACATGTGTAAGTGATATCGATTAATGTGAATCGATTAAATTCTTTTATCCATATTACCATTTCTTTTCTTTACTCATTTTTCCTTCAATTGTCGGATTCAATTCCTTTTCCATTTTCACACACACACACACACACACACACAACACACACACACACACACATATATATATCATAAATGTATATATATACCCAATATATATATTTTGTGTGTGTATTGTTGTGTGTGGGTGTGTTGTGAATGAAAGAAAACGTTTTAAAAAAGTTTTTTCTTAAATGAAGAAAGTGCCCAAAATTATTGAACCCCATAGACCAGTATAAAAACCTATAAATAAATTGCTCGTCTCACCCCCACCCCCCACCCCACGTCGGCTTGATTAACTTAAAGCTTCATGTATTCTGTGAAAATTGAAACAGGCCGATAAAGTAGTTTCTTAAAAAAAATACATGAGACTTTTACTAATGAAGTTGACGTGAGGAATGAGAAGAATCTATTATTATACCCAAAAAGCTGTGCAAATCAATGACTGTTTCCTAAAGGCTTTTCTGTTAGTTTAATTCACACAAAATACGTGACTAACTTGCTGCACAGCCGATGTCGTTAGTAAGCAAGTTCAAACTCAGTCGCGGCACCTAGGCATGATTGCCCCCCAACCCTATTGCCCTATATGGCAAGAACCCAACCCTTTTTATCATATTGCGGTGCTAAGAAGGTGGTGACTGAGGCGTCTTCATGTCCACGGGGAAGGACGTTAAATTCTATCGATGGTGAGTTTCGGGTCTGAGGTTGGAGAATGTGCGAACTCCTCTATAATCACATTGCTCCCAGATCCACTCTACCCGGAGTGTTAGTGCCTGTTAGAGTCCCATCTATGGGTTAAATAGAAAAAAAATTAGTTTATAAAAAAATGGAGTAATCCATTAAGAATGGAATTTATTTCAAAATTTAGCATTAAATAGACCCACTAAGGTTGATATGCCCGTAAAACAAACCAAAACCAAACGTTTACTTTTATTAATACCCTTTTGGGAAAAGTATCAACTCTTCAAAACCTGTTATAGTTAAATAATACCACTACTATTTCTTCTTACAAGGGATACCTTTGGCATTAAATAACCCACGAATTGATATGCCATTAAACAAAGAAACCAACCTTTTTCCCATTTCCAGTGAATGGGTTTTCTATATTTCTATACCTGAATCTCTCCCCACCCCAAACGAACCCATAAAACATTAAACACCCTGTAGCAATAGTGGAAGAGACTTTTATTTCTGAAAGAGAAAAGTTCTTTTAAAAAGATCGACGATTCCTTTAAACCCCCCCCCCCCCCACAACATTACACGCACGGGGTGGCACTAAAGTCGGTATAGCCACATAGCATTCTGTTTGTCTATTCCCCTTTTCACTAGGGCTAGACCAAGGAGATTGTTTTTAGCCGTCTGAGGTGGTGAGCGCCCAACACCTACCGCTCCTCACGTTACCGCACAGATCCCTGTGCTACTCATACGCTGAGTTTTTTTGGTGAGGGATTCGATATCGTTAACACAGAACCTTGAGGTTCCAGCAACCGAACACTCTACCAACTGAGGTAAACCGGTCCTATGACTAAATCTGTCCCATTTTTGTATGCTTTTTTAATAAGCATCCAAGACCAATTCGTCTTCTTCCAACAAGATCTTTCTTTCACATCAAGCCATATCTTAATTGCCAAAGAACAATGTCTGGGGATGTATCCTTATTCTTATAATCTTCATTCATTCTCAATATTTCTTTTATCTTCCCCAAGGTGTAACAGACTGAAATTCAAAGATAAGATTCTTATTTCTTTTTCTGATTTGTTTCATCACTTGTTTTTATCAGTCGATCAGGTAATTCTGAAAAGTCACTGAATACAATTAGTCCGCCATTTTGTCTAAATGTCGTTCGTCCAATTCATCATTTTGCCTTGAGTAAAGCATGGGCGCGCGGAAAAAAGTCTTGTGGCCCGAAGTGTGATGGATTTTAATCTCTAAAACAATTTTTCCGCGCCCACTGCTTTACTCAAGCAAAATGATGGAATGGACGACGACAAAATTTAGACAAAATGCGGACTAATTGTATTCAGTGACTTTTTCAGAATTTACCTGATCGACTTGATAAAAAAAGGAATTGAAACAAAACAGAAAAAGAATAAAGAAATCTATACTTTGAATTTAGGTCCTGTTACACCTTGGGGAAGATAAAAAAGAAATATTTGAGATGATGAAGCATTTATAAGAAATAAGGAATACATCCCCAACATTGTTCTTTGCAATTAAGATATGGCTGATGTGAAAGAAAGATCTTGTTGAAGAAGCACGAATTGCGTCTTGGATCTTATGATTAAAAAAAAGCATACAAAAATGGACAGATTTAGTCATAGGACCGGTTTACCTCAGTTGGTAGAGTGTTCGGCTGGGAACCTCAAGTTTCTGGTTACGATATCGGATCCTCACCAACTCAGCGTATGAGTAGCACAGGGATCTGTCGGTAAAGTGAGGACGGTAGGTTGTGGCGCTCCACCTCAGACGCTAAAAACAATCTCCTTGGTCTAGCCCTAGTGAAAAAGGGGATAACAACAGATGCTATGTGGCCTTATACCGACTTTAGGCCAACCCGTGCGTGTATGTGTGGGGGGGTAAAAAGAAATCGTCGATCTTTTTAAAAACTTTTCTCTTTCAAAATAAAAGTCTCTTCCACTATTGCTACAGGGTGTTTAATGTTTTATGGGGTTCGTTTGGGTGGGGAAGAGATTCAGGATAGAAATATTAGAAAAACCATTCACTGGAAATGAAAAAGGTTTGGTTCTTTGTTTAATGGCATATCAACATTCGTGGTTATTTAATGCCAAAGGTATCCTTGTAGAAGAATAGTAGTGGTATTATTTAACTATAAACGAGGTTTGAAGCAGTTGATACTTTCAAAAGGGTATTAAATAAAAAAGTAAACGTTTGGTTTGGTTTGTTTTACGGCATATCAACCTTAGTGGGTCATTTAATGCTAAATTTTGAAATAAATTCATTCTTAATGATACTCATTTTATAAACTATTTTTTTTCTATTTAACCCATAGATGGACTCTAACAGGCACTACCACTTCCGCGGTCAGAGTGGATCTGGGAGCAATGGTGATTAAGAGGAGTTCCACATTCTCAAACCTCCCAGAACCCGAAAACTCACCATCAGATAGAATTTAACGTCCTTTCCCGTGACATGAAGACCCTCAGTCACCACCTTCTAGCACCCATATGATAAAAAGGGTTGGGTCTTGCCATAAGGGCAATAGGGTTGGGGGGCAATCATTAGGTGCCGCGACTGGAGTTTGAACTTGCTTACTACGACATCGCTGTGCAGCAAGTTAGTCACGTATTTTGTTGTGATTAAACTAAAACAAGAAAAAAGCCTTTAGGAAACAGTCATTGATTTTGCACAGGCTTTTTGGTATAATAATAGATCTTCTCACTTCCTCACGTCAAACTTCATTAGTAAAAGTCTCATGTATTTTTTTTAAGAAACTACTATCGCCTGTTTCATTTTTTTTTCACAGATACATGAAGCTTAAGTTATCAAAGCCGACGTGGGGTGGGGGTGTGGGGGGGAACGGCAATTTATTTTAAGGTTTTATACTGGTCTATGGGGGTCAATATTTGGGCACTTTCTTCATTTAAGAAAAAAACTTTTTTAAAACGTTTTCTTCATTCACACACACACACACACACACAAATACACACACACAAATATATATATTTGTATATATATACATATATATATATATATGTGTGTGTGTGTGTGTGTGTGTGTGTGTGTGTGTGTGTTGTGTTGAAAATGGAAAAGGAATTGAATCCGACAATATGAGGAAAAATGAGTAAAGAAAAGAAATGTAAATGGATAAAATGAATTTAATCGATATCACATTAATCGATATCACTTACACATGTGTTTCGGTCAGTTTTATGTGTGTTGAAAATATTTCGCACACATAGAAGAATCGACCTTCATCAGAGTGAACATTTATTTTGAATGAAATGAGAACTATTCTCAGCGTTCCAAATTTTTTAAAAAATTCGATTACCGAATATTTCTAAAAATCTCTGTTGTTTTTCCCAACGAATTTTTTTTCATTCAAAATAAATGTTCACTCTGATGAAGGTCGATTCTTCTATGTGTGCGAAAATATTTTCACACACATAAACTGACCGAAACAAATGTGTAAGTGATATCCGTTAATGTGATATCGATTAAATTCATTTATCCATTTACATTTCTTTTTCTTTACTCATTTTCCTCATATATAATATATATATATATATATATACTATATAATATATATATGTGTTGTGTGTGTGTGTGTGTGTGTGCTTATATAAAAATATATTATAGATAGGAATATTCATTTCATGTTATTCATTTTTTATTTATTTTCTGGTGAGACATTAATTTATTTTGGGTTTTCTGCTGGTTCTACTGCGTCTGGGCCGGGTTAGCTCAGTCGGGTTTTAGAGCGTTCGGCTAGAAAACCACAAGGTTCCAGTTCGATACCGGTCCTCGCCAACTCAGCGTATGAGTAGCACAGGGATCTGTGCGGTAAAGTAAGGAGCTGATGGAGGTGGGCGCTCCACCTCAGATGCTAAAAAACAATCTCCTTTGGCTAGCGCTAGTGAAAAGGGATAGACTCCCTCGCTGACTGGCTGATACCGACTTAGGCCGCCCCCGACGACTTTACTTTACTGGTCTATGGGTCAATATTTGGGCACTTTCTTGATTTAGAAAGACGTTTAAAACGTTTTATTAAATTCACATACACACGCGCGCACACACACACACAACACATATATATATATATATATATATATATATATATATATATATATAATAAGTTATCCACAAACACCGTTGTTCGACGTTTCACGTCTCTTTAGTGTGGCTAGACACAACAACTACCTCTGACCAGGAGCGAAACCCGACTGACTTTTCGTTAACCTCTCGGGGTGGTGTTTAAACTATTAAATAACATACGTTTGTTTATAAATTTTACGATTATCAGAGTGATCTAGTCTGTAAACAGACGATCATTGCTTTATGCTGGTAGTGAAAGTTAATTTAAGTCACCCCTAGAGAGCTCTACCGGGTTTTGGGACATATAATAAGTCCTCCACAGACATGTATATATGTATATATATGTGTGTGTCGTGTGTTCTTATATAAAAGTAAGACAAATAGGAATATTCATTTTATGTTTTTTTCTGGTGAGACAGCAATTTATTTTAGGTTTTATGATGGTCAGTTTTTATCATATGGATGCTAGAAGGCGGTGGCTGGCCAATATCTGGGCACTTCCTTGATTTAAGAAAAACGTTTTTAAAACGTTTTGTTCATTTACACACACACCAATACACATAAATATACACACACATAGACACAAATACACACACACAAACACATATATATATATATATATATATGTGTGTGTGTGTGTGTGTGTGTGTGTGAGAGAGAGAGAGAGGAGAGAGAGAAGAGAGAGAAGAGAGAGAGTTTTATAATTTTCTTGAAACCGTTGCTGTTTTATATGGTTTGGTGGTTGGTTTTTCAAGGCTATCACAATGCAAGTATAACGAAAAATGAGGTAACTATGATGTTCGTTAACCTTTTGATTTATTTTCTAATATTTCGTATAAAGATCCCTTCGTCAGAAGATTTCTTAAAGTGGAGTGCTGGAGCAGTTACCCTGTGGCTAGGATCTGTTCATTCAGTTGTATACCGGGTGATATCTTTTTCCGAATTCTATGTGTGTGTGTGTGTCTGTCTGTCTGTCTGTCTGTCTTTGTGTGTGTGTGTCTGTCTGTGTGTGTGTGCGCGCGCGTGTGTGTGTGTGTGTGTACGTTTATGTATGTGTGTCTCTCCAACAATGTCTTAGTATCATTCGAGTTTGTTTTTTTTTAGAAAAACAAAAAAAGGATAGGCCAAATTTAAACAATATAAACACTCCAATATACACAGAAATGACCAACACACACACACACACACACTTACATACACATACATACACACACACACACATACACAAACACACACAAGGGAAATATTCTGTAATGATACTAACACTTCCTCGCTGTTTAGCTGATATCGACAATAGTACACTCCGCCAACTTTGCCTATACCATAAAATATGAGATCAATATTAAAGTCATTCTGCTATTTCATTGTATTTAAAGGATATTTACTTTGTTCTGCATTTTTATGTCTTATATTCAATACTTCCTTAAATTAATCTAAAGATAGAATTAAATAAAGGTAACAAATTTATATACATTAAAAAAACTATAATAAAGCAAATAAGGGTACTAATACACTTTTAGCGCACAAGATTATCATTATATTATATATAAAAAAGTATACATTTTATTACAATTCCCAAGAAATAAACGAAACCTTTCAGGCCCTAGTTAGGGGAAGGGTTAGGGTTAGAGTTAAGGTTAGGCTACTTCGGGAGTTTCCGACATATAATGCTATTTATTCGTAAAATACAATTCTAATGATATTATCTTTACGCGCTAAAGTACATTAATACCGAAACTAGTTTCTAATATATAGTTATTTACTAAGCGTAGCTTAGGTGAGGTTCAAGGCCAGAAGTGTAGGGCACCTAGTGTGAATTGAACTAAGGCCTGCTAATTTAACTTGCTAACCATTACACCACATGAGGTGTCCTAATTTCTAATATATACGCATATTTAAGTGCATTTTAGGGATTACATCCCTTACTTGTAATGGTTCTCCTATTTGACACCAGGGGACACGAAAGGTAATTACTTCCGGTGTCTGTCAGTAGCCACTAGGTTGTGTAGCCAGCATCATTATAAAGGAAGATGCGACACGACAAAACCTCGCTTACTTCCCTGCCTCGACAAGGAGTAGCAGCGCGTGTGTTGCCTTCCTGTTCGAGCAGGAAAAAAATCCGATACTTAATATCTTTCCGTAAGGAACTGAAAACATTTAAGAGGGACGGTTTATATATAATATAATATATATATATATATATATATATATATATATTATATGTGTGTGTGTGTGGTGTGTGGTGTACTGCACAAACCTCCTGTATGACGCGGAAGCTTTGACGATATACAAAGCGGATGCTCATAGACTACATATCTACTACATGCGTCACTTGCGCAGTATATTAAATGTTAAGTGGTGGCAACATGTTTCAAACATGACCATCCTGAAGAGAACTGGACTCCCTGGCATGCATGAAATACTTGTCCAACGCAACCTGAGATGGGCTGGCCACTTAAACAGACTTGGGGATGACAGACTACCAAAGCAGATTATGTACCCTCAACTGGGAGAGAGACCACGTGGAATCGGTAGACCAAAGCTCAGGTACAAAGACAACATCAAGAGAAACCTGAAGGACTTGAACATCCCCATAGGGGGTTGGCAAGACGCAACCAGAGACCGATTAAATTGGAGGAAAATGATTCCCGTTGTGTCAGATACGATGGACAGCAATGATTGAATGATTGACCTGTAGATATTACTTCCTAGGTATCTGAACTGGCCAACTAATTTCAGAGTCTTTTCATTAACATTAATTATTTTTGTCTCTCTACAGTAGAAAGCCAAATGGAGCCTACAAACCACTATTTTAAATGTTAAACATTGCGCTGGTAGTATGGAACTGCGATTCGTCTGAAAACAAACGACACCTTCACATCATTGGGAGTAAAATGGAACTAAAAAATACCAAGAGATTTTAGAAGAATGTCTTGTTTTCTTCACCTGTCAGCTAAAATTGAAACGTGATAGACTTTCTTTTTGTTGTTGTTTTTTTTTTTCCAAATTATCAGTGACTACTTGATCTGTTCATTTAAGTGTTTATGTGTCGTCCCAAGCCTGTCCATCCTATTTCAATGCAGCACAAGTTGATTTAATATTAAATTGATTTGATGTAAGTATTTTTAAACGTTTTATCCATATATATGTGCGTACGTGCGTGCGTGTGTGTATTCCAAACTCAACTCATTCAAAACATCCATCATCCTTTTAACAACAAAAACATTTTTTTCCTTTTCTTGTTTCGTATTGTCTTGAAAAAGGTTTCTATATAAACCGAAATGTTCGAACATCGACACTTCGACTAATAATATATTTCCATCCGTTGTAACATCCTGTGTTTGCCTACATTTCTCCACTCCACACACACACACACACACACACATTATATATATATGTGTGTGTGTGTGTTTGACTGGAAACCATATAAACAGAAACCATATAAATAGAAATAGTTACTAGAAACCATATAATATATATAATTATTTGAAACCATATGATAGAAATAATTATTTGAAACCATATAACCTATTACTTGAAACCATATAACCGGTTATGGTTCAATCTATGGCTCAAATAGGTCTGTTTAAAAATGATTCGTATTTGATAGGACCATGTGGATGTAGGGTCGTGCTTCCAGGATTTTGTTCAAAACTGCACGCAATGTCTTTGTCTTAAAACAAACAACACGTTCACATCATTGAGAGTAAAATGGAGCTAAATACCAAGAGATTTTAGAAGAATGTCTTGTTTTCATCGCCTGTCGCTAAAATTGAAACGTGATTGGATTTTTTTCTAATATAATACTGACCCCCAAGCAGAGGCTCATGAGACGAGAAACATTGACTGAAGAGAAGCCATTTCTGTTCTTTGAGTGGCGCATTTAATCTGGTGATCCGAATTCAATTGCAAAAAAATTGAGGCGGGAATTTGTGGCGGGAATTAAAGATTCAAATGGAAAAATGTCAGCCAAGCAACGTGGGAATTCTACAGAATATTAAATTAATTAATTCATCAAGATACCCTGATGATCCTGACTATATCATTTGTGGGGTATTCTACTGAAAAGAATATTCCTTCTTCTTTCTTTCTTTCTTTCTTTCTTTCTTTCTTTCTTCCCAGTATTTCACTCGTTTCTTTCTTTCTCTCTTTCTTTCTTCTTTTTTCCCAGTATCACTCGTCTTCTTTTTCTCTCTCCCTCTCTCTTTCTTTCCTTCCTTCTTTCTTCTTTTCCCAGTATTCACTCTTCTTTCTTTCTTTCTCTCTTTCTTTCTTTCTTTCTTTCCTAGTATTCACTCGTCTTTCTTTCTTCTCTTCTTCTTTCTTTCTTCCCAGTATTCACTAGTCTTCTTTCTTCTTTCTTTCTTTCCCAGTATTCACTCGTCTTCTTTCTTTCTCTCCTTTCTCTCTTTCTTTCTTTCTTTCTTTCCCAGTATTCACTCGTCTTCTTTCTTTCTTTTTTTTCCAGTATTCACTCGTCTTCTTTCTCTCTTTCTTTCTTTCTTTCTTTCTTCCCTAGTATTCACTCGTCTTCTTTCTTTCTTTCTTTCTTTCTTACTTCATCTGTTATCCTTTTTGTTCTTTTTTTTATTCTATTTATTGTTTTTTTCTTTCAACCTTCCTTTGATTCTTTCTTTTTCTTTCTGTCTCTTATTTCATTCGTTATTTCTTCTTTTCTTTTGTCAATAATTCTTTCTTTCTTTCAAATTTTCCCTATGGATTTCTTCTTCGACGTTCAGAAACGAAAGTGTAGTCGTTCAATATTTCTCATTCTCATATCTGGGTAAAACTGGTGACCGATAAAAAAAAAAAAGAAAAGTCTGCAATATGAAAAATAGATATTTATAGTAAATATGTTACGCTTAATATTTATGACTTATATATTATATATATATATATATATATTATATATATATATATATGCTCCCATCCCCTGGGTTGAGAACTTTGGAGGGGATTTCGCTGACGACCGCTAACTAAAGCGTAAAAACGTCAAAATACTGAGAATTTTGAAGTGTTCGAAAAAATAATTCTTTTTTTCTTTTTTTTTTTTGAGACGCTTGCAGTTGGATATATATATATATATATATATATATATATATATATATATAATATTATATATATATATATATGTGTGTGTGGTGTGTGTGGTGTGTGTGTGTGTGTGTGTGTGTAGTATATTAAGAAAATTGAAAAACACAGGTTTAAATAAGTTGAGTGGTAAGTTTATTGGCCGAAGCTGCAGTGTTTCGATCTATCAATTAGATCATCATTAGGGCATTTGTTGGTATATTGAAGGTGATAAAAAAATTTTATCACAGAATAACGAAAAAAAAATTTTTTATCACCTTCCATATACCAACAAATGCCCTGAAGATGATCTAATTAATAGATTGAAACACTGCAGCGTCGGCCAATAAACTCACCACTCAACTTATTTAAACCTGTGTTTTTTCAATTTTTCATAATATACTACATACCGTCGGATTCACTTCCTTTTCTTCATATATATATATATATTATATATATGTGTGTGGTGTGTGTGTGTGTGTGTGTGTGTGTGTGTGTGTGTGTGTGTTTGTGTGTCTTGTGTGTAAAAATGGAATTGGAATTGAATCCGACACTATGAGGAAGAATGAATAAAGAAAAGAAAGTACAGAATGGATAATAAAAGATGAATTTAATCAATATCACTTACACATGTGTTTCGGTCAGTTTATCTATGTGTACACGATTCAAACTATTATTATTGAATAAACAAATGAAATGAAATAATAATAATAGAAAAATGTAAAAATATTCCGTACACAGAGAAAATTCGACCTTCATCAGAGTGAAATTTTATTTTGAATGAATATATATATAGCCCTTTTTCGGCCTACCCTTTTTTGTTCTAACTTATCTATTCGTTCAACTCTTTTACAATGTTAAACTTCCTGTATCTTTTGTCGTTTCCGGCGCATTACATTCGCACCACCTCGTAAATTTCGTGACACATTTAATCATATTTTATGCGTAATTGGTTGAAGCCAAAGTTTCTTGAATATCTTTCAGCCAACATTTTATCTATATCAATCCATGCCCTCATTGTTCTATAACTAGCAGGACCTGTGGATATACCACAGTATGATAATCTAATTATTACAATGTTTGATATGTTTACTTAAGTGCTTGCATTTCATCTTGGACGATTTGGTCGATCTCATTTTTAACCAGAAGGTGTTGCAAGATGATAATGATCGTACAATCAAGGGACACGAGTATTAATATATAGATAATCATAGATAGATTTATCAGATATATTACAGTCATTGAAAGTTTCAGTTCAAAGGAAGTCAACTAGATTCTCGCGGCAAAAACGCTGTTTTTGTTTTGTTTTTTGTTTGATTTTTTTTTTAGTGGGGGGGGGATTTTCCATTCTCCATGCAAACTGTAGCAATTCAATGATCTGAAGCTATGCTATTTTGGCCCAAAAGGGTTTTCCCCGATGTTGGGGCAGCAGTAAGTGGGATGTGATCCATTTGAGCTTATCAGACAACACTCAATTCAAAAATAATATATATATATATATATATATAGGAAACATAGCGATTATTCTGCCTTCTATTCTAGGCAGCTGCTTGTGGACCCATCGGTAAGAGACTTGACGAGCGAAAGTTCGTTCGGGTCTCGATCCCGACCAGAGGTAGCTGCTGAAAAATAAGTCTAGCTGCACTGATGAGGGGTAAACCCCGAAACGCGCGTCTGCAGATTACTTTATATATATATATATATATATATATATATATATAATATATATATATAATATATATAAAACAACAAAATTAGCAACAATAAATAATGAAACAAACAACAAAAAATAAAAACAAAAAATAACATTAAAAAATAACAACGAAAACATAGCATAAAAATAACAACAAAAATAACCACAACAAAAAATAACAACAAATAAATAACAACAAAAATAACAACAAAATGACAACAAAAAATACCTACAAAAACAACAAAAAATACTAACAAAATAACAACAAAAAATAACAACAAAAATAATGCAAACAAAAATAACAACAACAAAAATAACAACAACAAAAAGGAAAAAGTGATTCTGGTTATAAATGTCATATTGAATCTTTTGGAATCTATTTAAAGAATAAGACTTGACACTTTCAATAGAGACGGAAACAAGTGCGGATACAGACCGCATGACCCTAATTTGCGACCAAAAAGACAAGGAAAACCATGGCCTTGGGATAAGTGACTATTTTTGTAGAATTCGTGTCTTCGAGAACAATATCAGATCTTTGGGTTAACGGTAAGCATTGTAGAATTGACAAGACATTCTAGAAGAATCCCCATTCTGTTTGTATCATTAGTCGCTTAATCATAGTCACGTGTTTATTTGATTTCTTTGACGCGGAAAGGAGGAAGCCGCCAAAAAAAGGTCTATTTATAGTTAAAGAACTGACCACGTTCAAGAATCTACAAGATTTCCATAAAAGAATTCTTCAGCTTTGAAGGAAATAAAAACCGAAGATATTCGCTCAGTGTCTTCACTTTCAACAGACCAAGCACTAATTGAGGTCAAAATTTCAAGGATAGAGTACAGAGTACAGTATCTGCTTTATCTTTCACTAGATGAGATATTGCTACCGAGGATATGTGGTCTAATAATTTCAGAGGCTTGACATTTATGTTGTTTTTTTGTTTTTAAAAACAAAAACAAAAAAAACACATAAACGGTTATGTGGTCTAATAATTTCAAAGGCTTGCGATTTATGTTTTTTTTGTTTGTATATATATATATATATATATATATATATATATATATATTTCAAGTTTTAACTTCAAATATCAAACATTTTACACTGAAGAAGGCCGTTTTTCTTTGTATACTTAAATATTTTATAATTTTCTATTATTATTTTATTCTATATTTAAAATAATAATAAATAGAATACAATGTGTACATGAACAAACTCCTGGCCGAAACACTTGTTGGGAATTCATTAAATTTATTTTATCCATTCAACATTTTCTTTCCTTTATTTATTTATTCTTTCAAGTTATTAACGGATTCATTTCCATTTTTCAACTTATATATATATATTATATATAATATATATAATATATATATATATATATATATTGAATTTATGACAATTTTTGAATACTCTCATAATGTCACCATATTTTAGAAAAAACAAAAAGTAATCTACCCACTTAGATTATGAATGATTATTGTATTTTTTTCGGACACATCGGCTGAAGCGTTGTGTAAATCCCAATAAAGATGAGGACAGCAGTCAAAAAAATCTAAATAATACAAATCATCAAGTCTCATCTAAAAAATTCAGACAAAGGATAATACTTAGTATTATTTTGATTATTCAAACTATTGTCCTCATCTTCATTGTTATCTGTATAATGTCTCGGCCGATGTGCCCTCCAGCCTTCTTCAGGTATTTCTTTTCGGACTCGGGAACCTTCTTGTCGTAATCGGGAGCCATCACGGAACTTTGAACCTAACCCTTTATTCAGTCCACAGGGGTATCCTGTTCTCAATCCGCTAACCATAGCTGGGGTACAGGTGTTAAGCTGTGTTAATTATTATTCTATGTTACTGCTGACCCTGACCAGGATAGAAATAACTGTCACTTAGAATTGTCTTAACCTAACTCCTTTATCCACTAGGCTATGTGTCCAATTGGACAATTCAGTGTGAATTTTGGGAACTTATAAAGTTAATGTCTTGTTTTGCCTAGAATACCTCCCTTTGCACTTATGTATGATTTTATTTACCTTGATTCATATTAGATATCTAGAAATAGGATAATACTTGTTTTGTAGAGGCTCAAATCAAACCCACAAACCGATCTATTATCTATCTATACATATATAAAGGGCAGTTGGTGTATATGTATGTATGTATGTAGGTATGTATGTAAAATAGAAATGAAATGTAGCAATTTCAATCTCATATGAGGCAGCTTGAAAGATTCCATCAACACTGTCTTAGACATATCTTTGGTCTGAAGTGGGAAAGCCATGTTCTAGATACAGCTGTCTTGACCCAAACCCAAACAACTTGCATTGCTACAATTGTGATGAGGAATCAGACCCGTTGGGCGGCTTGATGACTCTAGACTACCAAAACAGCTTTTTGGGGGTGAGCTTCTTTTTGGCAAAAGACCATAAGAGAAGCCAAAAGAAAACGGTTTCGTGGAAGTGTGGAGGAGTGTCTAGTGTGCTTTGGTATTCTTGGAGGGTCCCTGACATCTGATCGTGGGTAATGAAGGGCTGCAATATACAGGGGTGCAGAACTGTTTGAAGCTGCAAGGGTGGACCGGGCAAAACTCAGGAGAGCGTGCCGAAAACGTGAGGCAAATTCTGGTGATGTGTGGATCTGTGAGGAGTGTGACCGGGCCCTATTGTCAAAGGCCGGCTCACACGAGAGCTACCCGACTGCAATTGTTATTCTCTACCATGCCACACTCTAAGACCCAGCATGAACCCCAACATGAGGACAATGATGAGTATACAACACCTGTCGACGCAGTCAACACCGATCGTTATGTGTGCTAGATATGTTCTAGGATATGCAGGACTTTGGCGGGATTAAAAAGTTATGAACGAGCCCACAAACGGACAATCGGTGAAGGAGTGGCAGTCGTCTGACAAGATGTTGCGATCACTACTATGTATGTATGTATGTATGCATGTCCGGATAGAACTACGAAAATAAAACAATTAACGACAAAGTAAATATATATATATATACATTAAATATCACCGGTTCTTGCTTTTTATGCAAAAATTATAAAAAAATTTAATTTATATTCGAATATATTTAAAAATCAAAGTATACATAGAAATAGCATTGAAATTCTACTTAAAAATGTCCCGCATTTGTAAATCTCAAAAGTAAAACAAAT
This sequence comes from Doryteuthis pealeii, assembly GCA_023376005.1. NCBI lineage: Eukaryota > Metazoa > Mollusca > Cephalopoda > Myopsida > Loliginidae > Doryteuthis > Doryteuthis pealeii. The sequence goes on from CM042167.1 coordinate 40,518,282, forward strand.
CAATTAGAGCGGGTTTTCTTTTCCTTCTACCCCTGTGGACTCTGGGTTAAGCTGCTTCTAGTTGTATTCTCAATATCATTTAGTGCCATATTTTCATATTTTTCACAGTTTGTAATATTAATAGAATCTTTAATCAACTCGTTTTTGTTTTTTTTTTCAAGACAGGATGAGTTTTAAATTATAATTAACAATACAAGTTTTATTGCTAGTTAAGTTTTTTTTTTTGTTTGTTTTTTTGTTGTTGTTTTTTTGTTGTTTTTGTGTTTGTTGTTTTTTTTTTTTTTTTTTTTTTTTTTTTTAATGAATTCTTCAACTCCTTTGAGAAGCCATCTTCTTTCGATAAGAACATATAAAAACGAATTATTTTTTGAAAAACAAATACTGAAGGTTTTTAATTGATGGACACTGACGCCATTGTTTTCTATGTTGAAATCGTCTGAATTGATGTTTCATTAAACATTGTGTCAGCTAAAAAAAACCCAGAGATGATGATAAAAAAAGGAAGAAAGGTCGTAATTAGATTTAACGTGACTTCACAAAATGGATCGAGGCACGCCATTACTAAACATGCTATCCATTTTTGGCTCCTTCAAAAACAAAAGAGTCTAATGTGTCGATTTATGAAACCTCATTACAACAAGAAGCAGTCAAGTTGAAATTAATGTTTCCAGACTTCTTCTTCTTCTTCTTCTTCTTCTTCTTCTTATTCTTTCATTCTTCTTCTTCTTTCTTCTTCTTCTTCTTCTTCTTCTTCTTCTTCTTCTCTTCTTCTTCTTTATTCTTCTTCTCTTCTTCTTCTTCTTCTTTCTTCTTTCATTCTTCTTTCTTCATTCTTCTTCTTTTCATTCTTCTTCTTTGTTCATTTCCTTCATTCTTCTTCTTCTTCTTCTTCTTCTTCTTCTTCTTCTTTCATTCTTCTCTTCTTTCATTCTTCTTCTTTGTTCATTTCTTCTTCTTCTTCTTCTTCTTCTTTCTTCTTCTTCTTCTCTTCTTCTTCTTCTTCAAAGGTTTGAAAAAAGCCCCGCCCCTTTTCACACGCCTCCCCCACCCACCCACACACAGATTAATATAAAATATATTTCATGTTTTCTTTCAACTAATCATATGCGAATTAATCTCTGGTTCGTTAATTAATAATATTAATCCTTCAATTTTTCCTTGACTGATAGTTCGAATTTTTTTGTGTTGTTGTTGTTGTTGTGTGTGTTGTTGCTGCTGCTTGAGATGATTGATGATTGCATGATTGATGATGATGATGGTTGATGATGATGGATGATGATATTCTTGTTGTTTTAGTTGTTGTTGTTGTTATGATATACTTGTTGTTTTGATTGATGACATTCGTTGGTTTTTGTTATTGATGGATGATGATGATGATGATGTGTTTTGTTGTTGTTGTTGTTGTTGTTGTTGTTGATATACTTTGTAGTCATTGTTGTTGTCGTTGTTATTATTATTGCTGGCACTCGCGCTGCTGCTGCTGCTGTTTTTCTGCTTTCTAGTCATTTAAAAATTAATTGATTTTAAAACTTATTCACCAGTCCCAAAGTTTTCATTCGGACTGTTGTCCCTTTTGGCTTTCCCAGTGCACCATCTCATCTCTT
>CM042167.1:40519985-40527485 GCA_023376005.1 Doryteuthis pealeii
GAAATAAAGGGTTAGGTTCCAAAGTTCCGTGATTGGGTCCGATTACGAAAGATGGTCGAGTCCGAAAGATAATACCTGAAGAAGGCTGGAGGGCACATCGGCCGAACATTAATACAGATAACAATGAAGATTGAGGACAATAGTTTTGAATAATCAAAATAATACTTAAGTATTATCCTTTGTCTGAATCTTTTTTGATTTGAGACTTGATGAATTTGTATTATTTTAGATTTTTTTGACTGCTGTCCTCATCTTTATTGGGATTTACACAACGCTTGCAAGCCCCGATGTGTCGGAAAAAATACAATAATCATTCATAATCTAATGGGTAGATTACTTTTTGTTTTTTTCTAAATATGGTGAAAATTATGAGAGTATTCAAAAATTGTCATAAATTCATATATATTATAATATCTATATTATATATATATATTATATATATTTTATAAGTTGAAAAATGGGAATGAATCGTTAATAACTTGAAAGAAATAAATAAATAAAAGGAAGAAAATGTTGAATGGATAAAATAAATTTAATGAATTTTTTCCCCACAGTGTTTCGGCCAGGAGTTTTGTTCATAGTACACATTGTATTCTATTTATTATTATTTTAAATATAGAATAAAATAATTAATAGAAATTAATAAAATATGTTAAAGTATACAGAAAAACGCGCCTTCATTCAGTGTAAAATGTTTGATATTGGAAGTTAACTTGAATATATATTATATAATATATATTATATTATATTATATAACATAACAAAAAAAACATAAATCGCAAGCCTTTGAAATTATTAGACACATAACGCGTTTATGTGTTTTTTTGTTTTTGTTTTTAAAAAACAAAAAAACAACATAAAATGTCAAGCCTCTGAAATTAATTAGACCACAATCATCCTCGTAGCATATCTCATCTAGTTGAAGATAAGCAGCCTACTGTAGCTCTGTACTCTATCCTTGAAATTTTTGACGCTCAATTAGTGCTTGTGCTGTTGAAAGTGAGACACTGAGGCGAATATCTTCGGTTTTTATTTCCTTCAGAAGCTGAAGAATTTTTTATTGGATAATCTGTTGGTTGATTCTTGAACGTGGTCAGTTCTTTAACTATCAAATAGACTTTTTTTGGCGGCTCCTCCTTTTCCGCGTCAAGAAATCAATCAACACGTGAACCTATGATAAGCGAACTAATGATACAACAGAATGGGGATTCTTCTAGAAATGGGTCTTGTCAATTCTTACACATGCTTACCGTTACCCAAAGATCTGCATATTGTTCTCGAAGAACACGAATCTAACAAAAGATAGTCACTTATTCCAAGGGCCATTGGTTTTCCTTGTCTTTTTGGTCGAAATATAAGGGTCCATGTTCGGTCTGGTATCCGCAACTTGTTTTCCGTTCTATTGAAAGATGTCAAGGTCTTAATTTCTTCTAATAGATTCCAAAAGATTCAATATGACATTTATAACAGCAGAATGCACTTTTTCCTTTTTGTTGTTGTTATTTTTGTTGTTGTTATTTTGTATTGTCATTATTATTTGTTGTTATTTTTTTTGTTGTTATTTTGTGTAGTATTTTTTGTTGTTTTTGTAGGTATTTTTTGTTGTCATTTTGTTGTTTAATTTTTTGTTGTTTATTTATTTGTTTGTTTAATTTTTGTTTGTGGTTATTTTTGTTTGTTATTTTTATGCTATGTTTTCGTTTGTTTATTTTTTAATGTTATTTTTTTGTTTTTTATTTTTTTTGTTTGTTTCATTATTTATTGTTTGCTTATTTTGTTGTTTTATATATATATATATATATATAAGTATTATATTATATAATATATATATATTATATATATAAAGTAATCTGCAGACGCGCGTTTCGTGGGTTTACCCCTCATCAGTGCAAGATAGACTTATTTTTCAGCATGCTACCTCTGGTCGGATCGGAGACCCGACGAACTTTCGCTCGTCCAAGTCTCTTACCGATGGGTCCACAAGCAGCTGCCATAGTAATAGAAGGCAGAATAAATCGCTATGTTTCCTATATATATATATATATATATATTTTTTTGAATTGAGTGTTGTCTGATAAGCTCAAATGGTCACATCCCCCTTACTGTGCCCAACATCGGGGAAAAACCCTTTTGGGCCAAAATAGCATAGCTTTCAGATCATTGACATGCTACAGTTGCACTGGAATGGAAAACTCCCCCCCCCACTAAAAAAAAATCAAAAAAAACACAACAAAAAACAGCGCTTTCTTGCGCGAGAATCCTAGTTGACTTTCCTTTGGAACTGAAACTTTCAATGACTGTAATATATCTGATATCATCTATGATTAATCTATATATTAATTACTCGTGTCCTGATTGTACGATCATTATCATCTTTGCAACACCTTCTGGTTAAAATGAGATCGACCAATCGTCCAAGATTGAATGCAAGCACTTAGTAACATATCAAACATTGGTAATAATTAGATTATCATACTGTGGTATATCCACAGGTCTGCTAGTTATAGAACATGAGGGCATGGATTGATATAGATAAATGTTGGCTGAAAGATATTCAAGAAACTTTTGGCTTCAACCAATTAGAATAAAATATGATTATGTGTCACGAAATTTACGAGGTTGGTGCGAATAGTAAATGCGCCGGAACGACAAAAAGATACAGGAAGTTTTTAACAATTGTAAAGAGTTGAACGAATAGATAAGTTAGAACAAAAACAAGGGTAGGCCGAAAAAGGGCTATATTATATTCATTCAAAATAAAATTTCACTCTGATGATGGTCGAATTTTCTCTGTGTACGGAATATTTTTACATTTTTCTATTATTATTATTTCATTTCATTTGTTTATTCCAATAAATAGTTTGAATCGTGGTAGCACATAGATAAAACTGACCGAAACACATGGTGTAAGATGATATTGATTAAATCATCTTTATTATCCATTCTGTCTTTCTTTTTCCTTTATCATTCTTCCTCCATAGTGGTCGATTCAATTCCAATTCCATTTTTACACAAGACACACAACACACACACAACACACACACACACACACACACACACACACACACACTATATATATTATATATATATATGAAGAAAAGGAAGTGATCCGACGGTATGTAGTATATTATGAAAATTGAAAAAACACAGTTTAAATAAGTTGGTGGTGAGTTTATGGCGACGCTGCAGTGTTTTCAATCTATTAATTAGATCATCTTCAGGGGATTTGTTGGCTATATGGAAGGGATAAAAAATTTTTTTTTTCGTTATTCTGTGATAAATTTTTTTATCCCTTCAATATACCAACAAATGCCCTAATGGAATGATCTAATTGATAGATCGAAACACTGCAGCTTCGGCCAATAAACTTACCACTCAACTTAATTTAAAGCTGTGTTTTTCAAATTTTCTTAAATATACTAAACAACACACACACACACACACACACACACACACACACAACACATATTATATTATATTTATATATATTATATATTAATATATATATATATATATATATATATATATCAACTGCAAGCGTCTCAAAAAAAAAAAGAAAAAAAGATTATTTTTTCGAACAACTTCCAAAATTCTTCAGTATTTTGACCGTTTTTACGCTTTAGTTAGCGGTCGTCAGCGAATCCCCTCCAAAGTTCTCAACCCAGGGGATGGGAGCATATATATATATATATATATATATATATATATTATATATATATAGTCATAATATTAAGCGTACCATATTTACCTATAATATCTTTTTCATATTGCAGACTTTTTCTTTTTTTTTTTTTATCGGTCACCAGTTTTACCCAGATATGAGAATGAGAAATTTGAACGACTACAACTTTCGTTTCTGAACGTCGAAGAAAGAAATCCATAGGAAAATTTTGAAAAGAAAGAAGAATTATTGACAAAAGAAAAGAAGAAATAACAGAATGAAATAGAGACAGAAAGAAAAAAAGAATCAAAGGAAGGTTGAAAAAGGAAAAAAAAATAAATAGAAAAAAAAGAACAAAAAGGATAACAGATGAAGTAAGAAAGAAAGAAAGAAAGAAGAGACGAGTGAATACGGGAAGAAGAAAAAGAAGAAAAGAGAAGAAGACGAGTGAATACTGGAAAAAAAAGAAGAAGAACGAGTGAATACTGGGAAAGAAGAAGAAAGAAAGAGAGAAAGAAGGAGAGAAAGAAAGAAGAACGATTGAATCTGGGAAAAGAAGAAGAAGAAAGAAGACTAGTGAATACTGGGAAGAAAGAAAAAAAGAAGAGAGAAAGAAGACGAGTGAATACTAGGAAAGAAAGAAAGAAAGAAAGAGAGAAGAAGAAAGAAGAGTGAATACTTGGGAAAGAAAGAAGAAGGAAGGAAAGAAAGAGAGAGGGAGAGAGAAAAAAAGAAACGAGTGAATACTGGGAAAAAGAAGAAAGAAAGAGAGAAAGAAGAAGACGAGTGAATACTGGGAAAGAAGAAAGAAAGAAAGAAAGAAAAAGAAAGAAAGAAGGAAATATTCTTTTCAGTAGAATACCCCACAAATGATATAGTCAGGATCATCAGGGTATCTTGATGAATTAATTAATTTAATATTCTGTAGAATTCCCACGTTGCTTGGCTGACATTTTTCCATTTGAATCTTTAATTCCCGCCACAAATTCCCGCCTCAATTTTTTTGCAATTGAATTCGGATCACCAGATTAAATGCGCCACTCAAAGAACAGAAATGGCTTCTCTTCAGTCAATGTTTCTCGTCTCATGAGCCTCTGCTTGGGGGTCAGTATTATATTAGAAAAATCCAATCACGTTTCAATTTTAGCGACAGGCGATGAAAACAAGCTTCTTCTAAAATCTTGGTATTTAGCTCCATTTTACTCTCAATGATGTGAACGTGTTGTTTGTTTTAAGACAAAGACATTGCGTGCAGTTTTGAACAAAATCCTGGAAGCACGACCCTACATCCACATGGTCCTATCAAATACGAATCATTTTTAAACAGACCTATTTGAGCCATAGATTGAACCATAACCGGTTATATGGTTTCAAGTAATAGGTTATATGGTTTCAAATAATTATTTCTATCATATGGTTTCAAATAATTATATATATTATATGGTTTCTAGTAACTATTTCTATTTATATGGTTTCTGTTTATATGGTTTCCAGTCAAACACACACACACACACATATATATATATGTGTGTGTGTGTGTGTGTGTGTGGAGTGGAGAAATGTAGGCAAACACAGGATGTTACAAGGATGGAATAATATTATTAGTCGAAGTGTCGATGTTCGAACATTTCGGTTTATATAGAAACCTTTTTCAAGACAATACGAAAAGAAAAGGAAAAATGTTTTTGTTGTTAAAAGGATGATGGATGTTTTGAATGAGTTTGAGTTTGGAATACACACACGCACGCACGTACGCACATATATATGGATAAAACGTTTAAAAAATACTTACATCAAATCAATTTAATATTAAATCAACTTGTGCTGCATTGAAATAGGATGGACAGGCTTGGGACGACACATAAACACTTAAATGAACAGATCAAGTAGTCACTGATAATTTGGAAAAAAAAACAACAACAAAAAGAAAGTCTATCACGTTTCAATTTTAGCTGACAGGTGAAGAAAACAAGACATTCTTCTAAAATCTCTTGGTATTTAGTTCCATTTTACTCCCAATGATGTGAAGGTGTCGTTTGTTTTCAGACGAATCGCAGTTCCATACTACCAGCGCAATGTTTAACATTTAAAATAGTGTTTGTAGGCTCCATTTGGCTTTCTACTGTAGAGAGACAATAAATAATTATGTTAATGAAAAGACTCTGAAATTAGTTGGCCAGTTCAGATACCTAGGAAGTAATATCTACAGGTCAATCATTCAATCATTGCTGTCCATCGTATCTGACACAACGGGAATCATTTTCCTCCAATTTAATCGGTCTCTGGTTGCGTCTTGCCAACCCCTATGGGGATGTTCAAGTCCTTCAGGTTTCTCTTGATGTTGTCTTTGTACCTGAGCTTTGGTCTACCGATTCCACGTGGTCTCTCTCCCAGTTGAGGGTACATAATCTGCTTTGGTAGTCTGTCATCCCCAAGTCTGTTTAAGTGGCCAGCCCATCTCAGGTTGCGTTGGACAAGTATTTCATGCACGCCAGGTTGTCCAGTTCTCTTCAGGATGGTTCATGTTTGAAACATGTTGCCACCACTTAACATTTAATATACTGCGCAAGTGACGCATGTAGTAATATGTAGTCTATGAGATCCGCTTTGTATATCGTCAAAGCTTCCGCGTCATACAGGAGGTTGTGCAGTACACACACACACACCACACACACACATTAATATTATATATATATATATATATATATATATTATATATATATATAACGTCCCTCTTAAATGTTTTCAGTTCCTTACGGAAAGATATTAAGTATCGGATTTTTTTCCTGCTCGAACAGGAAGGCAACACACGCGCTGCTACTCCTTGTCGAGGCAGGGAAGTAAGCGAGGTTTTGTCGTGTCGCATCTTCCTTTATAATGATGCTGGCTACACAACCTAGTGGCTACTGACAGACACCGGAAGTAATTACTTTCGTGTCCCCTGGTGTCAAATAGGAGAACCATTACAAGTAAGGGATGTAATCCTAAAATGCACTTAAATATGCGTATATATTAGAAATTAGGACACCTCATGTGGTGTAATGGTTAGCAAGTTAAATTAGCAGGCCTTAGTTCAATTCACACTAGGTGCCCTACCTTCTGGCCTTGAACCTCACCTAAGCTACGCTTAGTAAATACTATATATTAGAAACTAGTTTCGGTATTAATGTACTTTAGCGCGTAAAGATAATATCATTAGAATTGTATTTTACGAATAAATAGCATTATATGTCGGAAACTCCCGAAGTAGCCTAACCTTAACTCTAACCCTAACCCTTCCCCTAACTAGGGCCTGAAAGGTTTCGTTTATTTCTGGGAATTGTAATAAAATGTAATACTTTTTATATATAATATAATGATAATCTTGTGCGCTAAAGTGTATTAGTACCTTAGTTTGCTTTATTATAGTTTTTTTAATGTATATAAATTTGTTACCTTTATTTAATTCTATCTTTAGATTAATTTAAGGAAGTATTGAATATAGACATAAAAATGCAGAACAAAGTAAATATCCTTTAAATACAATGAAATAGCAGAATGACTTTAATATTGATCTCATATTTTATGGTATAGGCAAAGTTGGCGGAGTGTACTATTGTCGATATCAGCTAAACAGCGAGGAAGTGTTAGTATCATTACAGAATATTTCCCTTGTGTGTGTTTGTGTATGTGTGTGTGTGTGTATGTATGTGTATGTAGTGTGTGTGTGTGTGTGTGTTGGTCATTTCTGTGTATATTGGAGTGTTTATATTGTTTAAATTTGGCCTATCCTTTTTTTGTTTTTCTAAAAAAAAACAAACTCGAATGATACTAAGACTTGTTGGAGGAGCACACATACA
>CM042167.1:40529985-40542485 GCA_023376005.1 Doryteuthis pealeii
ACTTGCTGCACAGCGATGTCGTAGTAAGCAAGTTCAAACTCCAGTCGCGGCACCTAGATGATTGCCCCCCCAACCCTATTGCCCTTATGGCAAGACCCAACCCTTTTTATCATATGGGTGCTAGAAGGTGGTGACTGAGGGTCTTCATGTCACGGGAAGGACGTTAAATTCTATCTGATGGTGAGTTCGGGTTCTGGAGGTTTGGAGAATGTGGAACTCCTCTTAATCACCATTGCTCCCAGATCCACTCTGACCCGGAGTGGTAGTGCCTGTTAGAGTCCCATCTATGGGTTAAATAGAAAAAAATAGTTTATAAAAAAATGAGTATCCATTAAGAATGAATTTATTTCAAAATTTAGCATTAAATGACCCACTAAGGTTGATATGCCGTAAAACAAACCAAACCAAACGTTTACTTTTTTATTAATACCCTTTTGGAAAAGTATCAACTGCTTCAAACCTCGTTTATAGGTTAAATAATACCACTACTATTCTTCTACAAGGATACCTTTGGCATTAAATAACCCACGAATGTTGATATGCCATTAAACAAAGAAACCAAACCTTTTTCATTTCCAGTGAATGGTTTTTCTATATTTCTATACCTGAATCTCTCCCCACCCCAAACGAACCCCATAAAACATTAAACACCCTGTAGCAATAGTGGAAGAGACTTTTATTTTGAAAGAGAAAAGTTTTTTAAAAAGATCGACGATTTCTTTTTACCCCCCCCCACACATACACGCACGGGGTGGCCTAAAGTCGGTATAAGCCACATAGCATCTGTTGTCTATCCCCTTTTCACTAGGGCTAGACCAAGGAGATTGTTTTTAGCGTCTGAGGTGGAGCGCCACACCTACCGCTCCTCACTTTACCGCACAGATCCCTGTGCTACTCATACGCTGAGTTGGTGAGGATCCGATATCGTAACACAGAACCTTGAGGTTCCCAGCCGAACACTCTACCAACTGAGGTAAACCGGTCCTATGACTAAATCTGTCCATTTTTGTATGCTTTTTTTAATCATAAGATCCAAGACCAATTCGTCTTCTTCAACAAGATCTTTCTTTCACATCAGCCATATCTTAATTGCAAGAACAATGTCTGGGGATGTATTCCTTATTTCTTATAATCTCATCATCTCAATATTTCTTTTTTATCTTCCCCAAGGTGTAACAGACTAAATTCAAAGATAAGATTTCTTTATTTTTTTTCTGATTTTGTTTCATTCACTTTTTATCAGTCGATCAGGTAATTCTGAAAAGTCACTGAATACAATTAGTCCGCCATTTTGTCTAAATTTTGTCGTCGTCCAATTCATCATTTTGCTTTGAGTAAAGCAGTGGGCGCGGGAAAAATTGTTTTAGAGATTAATCCATCACACTTCGGGCCACAGACTTTTGCTACTTGTACACCAATGGCTGGAATTATTACTTTTGTACCTACACACACACACACACACACACACACACACATATATATATATATATATATATATATATATATGTAATCAACAATATTTTTAACTATTAGACTATTTGAAAAAGGCTATATATATATATTATATATTATGTGTGTGTGTGTGTGTATGTTACAAAAATTCTGTTTTTAAGCCCGAATGTAGGTGTTCAAACAGACTAATATTTAAAAAATACTGTTGACTTTTCATATATATATATATATATATATATATTTTTTGAGTTAAGGTAGCGTGTATATGGAGTCAACACGTGCTTTTGACAGTTTCTCGCCTATGATTTCTTATAAAAGTTATACAGAAAACTATAATATATATAGGGTAAACTATAGACACGTGTTTCGAGGTATCACCTCTCATCAGTATAGTTATACGATTTTTAGCAGCTGCCTCTGGCTGGGTTCGAGACCCGAACGAACTTACGCTCGCCAAGCCTCTTACCCACACATCCACGGTCAGTCGTCAAGTATAGTAGGCTATTTAATCGCTATATTTCTAAGGGGAAATGACCTTCACCTAGAGTTCTCAAACTTTGTAAACAAAGTGAGATTTGGCTGAGCCGAATACGGTGAATCTGCAATTATATACCTCCTAAATAGAGTGCTCTACCGAAATTGGGAGCGTATATATATATATTATTATATATATATATATATATATATATATATATATATATATATATGAAGTTCCAACAGTTGAAGCTGCTCACAAATAAAAAAAAATAAAAAAAATAAAATAATTATGAGAATCATTTAACACGTATATGACGTATTAATAACATATTCTAGGCAGAAAAAAAAGTTAAAATTGTGGTACCAGCCACCGGATGCCGAAACCCGGGATTGAACCAGGGACCTTTAGATCTTCAGTCTAACGCTCTCCCAACTGAGCTATTTCGGCTGGTGAACATGGGAGTCAGTAGGTACACATAAATTTATAAAACACATAAACTAGGTCATACTGACTGAAGGATTGTTTAAGTTGATATATTTATTTATTTATTTATTCTTAGGTCGACTGTCAATTGAGGGGGCGTAATTTTCCCATAGTTTACCAGGCAGATGTTAGTGGAATATAAAATGAAGTCCAATATATATATTTTTAATTTCTCAACTGGGATCAATATTTTTAATAAAAATCAAACTCTAAGAAAAACATAACTTAATAGATTAATTCATTTATAAGTTTAAAAAAAATTAAAGGACAGCATTAATTGATGTTGTATGGATTTAAAGTTGTTGCGTAGTCATTCAGTTATACACTTTTTTGACATCAGCGTTGTTATTTTAAAAGAATTGAGATTATAAACTTTGCAAGTCCGATACTGAAATAAACTGAAAATTATTATTCACTGGTAATTTTCTCAGTCGGTAGAGTGTTCGGCTAGGAGCTACAAGGATCTTGGTTCGATACCGGCCCCCGCCAACTCAGCGTATGAGTAGCACGGGGATCTGTGCGGTAAAGTGAGGAGCTGATGGTAGGTGTGGCGCTCCACCTCAGATGCTAAAATATCCTCCTTGGTCTAGCACTAGTGAAAAGGGGATAGACTCCCTCACTGTCAAGCTGATACCGACATTAGGCCGCCTCGACGACTTTACTTATTTAAAGATATTTCTATTTCAGAGTAAAAAAAAAAAAAAAATAATAAAAAACTTAAAACAGTCCACTTTTGCAGTTCTGAGGTCAAAAACGTGTATCATTGAATCACTACGCAACAACTTTACATCTATACAACATCAATTAATGTTGTTTTTTTAATTTAAAAACAACAACTCATAAATCAATTTATATGAAGGAGTGGTAGTACATGTTAGGGTCCCATATATGGGCTAAATAGAAAAAATGAGTTCTAAAAATGTTTTTAAAAATTGAGTTAAAAAAAAATTGAGTACAATAAAAAAACCGTCTTCGCATAAAATAACCGAATGGGTTAACATGCCGTAAAACCCAACCAACCATGAATTAAAAATTGGAATTGTAGAGTAGAAGTGGACTGTTCCACTAAGTAGTGTGGGGGTGTACAGGGAGCACCCAACTTTATGCTTACCTACTCGGTGACTATTTAATAACCTGACCTTTTAGGGGTCAGAGACAACTGCTATTCACGCTTAACGCCAGAAGACGCTTACTAAAGATATTACCACTACGACTACTACAACTACAAAGAATCATCATCATCATCATCATCATCATCATGATGTCACACTGTTAGCACGGATATCCATGACAATCTCTCTCCATCCGTCCCTATCACTCATCATTCTCGGGAGGTCCTTTACGCAGCATCCAGTATCCACACAGAACTGGACAATGTACGTCTTTACTGGTCGGCCCACACTGGCGTGCCCATGTGCTGTGCTTCCACAGGAGGACGTCACTTATGAGTTCGTCCTTGCTTCTCCAGTAAAGATCTTCAAAATACGAAAGTACTTTTGATACACTGATAATAAAATGTTAAACTTATCACTTTAAAATCTTGAGAATGATTCAGTTTCTTTTTCTTTTTGCTGAAAAAATATTTTAATTATAACAGCAATGAAACATGACAGATATTGCAGTATTGATTTGTTGTTGAGTGTTTGTCGAAAGTGTGTGATTTTGCCGGGATTATCTCCCTTGGGGGTTGGCGGGAAAACATTTGAAATCTTCAAGAATATCAATTAAACAAACATTTTTAAAAATTCAACAGCGTTGCCACAATTTTCATTTTGTCGACTTTACCCCCCGGAAGTGTATTCGAAGTGATAGTGCCGTTGAAGTCGTTTCACAAAGCACACACACACACACACACACACACACAACGACACACACACACACACACACACACACACACACACACACACAGACACACACGCACACACACACACACACTCATAATAATTGCTGTCAACTCGTGTTTGAGTAAGACCATTTCCTGTTTTAAAAAAAGAAAAACAAAAGACATACACTCATACACTACACACATACACACATACAGGCACAGAAACACACACATATACATACACACATACACACACATACACACACGTACCGACAGATACAGACACAAACAAACAGTGACAAAGATACGCGCACAAACACTCACACACATACATGCACATACACACACATACACACACGCGGACAGAGACACAGAGACACAGACACACACAGACACACAAACTCACACATACATACACACATACACACATACCACACGCACACCCACACACATACACACACATGCATATACCCATACACACATACACCCTCCTTGCAGACATATATATACATACGCACATACATGCACATACACACATATACATACGTACATATACACACACATACGCACAAATATGCATATAAACACACACCGATATACGCACATACATACATACTTACATACATACACAAAAACGCACATACATACACACGCACTGACATATACACACATACACACATACAGATGACACACACACACAAACATACGCACATACACACACATAGACACACACACAGGCACACACACATACACACAGAGACATATTCACTTGCACATACGTATACACGCATACACACATATGCATACATACATACACACATACACATACACGCATACACATACATACACACATGCAAACACATACACACACATTCTCTTTCTCTTTCACACACACACACACACACACACATAGACACACACACACACACACACACACACACACACACACACACACACACACACACACACACACACACACAACACACACACACACGAAATGGACTTTCACAGTCTTAATTATTTGGTATTGCAAATTCTATTTATTAAATACGAAGAGAGCAAGAATCTTTTTTTTTCTCTTTTAAATATTAAATATTTTATGTTACTACACCCTTCCGCCATCTTTTTCTGTCCTCACTGACGTCACACATTAATGAAATCGTTCTCGGTCATTTGGGGGGGGGGAGGGAAGAAGAATTTAAAGATGATGATATCACGTGACAACGCAATTTTTTAACAACTGCATTCATTTTCCTTGTTTTTTTTTAATTTTCCATCTTGAGTGAAATTTTATTCTAATTGAAAAAAAAAAGAAAAAAGATGTCATTAAATGAAATAATGAAAAAAAAAAAAAAAGAAAGAAGGAAAGAGAGATTAAGTTTTGGAAAAAGAAAGAAAAAAGATGGAAATGACAGGCACGGGAAGAAAGAAAGAAAGAAAGAAAAAAAAGAAAGAACGAAAAAATTGAGAAAAAAGAAAGAATAGGCACAGGACGAAATGAATGAATGAATGAGAAAGAAAGAAAGAAAGAAAGAAAGAAAGAAAGAAAGAAAGAAAGAAATAAAGTAAGAAAAAAAGTAGATACTGGAAGTAAGTAAGAAATATAAAAAGATAAAAATTGAGAAAAAAGAAAGAAAAAGCGGATAAATACAAGAAGAAAGAAAGGAAAGAAGAAAAAAGGGAAACATGAGGAAAGAAAGTATAGACTTGGAAATAAAGAAAGAAAGAAAGAAAGAAAGAAAGTATTCACTTGGTAAGAAAGTAAGAAAGATAGAAACAAATTTGAGAAAAAAAAAGAAAGAAAGAAAGGGGGAGGAGAAAGTACAGACACGGGAAGAAAGTCAGAAAGATTGAAAGAAAATTGAAGAAAAAGAAAGAAAGAAAGAAAGAAAGAAAGGATAGGTACAGGAAGAAATAGATAAATAAATGATAAGTACAGGAAAATATGGAGAATTCGGAAAGAAAGAAAAGAAAGAAGAAACAAGAAAAGAAAGAAAGAAAAGTAAGACTCGAGAACCATACCATACATAGAAAGAAAGAAAGAAAGAATGGACAAATAAAGAAAGGTGATTATTTGTTTTAATAATTGTCTATATTTTTGGCAGATGTGAAAGGAAATTGAAAACTTATCCAGTTGACAAAACTAATCGAATTTCGGTAAATTATCTGACAAAAACCTATTGGAAAATCGGAATAAAGGAAATGTTTTTGTGATGGGCAGGTGGACTTAAAACAAACAAACAAACGTACATACAGACAGACAAAGAAATCCTACAAAACAACTATATAAGTCAAACAATGAAACTAATTACACCGAAAAACCATTTGTCAGACGAGAAATGATCATTTTAATCCTATGCTTTATTTTATCCTCATCTTTGTTGTTATAGTCAGAAAACTTCAGGGAGGGGGTAGCTCAGTCGGTAGAGCACCCGCCTGGAATCGCAAGCGTTCCTGGTTCGATATCGGTCCCTAACTCAGCAATGAGTAACACAGATAGATAATCTGTTCTGTGCGGTAAAGTGAGGAGCAGACGGAAGGTGTGGCACCCCCTCCCTTCAGTAAAAAAAAAAATCCTAGGTCTAGCGCTAGCGAAAAGGGATAGACTCCCTTGATGTCTGGCTTATAGTCAAGAGTCAACGGCTTTTGGCGTACTTGTCACTGCGTCTGTGGAAAATCTGCGACAGACAATGACATCTCCTTCCCCTGACCGGGATATGCATGCGTGATTCGTGTTTTTTTTTCCTTTACTGCATCGATGAATTCACCACAGGTGAATTCGTTGGATGGAACCGGCTCAACAGACCCAGGGTGAATGCCGTCACAGAAACAGAAACAGAAACACTTTTGAATAAAAGTTGGTAGAAAAC
The DNA here is from genome assembly GCA_023376005.1 of Doryteuthis pealeii. NCBI lineage: Eukaryota > Metazoa > Mollusca > Cephalopoda > Myopsida > Loliginidae > Doryteuthis > Doryteuthis pealeii. The sequence continues at coordinate 40,537,094 of CM042167.1, forward strand.
GAAAATGCATTTGATACGCTATGATAAAATCAAATTTTTTGTTTTATCAATTCTTATATTCGAGAAAAAAGAAAGCAATTTTAGATTTGTGTTATTTTTGTTGGCTTTTTGAGTTAAACTAAATTGAAATGAAACAAAAATTCTAACAATCCTTTGGGGTTTTGTTCTAGTCACGGCCATTTTGAATTGGATGGTTATTGTATGTGCGCCAATCTCTTCATTGTGAAGGACTTTTGTTCAAAACTCCTTAGAACGAATAAAAACAGCGAAATAAATGCCTCTTCCCCAATTTTACATTCTTTCGTTCTTCAAAATGTTGCTTCTTTTTGAAGAACCAAAAAATGAAAGAAAAAGAAACAGCTTTTAAATTCTTCCGGCAATTTTATTAAAAAGAACCCGTTTTCCCTCTTTCCCTACCACATCCTTCCTTTATTTTCTTACATTACAATCCAATCACTCTAGATCACTGAAGTTAAGCAACAATTTGCCGGATCAATACTTAATTGGGTGACAACTTAAACCCCATCTGGTACTGTGGGATATCTCTCCTTGATTTTGATTGTCTATGAATTTTTGAGATGAGGCTTGATGATTCTTATTATTTGTATTATTCGATTATTCTCCTCATCTTTATTGTTTTTAGAAGGTTCCTGAGTTCAGCAAGAAACACATGAAGAATCCTGGAGCGTACACCGACCGAAAGGTTGTGTGCATATATATATTACCAACCCCTCTGCACGAGCAGGATGTGACACAAGGTCAATTCCTTATGCGGAGTTTAACAGGTTTGAATTCAGAGTTTTCCATCTCCTAGACAGATTGCCTTGCCAAGGCTGAAGAGCCCAGTCTGTCCTACTATTTACCCACAGCTGGAGGGAGTATAGTTGGATTCATACATTTCGCTATATGAAATGCAAGCAGTTTCGTCTCGGATTTGAACTCGGGTCGACGAGTCCATTTCCTACGATTCTAACCATTATGCCACGCGCCTCCAGTTTGTGTATATATATATATATATTTACCAACCCCTCCGCACGAGCAGGATATGACACAAGGTCAATTTCTTAAGGGGAGTTTATCTGGTTTGAATTCAGAGTTTTCCTTCTCCTAGACCGGTTGCCTAACCAAGGCTAAAGTGCCCAGTATGCCCTATTATTTACCCATAGCTGGAGGGAGAGTAGGATTCATACCTTTCCCAAGGGTATTAGCACCAGTTTGTGTATATAACAATAAACATGAGGACAATAGACCGAATAATCCAAATAATACAAACGGTCTTTGTTTATCAAGATGACATGATTCGACATTAAATGACCCGAAAAGTGTCGATATGCCGTAAAATAAAATAACCCATCATTTTCTTCCTTTTTCTCGCTTCTTCCTTCCTCTCTATCTCTTTTCTTTTTTCGTACTTTTCTTTATATATCTCTTCCTTTCTTTCTCTCTTTCTTCTTCCTTTCTTTCATTCCTTTCTTTTACCAACTTTCTTTACTGCCTTTCTACTTTCACTTCCTTCCTTCTTTCCCCCTCTTCCTCCTCTTCTTTTTATCCATCATTTCTCTCTCCTTCATTCCCCCCCTTCCTACTTATTTTCTCAGTTTCCTTCTTTTCTTTATGTTTCACTGATCTAGCCTTTTTAATTATGGGTTCCCATATTCTATTCATTTCTATGCTCGCTCTACGGTTTTAGTTTCATAGTTCCACCTGAACATACATATACACAAACTGCCCTTTTATATATGGATAGATATATTTCCTTGCTTCCTTGTTATTTTCTCTTTTCCTCTTTCCTTTTTACTTCTCTTCCCACCCTTCCTTTCTCTCTCCTTCATTCCTCCTTCTTTCGTTTATTTCTCCTTCTCTTTCTCTTTATTTCCTTCATTCATTTCTTTTCTCATTTTAATTCCTTTCTACTTTCTCGTCTCTTTCCCTCTTTATATTCTTACCCCCTCACAGCTACGGGTAAATAGTAGGGTAGACTGGGCATTTTAACCTTGATTTAACAACTGTCTTCTTCTTCTCTCTCCTTTTCCAGCCCTGTCAAATGGGGTTTTAGAATAAACCGTCTGCACCTCTGCAGAGGGGTAAGCCCCCCCCCAATGGGGCCACCTGTTGGCCGTGGGTGGCGACCTATGATGCTTAAGGATGGAACCCAGGTGAATGATCAGTCCATGACATGCAACACTCCACCTAGGTAAGACGGTCGGTGAGAGAGGGCCCCTTCGATCAATCGGCTGGTCATGTCAAGTCCTAGCACCTATATGATTGTTCCAAACCTATTGCCCTTATGGCAAGCCATTTTATCATATGGGTACTAGAAGGTGGTGGCTGAGGGTCTTCATGTCCTGGGAATGACATTAAACTCTATCTGATTTATGTGAGATTCCAGTTCTGGGGGTCTGGGGAATTTGGAGCGCCCCTTTATCACCATTGCTCCCTGGTCCATTCTAATCCGTAGTGGTAGTACCTGTTAGGGACCCATCTATGGGTTAAATAGAAAAATGTGGTTATAAAAAATTGAGTATCCATTAAGAATGAATTTATTTCAAAACTTTGTTGGTATTAAATGACCCACCGAGGTTGATATGCCGTAAAACAAACCAAATCAAAAACCCTCATTTTATTCTTCCTCTCTTCTCTTTCTTCTTCCTTCTTCTTTTTCAATCTCATTCTCCTCCCCCTCTCTTCAACTTCTTCTTACTCTCTTTCTTTTCTCTCTACATTCTCTATCACTTTAAAAAAATATTATTCTCCCTCCAGCTATGGGTAAATAGTAGAGTACACTGGGCTCTTTGACCTTGGTTAGGCAACCAGTTTAGGAGAAGTAAAACTCTTTATGTTGGAAGTTTTTTGTATATAAGGTGTGCTACAATACACCACTTAAATGTATAGACTAAGTGAGGTCACGTGGTTTAATTTCAGCCAATCAACAGCCTGGATGCGAGGCTGGTTGACTATTTAATCACTGATACTGAGAGACGTCCATTTGCAATCATTGACGAATGACTTGTAAGATTGAGGAGCACGAAGGAACAACCAAAGGATTCTTTACCCGTATATCGAAACTACGCTCTGCTTAACACAAAGGATCTCCGCTGGACAAGCGCTCTTGTTTGAAGCCTAAACGATGGCCATTAAAATCCCAACAATTAACCAGTTAAACTCCGCTCAAAATTGACCCTGTGTCACATCCTGATCGTGGGGGAGGAATTGGTAAATGCATACAACTGCAACATCTTCCACTCCTAAAAATAATTATAAATATACAATCACTATGGGCGACCATCGATAAATTTAGCCAATATATTAATCATGATTCAAATTGTGGCCTTAATGCAAGTGCTTGTCGCATAATCATTATTATTGTAAGCATTATTGATATTTTATAGAATTTTTTTGCGTTTATTTTCCTTGTCTCCACTTGGGAAATTCTCAAGTTTTCTTGAAATCCAATTTTAAAAGCGCACCAAACCTTTCAGGCTATTTGTCCACCGTCAATATGGACGCCTTTTAGAGTCTGTACGATTCCTTCTTTACTTTTTTCTTTTTATTATTTTATTTTGTATGAGTGAAAAAAACAAACAAAAAGAAACAAAACCAAATCAAAAACAGGAAGAAAAACAAAAGAGCATCAACAACACCCCCTCCAAAAAAAAAAAATAAAAAGGTAAAGAACTTTTACTGAGGATAACATGCGTCGGTGTTGAGGGTGGGCTAGTTATTAATTATTATATTACTCCTTACGAGGTTTTTGTTACACCAGATTTAACCGGTACTTTTCCACTGGAGTCTGAGTGACAGCAAGCCTCCTCGGGTCTCGAGAACACTTCGGGTAGATATTTAACTGGTACTTTTCCACTGGAGTCTGAGTGACAGCAAGCCTCCTCAAGTCTCCAGGACACATTCTGGGTAAGTATTTACCCAGCCCGTTCTCCACAGATAGGATGTGACACAAACTCGCTAGCCTCTAGCGAGGAGCAAACTCGCTATTCAGTAGTAATAGATCTGCGAGACTAGCTTACTAACCATTACACCATGATGGGGCACTCCTTTTACCCAACCTGCTCGTCACAGGTAGGATGTGATACAAGGTAGCAAGTATGTGGCACCCAGTGAGGATCGAACTCGCTTTTCAGTAGTAATGGATACTCCGGACTACAATATTAACCAATATTAACAATGCTCCGGTCCGTATGGTCCCGATTCTTCCTCTGATTTTCGATTCCCCCAATCTCCTTTCCAAGCCCAGGTCTATCGGATGGAGCATTAGAATATACCGACTGCACCTCTGCAGTGGGGTAACCCCCCAATATGGTGACCCGTGGTGTTTAAGGAGGGGGTCCTGGTGGCTGAGCAATCAATGACATGCAACACTCTACTTTGGTCTTTACTTAGGCTAGACAGGCGGTTGGAGTCTCTGATCAATCGGCTTCTCCCGTCAAGCCCTAGCACCTATATGATTGTCCTAATCCTATTGTCAAACAATTTCTATAACATATGTGCTACAAGGCGGTGGCTGATATTCTTAATGTCATATGTATGACGTAACTCTATCTGATGGTGAAGTTCCAGTTCTGGAGCTTTGGGGAATGTGGAGTACCCCTTCATCGCCATTACTCCCAGGTCCACTTTGATCCGGAGTGGTAGTACTTGTCAGGGTTAAAGTCCCATCTATGGGTTGAATAGAAAAATAGGTTTTAAAGAATGTGTTTAATTTTTTTTTAATTGTGTACCCTTCAAGAATCAATACAAACAAAACGTCTGCAGCATAAAATAAGCCAACAAGGGTTGACATGCCGTAAAATCCAACCAACTAACTAACCGACTAACCAATTTTTAAAGTGCATTAAGACTTTCAGGCTATTTGTCCATTGTCAATAGAGATTCCGTTTAGAGTCTGTACGATTCTCTCTTAACATTTTTCTTATTATTATTTTATTCTGTGTGGTTGTAAAAAACAAGAAGAAAAACGAGAAGGGACAAAAAGGAACATACACCGGAAAAAAGAAGGTAAAGAACTTTCACTGAGGATTTCAGGCGTCGGTGTTGTTGGTGAGCGAGTTATTAATTATAACTAGCAAAATATGCACCCTCTGGGTGTAAGTATTTAAATTTTAATGTAATAAAATATTAGATTAAAAAGACGAAACTAAATATGAACGCTCATAAAAATACACTTATTCTTGTTTTATCTTAATTTCTATATGAAATTCTACTTATGATTGCTTTTAATACTTTTAAGAATAAAACACTAATATTAGAAATCAATAACACCAAGTAATAATTTATTAAATCTGGTTTTCTTAAAACCGGTAAGAAAAATTGTTCACACTTTATACATTTACTAGCAGCGGCTACCCGGCGTCGCCTAGGTAGAGGAGGATTTTTTAAG
>CM042167.1:40554985-40562485 GCA_023376005.1 Doryteuthis pealeii
TATATATATATATATATATATATATATATATATACAATTCCATATAAGTGAGAAAACTCAACAAACCGTCATTTAGCCCCCTATAAATTTATTTCAGCTTGTACCACTGTAAAAGAGATCAGTTTCATTAGAGAGCCATCACATGGTTGTCTAACGAAACCGGTCTATTTTTTTTATAGAGGTACAAACTGAAATAGATTTATAATTACCCACCCATGACACCCTCAGTTGGAGCGATAATATAAAACAAAACCCCCTGGCTACTGCAATCCACATCGATAGCTAACGGGCATAACGCACGTGAAACTTTAAGTAACGGGTGGTATGTAAAAATGTGTACCGTTTCTTAAACTTTTAAATGTTAAATCGACTCTGTTCTTTACAGCATTGAGTACTTAAAAAAAATTAATTTTCGTCGAAGAAATTCAGACAATTTAATGAAATTGTAATTCTATTTAAGCTAGACATTTTTTTTTACCTTCTTTTTGTTTCGCTTAATGATGAGAGTTTTAATTGATATTTTATTTTAAGCCGGTGTGCACTTAGTGAACTGTTGTAATATTTCGACTTCAAAAACCTTTTTTAATGAATCTTTCACTTTATACAAGTAGATTAAAAGAGAATAAAGTGATCACTCAATTAGGACGTGCTTAGAGCAAAACAATAGGAATTGTATATGAGGGTAAAAACAAACTAATAAAGAGTTGATCAATCGGGCTGAGAGCAGAAAAGAAAGAAGGAAAGAAAGAAGGAAGAAAATGGAAGACAATCACAGAAGAGAAAGAAGGAAAGAAAGAAAGAAAGAAGGAAGAAAATGGAAGAAAATTGCAGAAGAGAAAGAAGGAAAGAAAGAAAGAAAGAAGGAAGAAAATGGAAGAAAATTGCAGAAGAGAAAGAAAGAAAGAAAGAAAGAAAGAAAGAAGGAAGAAAATGGAAGAAAATTGCAGAAGAGAAGAAAGAAGAGAAAGAAGGAAAGAAAGAAGGAAAGAAAGAAGGAAGAAATGGAAGACAATCGCAGAAGAGAAGAAAGAAGAGAAAGAAGGAAAGAAAGAAAGAAAATAGAAGGAAGAAAAGAAAATAAGGAATCTGTCTGTCTGTGCGCGTGGTGTAATGGTTATCATTGAGTTCCAATCCTGAACGAAACGTCATTTCACATAGCGTAAATGTACTTGGCTAAGGTATGTATTTATCCACCCCGTTCACCATGGGCAGGATGTGACACAAGGTCGCAAGTATAGAGTATACAGGGAGGATCGAACTCGCTATCCAGTAGTAATGGATATGCAAGACTAACTTGTGAACCATTACACCACGATGGATCGTCCGTATTGCATCCAACTATTCTCCCTCAAGCTATGGGTAAATAGTAGGGCGGACTAGGCACTTTAACCTTGGTTAAGCTACCAGTCTTGGAGAAGGAAAACTCTGAATTCAAACCTGTTAAACCCCGCTTAAGAAATTGACCGTGTGTCACATCGTACTCGTGTGAAAAACAAGAACTGGTGATATTTAATGTGTATAGTTATTTATTATGTCGTAAATTGTTTTATTTTTGTAGTTTCATCCGGATATGTACATACATACATACATACATACACATAAACTACCCATTAAATATATACTAGAAGCGGTTACCAGGCGTCGCCTGTGTAGAAGAGCGGCAAAAATTAGTTTCGCATATCAATTATTACTGAATCGTGAGTTGGATCCCAGCAGGTTGCCCAATTAAAATCCCTACGTGAAAAAGATCTTGCGTTGATTCGGCCGTGTGGGGCGCCAGATAAAAAAAAAGGGTGCTCAGACACGCTGAAAAGAAAAATCAGTGCCTCCTTTTCAAAATATCAAATGCAAAAAAAATCATACAGTTACTATTCAAATTTTATTTTTGAATTATATTCACGAATATAAATCAAATCTTATTTTTTCTCAAAAAGCAAGATCTGGTGATAGTGAATGTGTATACATATTTATTTTCTCGTTAATTATTTTATCTTCGTAGTTTCATCCGGACATACATACATACATACACATCAACTATCCTTTACACACACACACACACACACACACACACACACACACACACATATATATATATATATATATATATATCAGCCCCCCACACCCTTAATATAATTTCTCCGAGTTCCCCTCCTTGTTACACTCACTACAACTAACTTAAAAAAACTGGAATATAAACACATCACCCTTGATGATGGCACTTCGAAGTGCCGAAAGTACTTGGGATAAAAACTTCGGTGTAATGTTAAAAAGTTGGTCGGAAAGCTCGAAAAGATCGTTAATAAAATTGTTAAACAGGAGACAGGCATTTTGTTTAATTCTACATGTATAAATGAAAGAATGCTGCCCAAACACACATACACACACACACAACACACACACACACACACACACACATATATATATATATATTCAGGAAGACAAGTACACTTGTGCCCTACCATACTCCACGAATCCTTATCAACAAACGATCTCTTCCTGTTGGCAAAATACAAAGCAAATTGTGTTATTACCGCTACACAATTCTGTAAACATTACACAAATAACCTTCTTTCATCTCTTGTTATTTTTTCTTGCAGCTTGTAATTCTTTAACTTCAGTTCGCAGCAGTAAGTTTTTCCGCCGACGGCCATTTTTCACTTGATATATAACATATTAGGAAATTACTTGCTCCTACAACACTTAGGTTTTTACAGCCATCATCTTCTCTACGTTTATAAAAGGCAGTTTGTGTGTATGTATGTCCGGAGGAAACTATGAAAATAAAACAAATGATGACAAAGTAAATATATATACGCACTCGTTATCATCAGATCTTGGTTTCTGAGCAAAAATAATGAAGGTTTGATTTATATTAGTGAAGATAATTAAAAAATTAAATTTAAATGATGACAGCATTTTAAATAGGAAACATTAATTTATTTCAGAGTATCTGGATCAATGGAAGATCTTTTTTTTTTTACCTAGGGATTTTAATAGGGCCTCCTGTGAGGATCAATCTCGCGATTCAACAATAATGGATCTGCGAGACTATCTTTTTACCCCCACTCTACCCAGGCAACGCTGGGTAGCCACTTCTAGTTCTATAATAAGGACGACAATGATAACGTTAATAATAGACGACATGTTGATAAAAAAAAATGTTTGCTTTGGTTTAGTTTACTTAACAGTATAAAAAGTAAAGTTCTAAGAAAAAGAAAAAAAAAGAAAGAAAAATGTCCTAGATATTTGATATAATCTTATATACTGAACCCGACAAGAAACACGGAACACTTGTATTTATAAAAATATAAAATTATATCTTTATTGTCGTGTGTAGACTGAGAGTCGTCAGCAGGGTTGCACATACAACGGAGCCTTCAGGAGTTCTCTGCAAGCGATCTCGAACCTGATCTCGGTCTGCCCAACCCAGATTTCCACGGGCTTTTTATTATTGTTGAACTCACAGTGTCACGCCTCTTTGATCGTGACACCTATGCAGTTTTTCTCGCCCGCGCATCGCCTGTTTTCATTGGTTATGGGCTACGCCTACATATTTTCTGTGCCTACACAGTGTCAATTGTACACCTGCATTTTTAGGTGCCAAAGGTCATAACCTGTTTTCGTTTCCAGGCCCATGCTTGATACCCACGCACTTCCTGCGTGAAACCCAAGCTCCAGGTGCAAACCGATTGACCAGGTAATATATTACAATAACAATATATTATTATAATGGAGATTCAGTGTCTGTCTATCTGTTTGTAATCGAAACTACGTCACTGCTTACCTCATAATGCCCTTAGAAATTGCGTAAGTTTATCAATGAGTATTTAATTTATAATCAAGATCATTAATGCATATAATAAATCTTATTTATAAATGTAGTCTCTATGATAATCTGAATTTGATTTGCCTCAAAACAGCCCATGTTATGTTAGGTATATCGGTCTCTTAAAAGGATGACAATCTATATATTAATACTCGTGTTCCTTACTTTTACGATCATTAACGTCTTGTAAAACCCTCTGCTTAAAAATGAGACTGTTCAAATCTTCCAAGATGAAAAGCAAAAATTTAAAGTCCGGATTATCTGGTGTTGCTTATCCGCTGAATTCTCATTATGAATGTCGTCGCCTCAGCTACATAATGGACCATTCCGTTTTTATTATAAAGAAAGAAAGGGAAGAAAAAGGACGTGCTAAACAGAAAAATATAATAAGAAAGAAAAAAAGAAAGAGTAGGTGAAAGATATATTGAGAAAGAATGGGTGCACAGAAGCGATAACGCTAATCTGTTTCAATCGAACATAATGAAAAGATGAAAAGATAAAAAGAAGAAAAGAAAGAAAAAAAAGAGCGAGAGAAAGTTATATCAAGATTTTTATACTTTTAACATACTGAACTATTTGACAATAGCTCTTAAGTAAACATATTAAACGTAGTAATAATTAAATTATCATAATGTGGTATATTCACAATATCAACCCTTTACGGGTTATTTAATACCGATATTTGATTAAATTGTGAATGTTTGGTTATGATAGAATCAATCTGCTAGCTAGTTACTATTACTACACGGTGGGATACCTGATATAAGGGTACTCTATGGCATTGAGTATTTCTATCAAACATTAATTAAATTTGCACAAAGACATATAGTTCTTGAGTATTTCTATTTAATACTAATCTATACATATATAAAGGGCAGTTGGTGAGTATGTATGTATGTATGTATGTATGCCCGGCAGAAACTACGAAAATAAAACAACTAACAACAAAGTATATATATATATATATATATATATATATATATATACACAAGTTTTGTTGAAATGTACAGACAATTCTTGTCGGACGAATTTTTGGTCGATCCTTTCTAATTTTGGGCCATTTTTTTGGTGTCACGATGGATTTGGTGTAACAGTCCGCCAAAAGTTTCGTTACGAGCGCTTTCGGCAATACAGTTTGCCATCATCAGGTAGGAAACGATGGTATGTTCTGTGTCTCGTTTTTAAGGAGAACGAGGAATTGGAAGTGGGAGGTAATAACAATTGGTAGGGGGAGGTTGTAGGAATGGTAGTGGTTCGAACGAACGATGCAGTAGTGATTTTTGGGGGGAGGGGGGCACAACTTGTGAGAAGGGGAGGGGAATAGTGAAAGGAGGATAGGCGGGAAATTATAAGCATTTGAGAACATGTTGACTTACTTCAAAGTTTATTTTGTTTACGGTAGGTTGTTTTTATTTGATATATAAAGCTTCAATTATTTGCAGTTTTTGTTTGTTTTTTTCTTTATGTAGTGTGGTATAAACAATACCATCAGGCCCGATTAACATACGGTCTTTTTATGTAGGGACTTTTATATAGCATCCAGCGAGGATCTAACTCACGGTTCAGTAATTATGGATCTGCGAGACTAACTTTAAAAAATCCCCCTCTACCTAGACGCTTTTAGTAATTTATCCACAATTATATGGTTTCATATAAATATTCCCATTTAATTTATAATAGCATTCGCTTGCACACAGTTATATGGTATCAGTTCTATCTAATCTAATAATGCATGAAATTATATGGTTATAAAGTATTCCTATCTAATACTAATAATGTTCATGAAATTATATGGTTATAAAGTATTCCTATCTAATAACTAATAATGTTCATGAAATTATATGGTTATAAAGTATTCCTATCTAATACTAATATGTTCATGAAATATATATGGTTATAAAGTATTCCTATCTAATACTAATAATGTTCATGAAATTATATGGTTATAAAGTATTCCTATCTAATACTAATATAATGTTCATGAAATTATATGGTTATAAGTTGTGGTTATAAAGTATTCCTATCTAATTATAATGTTCATGAAATTATATGGTTATAAAGTATTCCTATCTAATACTAATAATGTTCATGAAATTATATGGTTATAAAGTATTCCTATCTAATACTAATAATGTTCATGAAATTATATGGTTATAAAGTATTCCTATCTAATACTAATAATGTTCATGAAATTATATGGTTATAAAGTATTCCTATCTAATACAATAATGTTCATGAAATTATATGGTTATAAAGTATTCCTATCTATACTAATAATGTTCATGAAATTATATGGTTATAAAGTATTCCTATCTAATACTAATGTTCATGAATTATATGGTTATAAAGTATTCCTATGTTCATGAAATTATTGGTTATAAAGTATTCCTATCTAATACTAATAATCTATACACAATTATATGGTTTCATATGAGGTCGTGATCGTGGAGTACCGAAAACAGGAGTTCCGCTCTGCTGTACACGTCACAAGGTTCACTGACAACTGGTGGAACCCGTGTAATTATCGAGTGGTATCCGAAAAACCGGAAACAAATCACTCGGAATACCGGCACGACAGTGGGGAGATGGAATTTTTTAAGCGATGTGTAGAAGAAGGGCGAAATCAGGAAAGGAATGGCAGCGTATTGTGACCAATGCGTGGAAAACATCAGTTAACTTGGCCAATAAGAAAATAATAAGAGAAAAAAAGTAACTATTCCTACATAATTATAGAAATCTTATGTTTGCACACAATAATATGGTATCGAGTATTCCTATCTAATCTTATGGCAATGGAAATAATGTGACTGTCTGTAACCGAAACTACCGATGTCACTATTCCCTTAGTTATTTACGTTATATTCTCAATGATTAAAATAATCACACACACACACACACACACCACACACATATATATATATATTGTATATATATAAAAAGTAAAAAGTAAAGTCGTCGTGTTGGCCTAAAGTCGGTATCAGTCAGAGAGCAAGGGAGTCTATCTCCTTTTTACTAACACTAGACCAAGGAGATTGTTTTGGCGTCTGAGGGTGGAGCGCCACACCTACCACCAGCTACCCACTTTACCGCACAGATCACTGTGCTACTCATATGGTGAGTTGGCGAGGGCCAGTATAAAACCCGGCACCTTGTGGTTCCTAGGCGAACGCTCCATCGAAATATATATATATATATATATATATATATATATATATATAACTTAAAATTAGATATTATAGGTGAAACATATGGAACCATTAAAACGTATCTATGAACATAAATATTGATATATAGCAAGGACAAGTAAAATGGGGGTGGGGGTGGCAGAGGAGAGGGAAAGAAATTTAGCGACACACACACACACACACACACACACACACATATATATATATTTACCAACCCCTCCGCACGAGTAGGGTGCGACACAAGGTCAATTTCTTAAGCGGAGTTCAACAGGTTTGAATTCAGAGTTTTCCTTCTCCTAGACCGGTTGCCTAACCAAGGTTAAAGAGCCCAGTCTGCCCTACTATTTACTCATAGCTGGAGGGAGAGTAAGATTCATCCCGGATGAAGGCGATGGATGTATATAAATTAGTTTTATTCATCATATTTTAATTATAATTAGATTCAATAATTTTTGTGGTCTTCCTTCTTGTCCTTGATGGTCTGTGATA
>CM042167.1:40567485-40582485 GCA_023376005.1 Doryteuthis pealeii
TATCTATTTCAATATGTTGATATTTTTTCTATCTATCTATCTACCTATCTATCTATCTATCTATCTGAATGTATCCATATCTATCTATCTATCCATCTATCTATCTGAGTCTATCCATATCTATCTATCTATCTATCTATCTATCCATCTATCCCAGTACGTCCATATCTATCAGTCTATCACAAACCATAGTTATGACAGCAACCTCGGGGTGATTTACGCGTGTTTTATCAAATATAGATTTAAAATGCATGAATTTTATTAGATATGCATTAATAATTATTTCAAAATTTCATTAACTTCCAGGAATTTTATTTTCGATTTCTTTGAAATTTTCTGCATTACTTTAGGCGACATTACTTTAGTTTTCCTTAAAAAAAAAAAAAATATTAAATATTCATATACCATCGCTACAAACAAATCTCTTACAATAGTCTTTGGTATCCTCTTGAATATCGACAGCAACTTCTGCGCTTTGTATGATACTAAAACAATCCGGTGGTGAGGTTCCACTTCTGGTGCTTTGGAGGGAGCAGAACCAACCCTATAAGTAACTAGCTTCATAATTTGTTTTTATTTGTCACTAAGTAATTCAAACACCATTTAAATATCTAAGAACATGACTATCTATAAGTAAAGTAAGTAAAGTCGATGGGGTGGCCTAAAGTCGGTATCAGCCAATCAGCGAGGGAGTCTATCCCCTTTTCACTAGCGCTAGACCAAGGAGATTGTTTTGCGTCTGAGGTGGAGCGCCACACCTACCATCAGCTCCTTACTTTACCGCACAGATCCCTGTGATACTCATACGCTGAGTTGGCGAGGGCCGGTATCGAACTAAGAACCTTGTGATTTCTAGCCGAACGTTCTACCGACAACCCGTATAAACCAAACGTTTCGGTCGGTGTATTCTCCGACTTTCCTTTGGTGTTTCCTGTGTATCCGATTATAGTAATGATCCAACCTGGGAAATTTCAAAAATACAGACAAATGAAATAAATAAATAAAAATGTTAAATAATAAATGAAAATAAACATAAACATAAAATCAATCAATCAATCAATCAATACGGTTGTTCCTAAATCTTAGGTCTGTTATCATCCTGCAACACCCTCTGGTTAAAATGAGACCGTCCAAATTGTTAAAGATGCAATGCAAAAATGTAAATCCAGATTATCTGGTGTCACTTAATCGAAGATTTCTTATTTGTCCCATTCTATTTCAACCAATTTCAAAAATGAAACATTTCAAATGGTCTTGCGCCCCTTAAATGCCCAACGTAAAATTAAAAGGAATTAAAAAAAAAAAAAAAAAAAAAAAGAAAGAAAAAAGTTACATGTCTGTTTTATTTGTAATATTGAAATTGTGAATTACGAAATAATTTATAAGTTCCGGTCAGCGTCAGGCGAATTTCTGGCCAACTCAGATATTTTCCGAGTTGTGTTTTTTCACAAATTAATGACATTTTAAATGCCCCCCCCTATTTCTTATCAGAAAATCAATGTAAATATATTACAACCAGCCTTTTAAGAGAGAGAGAGAGAGAGAGAGAGAGAGAGAGAGAGAGAGAGAGAGAGAGAGAGAGAGAGAGAGAGAGTTAAATCAAGATTATTTTATTATTTTTTACATATTGAACTATTTTACAATAGCTCTTAAGTAAACATATCAAACGTTGTAATAAATAAATTATCATAGGTATACCACAGTATGATAATTTATTTATTACAAGTTTTGATATGTTTACTTAAGAGCTATTGTAAAATAGTTCAATATGTTGCGAAATAGCGTGTTTCCCCGAAAATAAGACAGGGTTTAGATTAATTTTCACTCCAAAATATAACATTAGGGCTTATTTTTTTTTTGTGGGGGGGGGGTCTCATTCATCATATGTCGAAAAACGACATTACCAAGTAGAAAATTACGAAATTTCTAAATGCGCAGAAATTACGAAAAATGATCGATATTATTTACCATTAACATATTCTTTTATTAAAAAACTCATTAAAGCCAATTCATTAAAAATAATCCTTTGAAATGTTATTGTTCTGCAAGTCACTGGATTCCACATTTCTCGCGGTGTTTTCGTACTTTTATATATATATATATATATATATATATATATATATATATATATATATATATATATAATATATTTTAGAATATAGAAATAAATAGATAAATATAAATACATTTTGAATATAGATATATTTAGATATAAATATGTTAAATTTTAAATATACTACTAAATACACTCCCTTACAAAATTTATGCAACATCTGCTTCAGCCAGGATTTGAACTCGTGTCGCCAATTCAGTCTCCAACAACGACGCCCATTACGTTTATCCCGCCTACGCATTATCAATGGTAAATGAAAATCGAATATAGATGGCACGGTGAAAGGAATAAGTCAATGCCAGCCAGACTCGAACCCTTGGATTCCAGTGAACTGCATATTCTAACAGAACCGAAAAATAATGGCTGGAACTCCTCGGTATAATAACTGTTCTTTCAATTATGACCAATTGTCAGGAACAATTCCACAGAAATGCAATCGCCATATTCCACGATTCTAATTATACCTGCTCGTGTAACGACTTTGTGAATGACGGAGAAATAACTGAGAGGGCGGCAACATATCTAACGACATTTGCGGTGTGTTCAAAAGTATCCACACCACTCCAAGTTTAGAAAACTTATAGATACCAGTTTTCTGAACACACCACAGACATATAATCGCAGTGATCCAAAGTAATTATAAATACTGAAGTTATATTTACCAAGACAAAAACGAACAATAAATGTAACGTTGATAAAAAAAAAAACAATACGGAAAATGTCAAACATTTTGTGAACGTTTAAAACAAATGGGAAGATCATGAAAGGAAAATATACTAGTAAACGACGGAAGACATCAAAGCGTCAGAACAACAAAACCCTTTTAAAGGAAATGGGAAGATCTCAAGACTAAGATTTGAGGAATTTAAACACGGATTGGCAATTTATAATACTAACAGGACTGCTGTTGGCCATTATTTAAATAAAGAAAATCAAATTATATGTACATAAAATATGTCTCCGTGTTTCCTAATATAAAAAGAACAAAGATGGAAGCACTGTCAGCTGAGACAGAATAGTACACAAACTGCATCTCTGTAGAGAAGTAAGACTCCCTGGAGCTACCTGTTGGCCGTGGGTGGCGACTTGTGATGTTTAAGGATGGAATCCTAGTGTCTGAGCAGTCCATGACACGCAACACTCCATTTTAGCGCTTACTTTGGCTAGACTGGTGGTTGGAGAGGCCACCCCCGATCATTGATTGGTTCGACCCTATTGCTCTTATGGCAAGCCCCCAACTCTTTTGATCATATATGTGCTAGTAGGCGGTGGCTAAGGATCTTAGTGTCCTGGGTTGACGTTAAACTGCATCTAGTGGTGAAGTTCAAATTCTGGAACTCTGGGGAATGTGGAGACTCCTTCCTTGTCATTACTCCCAGTTCCACCCTACTCTTTCATTGTCTTTCCTTCGTTGTCTTTTTTTTCTTTTAGTGTTTTTGTGTTTAGAAAATGTTCAATACCTATCAAGAATGAATAAAACAAAACGTTTTTAGCATAAAATAACCCAACAAGGGTTGACATGCCGTTAAATCTAACCAAACAGATGGAACCCAGAACGAAGACGGAAGAGAGAGAGAGAGAGAGAGAGAGAGAGAGAGAGAGAGAGAGAGAGAGAGAGAGAGAGAGAGAGAGAGAGAGAGACTGTAACCTAAAAACACTAGCGTGTATATGTGTAGGTGTCCACGAGAGAACGTCATTTATGAGTTCGTCCTTGTTTTTCCGCCAGTATCCAGCATGTTCGTCTTACTCGGATATTTTGTGTGATAGTGTTGTAAGTAAACATACGACTGCTTCCTTGTAGATGCTGCTTCCAATATTTCTTCAAGACAGTACGCAGTATCCTTGTGTAGTTACCATATAGCTTTTTCTCTAAGCGTTTCGTTAGAGTCCAAGTGGTGCAACCATACAGTAGTACTGACACAGTTACAGCTTGAATGAATTTTCGCATTATCTTATCAGAGAGACAACATTTTCATATGATCGATAATCTGTCTATAACAGTCCACGCCTTTCCTATGCGTTATTGACATCGCTTTCTGTTGATGAGATATTGCTACCTAGGAATAGTTGTAACTAAAAAAGGTTACTAAACGAGAAATAACCAAAACAGAGGTTGGAAATGAAATGGAATCTTTATAACATTAACAAAATACAATTCTTGCCAGAGGCATGAAGAAGGTAAACAACTACTAGTGGTATAAGACTACTCAGTCAGTATGATACTTTCGTATTTATGAGGATTAGGGAAATACCCCTTAATGTTCATAGGTAGGGTATATAAGGATTGGGACATACCATTAATGTTCATAGGTTGGGTATATAACAAAAATGAAGATATAGTTTTAATCAAAAAGTAAAGGTTATTTCCTATAAGTCCAACATAAACAAAGGGGAACCACTCTAGACTGATAAATGTATTTATTTATTGATCTACTTTTAAACTATCAGAGATGCTGATAGGTACGTGTCCTGTGTCCCTGACGCATAAAAATGATTTCATGTCATTTTCAGCTTGGTGGGAAGCCATTAAAATAAAAATGTTACCTAAGAAAGGTTACTAAATGAGAAATAACCAAAACTGAGGTTGGAAATGAAATGGAATCTTTATAACATTAACAAAATACAATACTTGCCAGTGGCATGAAAAAGGTAAACCACTCTTTGTGGTATCAGACTACTCAGCCAGTATAATACTCCCGTATTTATGAGGATTGGGACATACCCGTTAATGTTCAGAGTTAAGGTATATAACAGTATGTAAGGTTATTAAATTTCGATATATGACGTGGCGTCTAGTTGAAGGGTTATGCATTATCTTTATTTATCTGTATATAAGTGGTATACTTATCTGGATCAGTGGTATCTGTTATTCTGGATCGGAGTTGCTGGTATTCAGCATCAGTTGTTGGGCCAGCTTCTATCCGTTCTTTGATTCTAGAATTACTTGTGATTTCTTGGGATATCTTGTCTTGTGCTGTTGATAGTTTTTTTAATAACGAACACAAGACGTTATCTTTTTATTAGAGCTCATTTATCCCAAGTAAAATGCCTCGAACGGACACACCACCACGATAACGAACACAAGACGTTATCTTTTTATTAGAGCTCATTTATCCCAAGTAAAAGGCCTCGACGGACACACCACCATTGCGATGCGTTTCCTCCAAGCTCTCAGCCAGATTCTCCCCGTGCGTCCAACACACTCTCTCCTCTTCCTATCACCCTTTCACTCTTTGCCTGGTTGGCTCTCATTGACCAACAGGTCAGGGTTTCACACGTCACCCCAAATTCTAGTTTATTTCCACAATTTTTTCCCCACATTTCCACATCTCATTATTTTACCGTACCGTGACCTGATTTGGTCGCAAGAGTGCTACTCATGTAGCGTATCTTGGGCAGGAATAACCCGCCAGAGCCCATCCCTCTCCAGGTCTACAACTGGTTTGAATTCAGAGTTTTCCTTCTCCTAAACCGGTTGCCATACCAATGTTAAAAAGCCCAGCCAAGCCTACTGTTTACCCATAACTGGAGGGAGAATAATTGCATTCACACCAGGGACGTACATATTTGCTTTGAATGAGTCCCCAGGAAAATGTATGTGTCCTAACTAAAACCTTGTAACTTATCCTGTGTAATTCGTTTCTAAGAAACTATTGAAATGTATTTACAGTTAGCTTGAAAGGGTGGAGAAAGAAAAAAAAAGAAAAACACTGGGATACGATTTTACCGAGTCCTTTTAAATTTTTATGCGTTAGGAACGCAGGACGCGTACCTACCAGCATCTCTGCACACCTTTCCCAAGCGTATTAGCGCTAAATACAAACATCCTCGTCCAGGTTTTGAACTCGGGTCATCGATTCCACTTAATAGGATGATAATCGTTACGCCACGTGCGCCTTACTTAATAATACCCCAAATCGACGTCTTCCTCTTTTGGATTGTTTATTTCAAATGTGTTTCATTAATGACCGTTAATAGAATATTTGCTTTCTTAAGGGTCCCGACAAAACCAATATATTTCCACATTGAATTGTTTATTTCAAATCGATATACGATATACGTTTGTATAATATGGAATATCCTTTCATTTTTAAAGAATAAATGAAGAATAATGTTCTGTGGAAGCGCCAGTTGCGTAATGGTTATCATTCTAGGAACTGGATTCGGCAACCAATATAGGAGAAGGAAAACTGAATTAAAACCAATATACGATGTATTCCAAATTATAATAAGTTGGAATGCTCAGAGCAACCTTCCAATGTGGGTACATATATGTACATGAAATAATCAGACAAAGAAGTTATAAAATAATGACAAACGGACTTTATTCCGTGAGCACATAGAGAAATACATTCAAGACAGGAATACACATACTCATTACACGGTACAAGATAGATAAACAAAACAGATACATAAATACATTATAAAGGATGTGGACTAAGACCTAACGAAGTGATATACAGTTTCTGAAGGAATGTTAAATACTGAGATGGTTGGGGGGTAAAGACCCCCCACACACACTTACGGGCAAGAGGCACAAGCGCCTAAACCATGTGAAGTGGTTGCCGGTCCCAGAGTCTTCCTCTGGGACCGGCAAGCACTTCACATGGTTAGAATTTCCCGGGCTCCCACTTAAATACCCTAGCCCTCTACTAGCGAAAACCTGCAGCAAAGGAAGATAACTCTTCTGGACTTCACATCGATCCAAACAGGGACAGACAAAATTGTGTTACATTGCTGGGTGTCAACGAAAGTTTATTAGCATGTTTCAGCTTCTCTTTGTCCGGTCTCAAATTAGGTACTAACAGGTATTACCACTCCGGGTCGGGGTGGACCTGGGAGTAATGAAGATGTACTGCACATTCCCAAGAGCTCCAGAATTGAAACTTCACCACTTGAAGCAGTTTAACGTTATACCCCGGACACTAAGACCCTAAGACAGTTGATGAATTCTAAAACCCACCCGACACGGATCCAGAATTGGAACTTCACCACGAGGTTCAGGTTAACGTCACAAAATAGGACACAAAATATAGAGAAATGTGTGGATAGTGAGGAAGTAAAGAAAGAAGGAAGTGTTAGTAAATGAAATCAACCGAGAAAAAAGCAATAAAAATGAAAATAGATAACGCCCCCCCAAAAAAAAAAATTGATTTTCAATACCAATTCTTCCACCATCAAACCCATTGTCTAGATTTATCATTAACATCACGTGTGTCAATAAAATGGAAAAAATAATTTTCATTAATTTGCAAACAGATCAGTTTGACCCATATATGAAACCCAAACATGTACTACTACTTCGGGGCTGAGCGGACATAAAAAAAACTGGAACCTCACCACAAGATGTAGTTTAGTGTCATAACCTAGGATACTAAGGTTCTATTTGACCCATAGATGGGACCGTGACAGGTTCTACCGTCCTGAGTAAGAGTGGATCTTGAAACAATTGCAATGAAGGGTGCTCAACATTCTCCAGAGCTCCAGAACTGGAACATCACTACGTGATGCAATTTAACATCATTCACACAGGACACAGAAGATAGATAATAAAAAAGTGTGTACATAATAAGGAAGGAAGGGAGGGGAGACGGGAAGGGAGAAGGGGAGAAAGGAAGAAGGAGCAGGTCGAGAAAGGAATGGAGAAGGGGAGAAGGAAGGGAGAATGGGAGAAGGGAGAAAGAAGGAAGGGAGCAAGGGGAGGAGAGAAGAAGGGAGGGAGAAGGACAGAAAGGAAGCAAGGGAGAAGGGGAGAAAGGAAGAAAGGGAGCAGGTCGAGAAAGGAATGGAGAAGGGGAGAAAGGAAGGGAGAATGGGAGAAGGGGAGAAAAGAAGGAAGGGAGCAAGGGGAAAAGGAGAGAAAAGAAGGGAGGGAGAAGGACAGAAATGAAGCAAGGGAGAAGGGGAGAAAGGAAGAAAGGAGAAGTGGAGAAGGGGAGAAAGGAAGGAAGTGAGAAGGGTGAAAGGAAGAAAAGGAGAAGGGAGAAAGGGAGAAGGGTTGAAGGGAGAAAGAAAGGAGAGGGGAAGGGAGAAAGGAAGAAGGAAGTATTGGTAAGGAAATCAACCGAGAAAAAAAAGCAATAAAAAGGGAAATAAATACCCCCCCCAAAAAAAAATCGATTTCCAGTCCCCATTCTTTTACCACCATTTGTCCAATGTCAACAAATCAATAATCAATAATCCGGCTCAACGGCATTTTGAATGGTGATCAATGATCGATCTTTCTTTTTTTATTGATTCTTTAGAACCACACATCGCATTGCTAACAACCATTTTAAAACTTTTTTAAATACTTTTATTGAAAGTGTGCGTCAGTGAATACACCGGTAGTGATCATGTCCCTATACTGGCATCTGGCTGCTTGGTTGGTTGTTTGGTTTATTTTTACGGCATGTCAACTCTTGTTGGGTTATTTTATGCCGAAAAAATTATGTATCATTTATTCTTCATAGGTACTTTTAAAACTCATTTTTTCTATTTAACCCATAGATGGGATCCTAACAGGTACTGCCTCTCCGGGTCAGAGTGGACCTGGGAGTAATGGTGATGAAGAGGTACTTCACATTCCCCAAAGCTCCAGAAATAAAACCTCACCATCAGATAGAGATTAACGTCATCCCTAAGACACAAAGACCCCCAGCCACCGCCTTCTAGCACATATATGATAACAAATTGTAGGGTCCCATCTATGTGTTAAAATGATGAGTTTAAAGAAAATGTGTTTAAAGAAATGAGTTAAAAAATAAAAATTGAGTATCCATCAACTGAATGCCTGGAGGTACGCAGGCCCACTGGGATTATGTAATTAATTTGCCCAGCCGCTAAAGGCAGCTAGGAAAGTCGGGCCGCCGAGACTCACACCGTAAATGTTTATACTGAAAATAGAAAAGTCCATTCTATTCCAGAGGGGTATCATCTCTTCTCTTCAACAGGATACAACCCGCGTATCTCAAGCCCTGCCGATAAAGTGTCAATTTTATTGTTCTATCTGATTTAAAAGTTGTTTTATAGGCATTTTATAGGCATAGCCTTTATTTATCAATCAACCGTTGTATAAAACTCGGACTTCTCGGAAAAATGATAATGTTATATCATATAAGGATTTATATTAACGTTGGAAGGCTTAAAGTAACCTCCCAACGTGGGTACATGAGTATACATAAAAACCATTCCGACAAAGTTATAAAAGATAACAATATTTATTCCGCAAGTGACGGAGATACATTTAAGAGAAAGATATGCACAAAGAATACACATAAGGTATATAAAACAGATACATAAATGTATTCTGAGGAAATAGACATACGACTCACGTACAAAGAGAATGTCACTTACTGGTAGCTGGTAGGTAGAGGGAGAAAACCCCCTAACCTAAGGCTTAGAGGGCAGGCGCTTAGACCATGTTTACACCTTGCCGGTCTGAGTGAAAAGAGGCAAGGAAATTGTAGTTCCCGCTTGTGGCCAGATACCAACGCCACCTATCGACCGAACCAACCATGACAAGGGAGGATAACTCATTTCGGACTTATGTCCACTCAGACTTCGTTTTACTAACCCAGCAATGTATTTAAGGTTTCGTAGAATAGAATTGTTTAAATTCGTTCTGGTTTCACGATCATTGGATTTCAATTGTCTCGTTCTTTTTAATAAGATCTCGATATTCGATTGACAGCGCAAAAAGATATTGTACAAATAAAGAAATATAAAGAAGGAATGAATGAAGGAAGGAAGAGTGGAAAAAATCTTGGTAAAATGTGTTAAGTTTCTGACCGCCATCCTTGGCCAGTTGAAAAAGGACTTAAAGTAAGTAAGTAAGTAAGTAAGTCCTGAGTTATAGAATCCTTTGGTAAGTGAATAAGTCCAGAGTTATGGAATCTGACGTAGTGTCAAAGGTCCAGTGATATAATCCTATGTTCCGTCGTCCACGAAAGTTCAAAGCATTGTGTGCAGGTATGACCAGAACAGCCGGTATAAATAACAATATCAGCAGCAGAGCACTGCCAGTGATTGGCCAATAGGTTGGTCACATGATTATCGGCGAGTCTATAAGTAGAAGTGGTCATTTGATACACGCCTTATATCCAAAAATGCCAACAAAATGAACGAAACAAATATATCAGAGTACAGAAAACAAAGTAAAACATAATTCAAACGAATTTAAAAAAAATTATTATTGGCATTTCAGTCTCGGAAGACTATAAAAAAGTTTTTGTGCCCCTGAAATTACAGCGCCTCCTGTGACTGTATAGAATTAGAACAACATTCTCGACCACAGATGTCGCATTTGAAGGATGTCCCTGAAGATGTTGATGTGCAGGTGTCGTGTTGCCGCTGCTTTCTTCTGGACCTCCTAGCTTCATGGTGTTGTGCCAGGGTGACCTCGGACATGAACAGTCCTCTACAGAGAGATCAAACGAATATGTGTGCATAATTTCACAAAATATCAAATACCAAAATGTAATAACAAACGATAACACCGATAATTTTAGAAAACTGTATTCTTCTTAGAATAATTGGTACCCTTAATAAGAGTTTATATAGTCTAGTATTCCTTATAGAATCCTCAAAAGGGGAGGTAATCATAAAGTAGGAGAGGTAACTCTCAATTACTTATTACACAAAATAATAAAATATTACTTAACAGGATCTGTGGATATACCACAGTATGATAATCAAATTATTACAACGTTTGATATGTTTACTTGAGAGTGTGAGAGG
This sequence comes from Doryteuthis pealeii, assembly GCA_023376005.1. Lineage (NCBI taxonomy): Eukaryota > Metazoa > Mollusca > Cephalopoda > Myopsida > Loliginidae > Doryteuthis > Doryteuthis pealeii. Next base: position 40,578,317 of record CM042167.1, read on the forward strand.
TTAAATCAAGATTATTATACTTTTTACATATTGAAATATGCAATAGCTCTTAAGTAAACATATCAGAACGTTGAAATAAGTAAATTATCATACTGTGGTATATCTACAAATCCTGCTAGTACAAATTAATACTAAGTTTTAGTATTTTTTTTTTTTTTCAATGAGGTATCAATTTTTAAAATTTATTCATTAACGTGTCAGTAAAGATATTAAAATAAAGGCAAAACCCCATACACCCCATAAAAAAAACAAAGTTTAAAGGGAAAAAAGGAAGGAAGAAAGGAAGACGAAAAATAACCTACATCTGGAAAATGATTGAAAAAATATATCGGAGGACAAAATGAGAGAATGAAAAACATAAAATGAATTTAAGAAAGAAAGAAAATTTAAAAAAAGAAAAGAAAAGAAAAGGAGAGAGAAAAGCAAAGTGAGTTAATACAAATTAATACAGAATTTTTGTACTTTTTTCAATGAGGTATCTGTTTTTATTTTTATTTATTTATTTATTTATTAATGTGTCCCAGTAAAGATATCAAAATAAAGGTAAAATAAATAAATAAAATAAATTAATAAAAACCAAAGTTTTGTTAAGTTTAAAGGAAAGAAGGAAGCAAAGAGGACGAAAATATTCCTAGATATGGAAAATGAACGAAAAAATATACCGGAGAAGAGAAAGAAAAAAGAAAATGAATTTAAAAAAAAAAAAAAAAAAAGAAAAAAAGAAGAGAGATAGAAAAGAAAAATGAACAGATACTAAATTGTAGAGTTTTAGTACTTTTTGCAATGATGTATCTATTTTTTTTTAATTATTATTATGTAAAGATATTAAAATAAAGGGGAAAAAAAGAAAGTTTTTTTTAAAAGTTTATTTCAAAAGTCTGCTTTTCTATTAAAACCAATCTCTTGACGATTTTATTTTTAAATATTGACATTATATTCCTGCCACATATTCGTGTTTATTTTTTCCCCTTAACGTTTTGTCCAGGCGGCGCCCGATACAAGTAACGATTTTGTCTCCATTCCTACGTCTTTTCTCCTTCTTTCTTTCATGAACAGCACGCGAACGAATTGTGAAGCCCAAAAATATGATTCGTGTCTTTCAACTGATCATCAGAAGTCTCCACTTGCACAGTCTCCTTCCCTGTTCAAAGATCTTAGTCACTGTCTTGTGTTTTCTTCACTAGACGATCCACCCCAAACAAAAACAAAAAAAACCAAAAAAAAACGAAAAAAATACCCACTAAAAATACGATAAAAAAAAGAAACAAAAACAACCCTCCTGTCTTTTACTTTTTTGCTTATGCGTTCACTTCTTTTTCCCATTCACTGCATTTGTCCGGCTGTTTGTTATTGACGCATGCGTACAAGTGAGCTGGATTGTTTGCGCATGCGCAAGGCACTGCGTACCAACATGGATGTGCAAACTTGTTTTTATTTTTTTGTAACTTTGTGAGTAAATTCTTAATGTTTTTCGTTTGTTTGTATATTGATTTCAGTTTTTTTGTTCGGTTTTGTCAAACCTGCTGTAAATGACAATGAACTTATATTTCCTTTTGTAGTAATTTTCTTCTTTTTTTTCGTTACCTTGGAAACATAAACATTTCGCCATCTTCTCTCCTATCTCTAATACATTCACATAAGAAATACTTTTCTTATCTATCTATCTATCTATCTATCTATCTACTGTAAGAACACTTTTTCCAGCCAAGGACATGCGATTGGTGTATCTTAAAATAGGATAAAATAATCCATATATATATACATACACACACACACACACACACACACACACACACACACATACACACATATATATATATTAATATATATATATATATATATATATATATATAGAGAGAGAGAGAGAGAGAGAGAGAAAGAGAGAGAGAGAGAGAATAAAACAATAATCATCATCATCATGTCGCGCTATTAGCACGGATATCCATGACAATCTCTCGCCAACCTTTCCTATCATTCATTTTCCCAGGGAGGTCCTCTGCGCAGCAACCTGCATCTTTGCTTAGCTGGTCAATGTAGGTCCTTGCTGGGCGGCCCACACTAGCATGTCCGTGTGTTGGCTTCCACAGGAGAACGTCACTTATGAGCTCATCCTTGCTTCTCCAGCAGTGCATGTCTTGTCCGTCTCACTCGAATGGTTTGTGAGATGGGGGGCAGGTGGCCATATAGCTGTTTCCTCGTGGGGTGCTGCTTCCACGATTTATTCAGGACTGCACGCAGCATTCTTGTGCAGCTCCCATCCAGCTTATTCTCAAGGCGCCTCGTTAGGGTCCATGTGGTGCATCCGTACAGCAACACTGATACAACCACCGCCTGGAAGAATTGTCGCTTTAGCTTGTCAGTGAGATCGGATTTCCATATTACTGATAATTTGTTTGTGGCCGACCACGCTTTTCCTATTCGTGTATTTACATCGCTTTCTGTGGATAGGATATTACCACCTAGGTATGTGAATTGTTCTACTGGCTTAAGGGGCTTACCGTTGAGTGTGGTTATGTCTCCTTTCCTTTTGAAACATATATACTCTGTTTTATCGGAGTTTACATGAAGGCCAATATTATTTGCTGCCTTCTCTAGGCTATGCAGTAATGACTCGGCCTGTGGTGGTGTATCTGCAAGTAGTGCAAGGTCATCAGCGTAGTCCGCATCTGTGATTTTCTGTGCGGGATATCGCCTGCTTCTTGCCTTTTTTAGTGTGAAGCCTTCTTCTTTTATGGTATCTAATGATGTTCGGAGTACATAGTCTAAGCATATGATAAATATATATGGTGCTAGTGTATCTCCTTGTAGGACTCCAGTTCCGATGTCGAAGAAATCTGTGTCGCCATAGGGTGAGCGTACCATTGCTTGTGTATCTTTGTAGAGCATCATTATAGCAGCAACAGTTTCTTCTGGTAGCCCGTATGCTAGTAGTATTTGTTCCATTTTCCCTCTGTGTATGGAATCAAATGCCTTGGAAAAATCTACGAATAGTAGCGTTGCCTCTAGATTCTTTGCTCGAATCCCTTCTATGATTCGTCGTATAGTCAGGATCTGAGAGGTTGTGGAACGGTTTCTACGGAATCCGTTTTGGTTTTTCCTAAGAATTTTCTCTATTTCGGGTCGGATGCGATTAAGAAGAAGGGCATTATAGATCTTGGCTGCGATAGCCGTAAGAGTTATGCCTCTGTAGTTTTTAGACAATAATATTAGAGATCAATAACACCAAGTAATTGTTTATTAAACCCGGTTTTGTTAAAACCCGTATGCAAATTAACCACACCATATATAATGTAAACATTTATTTCTTAGTGATATATAAAGACCACTGCAGAATTTTAAACACACTAATAACGTCGGCTGTTTTTGAGGCAAAAATAACTCAGATTTTCATAGCGCTATCGTTAATAAGATTTATTCTATGAATTAATGATTTTGACTTTAAATGAAACACTCATTGATAAATTTACGTAATTCCTGAGAGTATTGTGACGTAAGATGGGACGTAGTTTCCGTTACAGACAGACTGTCACCGAATCTTCATTGTAATAAGATGTAACGTTTCCTCATTCTTGCTACTTTGTTTCTGGTGCAAAAAAATAAAAATATGAGAAAATATCCGTTATTTCTCTCACTTTTTAGAACTTAGTCTCTACTGAGAGAGAGAGAGAGAGAACACTTATTAATGACTTTTTCTCACATAGGTATGAATTTCGTTTTCTTCCTTCCAGAAACCGTAATTTAGTTAATGCGTTTTTTGTTTTGTTTTATTTATTCATTTTTTAAACATCTCTGGGAACTAAGTGACTTGTTGTATTAACACTAATAAATTAACTTTATTCCCTAGGCGCTTCATTAGCGTCAAAGTGGTACAGAGATCTCTGATAATAAATGCGAATGACAGTGTGTCAAATTTTTTCAAATTTACTCCTAGAGGCCATAGCCCAACGCATCATACCATTTTGGAATCAGGACGACTCCATAAGCAAATTAAAAACATTGGGGGCCAAATCTGAACCCGCCGTCTTGAAATTTTGTATTCTTAAGTTTTAATTACTGCGATTTTTATCGGCGATTTATACGCAACTTTTTGCGACAATTTTTTTGTACGATAACAATTTATACTCCTTGGAAATAGATTTGCAAATAATAGAAACCAATTGAGAAATCCA
>CM042167.1:40602903-40636840 GCA_023376005.1 Doryteuthis pealeii
TGGGCACAAAATGAATCCAACGGGTGTAATAGACCTTGATGACCAATTAAGAACTGGAACAGTTATGTGGAAAGTCATGTCAGTTATGACAGCCAACAATTGTTTGACTGGGCCAAGCCTAACATGAATATCTAGTTCATTAATGAAGCCCACTATAACAGCTTAATATAATTCCTGCCACTGGGGCTTGCCAGGAAGACGGTCATTAAGCTGAGGGGGTGTTTGACTGTTCTACTGTCCAATTAGCTAACAATCTGTCAACAGTCATTTCCAGACTGCAGGTTCAATCCTGGCTAAGGGTGAAAGTAAACAGAATGGAACAATTACATATCTACATCTCCCCTCCCCCCCCCTCCCCATTGCGCAGACTTATTGGCCTTTGGAGAAATTAGTTCCTTTCGGGCCAGGCTTGATTAGAGGGAGCAATCTGAACCAATGCGTCGGGTATTTCGTGGCCTTGTTTTGGGCGCGGACGTGTCATTGGGTGAGGCCTGTCCCTAGGATTTGCGGTAGTTGAGGTGTGGGGTGTTAAAGTGGAGCCAATGAGCGCAGTAGGTAAGACACATAAGAGAGAGAAAGGCTATTGCGTGCATGCTGAGATTTCGAGGTAATCTGTGATCCAGTGCTAGCATATTTCCAGTCGACGCTCGGCTATATCTGCATGCGCTTGTCCATCTATCGCTCGCACACTCTTAAATGCGGTCCACTGTGATGTACCACTGGATCCACTCAGACCGACACAGCGAGGCTAAATGCTACATGGAGTATATGATGGTGAAGAACTCCATATGACGTTGACCTGTAAGTGCTGCTACATGCTGTGTCGGTTGTACGAATAGGCTGTTTTGAATGTGTATCATGAGTTTGTGGTCAGCTCCTATCTTCACTGTACGAGGATTGTGTAAGAGAACTTGCAGGTGTGTCGGATGCCTATTGGGTAATCTATTATCGACGAGACATGAGCAGGATTCAAATTTCCGAGTTTAGACTGATCTCTCCTCATTTAACGTGATGTGGTCAAGTAGCTTAAGACACCATTATCGATAGTCCATAGGCTGTTATTTTCGCAGGCTAGGTCTCAACTTGTGAGCTACAAAGTATAGGTATCCACCATGATGAAGCGCGGGCTGAGGTAAGATGCTGATGGTGAGAGCTGACCTCTGAGGGCGACAGGCCCGATGGTTCGCAAGTCGAGGACGTACAAGTGACGAGAATTGCACTATGAGCCTGTGGGTAGGATCTAGACTAAGGCATGGTTAACCACTATCGTTTCCGTTCTAGTGTAAACCCTGACAGGATTTCTGCTTGGGACACTAATTGCGAATTATCTTTTGGCAGTTTTGACTAGCGAGTTCCGGCTCGCCAGTTGATGAGGGTATGCTACTGGATAGCTTTTTATGTTTTACACACCTGACTTGTAGAAACTGTGCTGAAGTTGCTCAGAATTAAAAGGAAGGGCCACGTCAACTATCAGCTCTTTCAGGATACCATATATAGTGTGGAAGAGTTTCCTACAATAGATATTAATCTTTTAGTTGGTGCATGACCAGTTTTTAGGTGATATAAAAAGCTCCCAGCCCATATAAACCAATATCTAAAACCCCTCCTTCATCCAAACACCAATTAATTACGTCGAAAAAATTAAGCAAATGGTTGTTTAGACCAATTCGCTAAGAACAGTTTCAACAAAAACGGAAAATTTTCCTGCTATGCGCTGGGCCCCCAGCCCACAATACACCTCAAGGAAGGATCAGACCCCCCAAAGCAAGACATAACCCCTATCCAAGTACGATATCAATTTAAAAAAAGGACGACAGGCCCTTTGTGATGCTTGTCAAGAAGGGGTATCCCGCCCCATACCCAATTGGGCACCCCCACTAACTGGTGCAGCACAATGGTAATTAATGCAAAGAAAGGACGGGCAGGCTAGAAGAAACGGTAGACTCCGAATATTGAACTCGCCAATGCAAGCGAGAGACACACCACAACCAGCCGCATTCCAATTGCATTACAGGTACTTCAAAACTAAGAAAAACTGTCTTAGAGCTATGGATGGCTATTCATACATTTCAATCCTCTAATGAAGGAATCACAACCAGCTCACTACCTTCATCCTGAGTGGGGTCGTTTATGTAGTCTGCGAATCCCCCAGGGATATTTAGCTCCGGAGATGCCTATGACACGCAGATATGATGAATAATCAAGATGTTCGCCCGCAGAAGTAGGTAGTTGAATGATACCGCTACTCGTATGACGAAAATTAGAAAGTGCTTTTTGTATGCATACCTTGATATTTGTCACTGTGTGCCAAGAAAATGGGAATCACGCTCAACAAGGAAAAATTCCAGACTTTGTCAGGATGTGGTTCAATTTGGTTGGTCTCCAAATTAAACTCACCAGGAGTTGCCCCTTCCAAAGAACTACTCAATTATCAGTATTCTACAACATCTCATTGAGATCATCTACACGTTCAGCAGGGTGTAATTAGCTCAGTTTGAAATAGATCTGTTTGACGAGGTTTCTTATGCACACTCAAAGTCATTATTAGAGACATGTAACTCAGCATCATGCTACGTTGTAGACTCTTCGTAGCAAACTACAGAGGTTGGCATACTGGTTTGACATTAGAGTTGGTCCTCACACTCTAACTAAGACGAGAGAACACTACGGTATAATATCGATACTTAACTTCAGGAGATATGTGCATACGCATTCGAGTGTTAGACTGTGAGTACAAACATGTTCCGCCACAATCTAAGGACTGAACAGTCTCACCGTGAGTATTTCACTTGTATATCAGTCGCAAGGGACTGAGTGTCGCAGCGGTTATAACCGGTGCTGATATATGAGGGTCCCATCTGCTCGAGAGAGTTAAGAAAAGCTGAAGCTAACTCATAGAGATACCGTATCTATACTTACGTAGGTGAGAATCATAGTTGAGGTAACCGCGTGGACTTAAGGTATTGAGCCCCAATTATGAAGTAACTAGATACAGTTTACTCCATACGATACTTATATATATTATTAATTCAAGTAGGAATATGTGAAGGAAAAACATATCCTGAGAGCGTGCGTGTTTACAGTTGCTACACAATTAAGTAAATGATTACTACGAAACTCGATTACGATACTATCTAAGCTGCAGGGTTCAGCTAAATTGGCACAACAGAGATGACCTATAAGAACAGGCTCCTACCCAATAACGTAGTGAAATCAGTCCTATCGCGTACTTAATATAAGTTACGGAGATCTACTGTGGTAACTATCATCCTAGTGTCGCACATTTATATAGGGGAGGCGAGGGCTTGGTGTTTCACAATTTTGAAGAACGGAATCAGTCTGCAGGTCATAGCTGATATCTTAACTCTCTATGGTGAGATGAGTGGCGGGAGAGCAGGTCGGTATTGCTTTTGGAGTGAGGCACTGTAGCTTAGCTTCGCGGGCAGAATTCCAATTGAAGAGAAATAGAACAGTAGCTCTGTACAGAGTGTATCTACAATTTATGAGCATTGACAATTTAAAGGCATTAAGCTATAAACAGAAGAAGACTAAGAAAGAGAGAGAGAGAGAAAACATACAGGATGCATTAGTGGTCACCAACTAATTAATGAACTGGAGAAATACAGTCATCGAGAGATAATAGACTAATATTTACAGGAGAGTGAGAGAGAGATAACTATGTTGGGAATAAAATAATAATACCATTAATAGAGGTGCATAAGGTATAAGAAGATCCACGAAATACAATAATAATTAAATATAATAAAATATTATCAATTAAGAACTGAATCAGTACTAAGTGATACTTATAGTTATTACAAGAGGAACTAATGGGAACCGTAATATGTACTAAGTATATATATATGATAAGTTGGTACACACTACCAATATAATAACTAGACTGTCTCAATCAGATACTTAAACTCAGCGAGAAACTACGGTACTAAATGAGAATGTGGGGGACAGGTAGACAATTATAATTGTGTGATCTGAACACTCGACGAGGTTCATAGATTTATATTTGAGTGAATATTTTATACAAATAATATCAATACTTATCGACTCACCTTTAACTTAGAATTATGCGAAGCTAAGTGTGAGAGACCGAGAGTGTCATGTATATTCATAGATGTGTAAGTCGATCCCCTAGGAGATTGTAGTCTCCACACAATAATGAAAATGTCACTACATTGGATTCACCTCAACCACATTATCCAAGTCGTTTGACCTCCATTTATACAGACAATAGCTCCATTTCACAACACCTAAAATTACATTCATGCCCCACCTAATTACCGAAATGTTTCTAACCAAAAATACACACATTTTGCACAAAGAAAAAAATAACAAAAAACTCCAAATACTAGAAGCTTTATACATAACAACAATACAAACCGTACTTGAACAAAATTAATTTCCAATGCAGTACACACATTCTAAAATGCCTATAACACCTTTCTCACCAATTCTTCTCCTTCCAGCCTCCACATTAATATATGAAAAATAAATAAAAAAAAAATAAAAAAACTGGAAATACATCACCCCTGATGATGGCGCTTCGAAGTGCCGAAAGTACTTGGGACCTGAACTTTGGTGGACTTATCCATCAATTCACCCAGACATTAAAAAGTTGGCAGAAAATTGGAAAGATCAAAAATAGATTGTTAAACAGATGTGCCTTTTGTTTAATTCTACACACACACACACACACACACACACACACAACACACAACACACATATACGTATATATATAATATATATATATATATATATATATATATATATATATACTGTTTTCTCCATCGGCGTTTAGAACACTTTCTTCAAGCGATTTTAAAAAAAAGTTATTTTTTCGAACATCTCGAAATTCTCCTAATTTCAACCGATTTCAATTAAAACAAATAAGAATTTATTTGCTGACGAAGTCACTATTTCTTTGTATAACTAAACATTTCTGTAGTTTTTTCTATTTATTGTTATTGTTATTTTATTTTGTATTGAAAATAATAATCAGATAAAATACATATATGCATGGATAAGCTCCTGGCCGAAATACGTGTCCGTAAAATAAAAATAAAATTAAATCTATTTTATTTTCCTTCAACATTTTCTTTCCTTTATCTTTTCATTTCAACATACCGTCGGATTAGCTTCCATTTTCAACCCCCTCCCTCCGAAAATAATTTACCAAAAAAAATCAGGGAATTATCGGATTTTAAATGAAATTTTCAGTGTTATTTATCAAACAAATGATCTTTATAATGTATTATTTATTTTATTTCAAAACTTTCTCATTTTTTTTCAGGTCGCTAAATTTTTGACCCCCCCCCCTTATGTTGGGGGCGTAACATTTTTTTTCAAGTTGGTCTTATATTCGTATTAATTACAGATTAAATAAAGAGATAAAAGACCGAAGTTAATGAAATAGAAACAAAAACATTCTTCGATTGCTTATTCTAGAGAAAATAAGTACCGAAAATCGAAAAATAAAATGTAAAAAAATAATAGATAATTAATTTTTTTTGGAGAATTTTTTTTTACTCATTTCGATAATTATTTAATTTGCATTATTTTTTAAAAGAAAAAAAAATATACATCGATATTTTTTCTGCTTAAAAAGGGGGGTATAATTTTCAATCAAGTTTTTCTTCAAAAGTATACTCTTTGATTTGATAATATAAGGTTTGCATCAAATAGATATTTACTTCTTAGAATCTAAAAATATAACATTTAAACTTAACATCAGATTTTTCACATTTTAAATGAATTTTATATATTAATTTTCATAGCAAAAATACTAAATTAATGTTTTGAAAATAAAATAACTAATGCATTATAAAATTCATTAATTGATAAATCAATATTGAAAATTTCCTTAAAATCGATAATTAGCTGACTTTTGGTAATTTTTTTTTTTGCAATCGCGACAGTAAATTGTTAACAAGCACTTAAAACCATCAAAAAGAGACAGAATGGCGAATCGCGTCAAATTGACCAAACACAAACCCTTTTTAATGTATAAAAATAAACTGCATACTGTAATGATATTTTCTTTTTTTAATGATGGTTTTATGTTACTACTTATCGATTTGACAAAGTTTGACTTAAATAATAGATTTGATTATTTTTAATTCGCTTTAAAAATTCCTAGCAGACGACAAAAATGCCATGTAGCTATATATATATATATATATATATTATATATATATATATATATATATATATATATATATATATAATACTTTAAGGGTAATCATTATGATCACCTATATAGGTGGTACGAAGGAAAAGAGTGAATAAAAAAAATTGTTTTATTTGATAAAACAACGGCCCTTTCGTCCGGTTGCTCATCAAGGTTTATACAGCCGGAGACGACTAAAAGTCCAATTGTAAATACATATGGGTATATATATGAGGGAGGTTTTTAGGGAAAGAAGAAAAAAAAAATTTTACTTTCTTCTTTTAAGTCCCCATTAAGTGACACCAGGCCCAGACACTCGCCCAATAAAGGGTCTGGGGCCTGGTGTCACTTAATGGGGACTTAAAAGAAGAAAGTAAAATTTTTTTTTCTTCTTTTCCCTTAAAAAACCTCTCCTCATATATATACCCATATGTATTTTACAATTTGACTTTTAGTCGTCTCCGGCTGTATAAACCTTGATGAGCAACCGGACGAAAGGGCCCTTGTTTTTTATCAAATAAAACAATTTTTTTTTTTCACTCTTTTCCTTCGTATCCACCTATATAGGTGATCATAATGATTACCCTTAAAGTATTATATATATATATATATATATATATATATATATATATATATATATATATATGTGTGTGTGTGTGTGTGTGTGTGTGTGTGTGTGTGTGTAAAAAATAGACCTTGCATTGATCCAGCTACTCTGAAAAGAAATGTTAATGTCTACTATCTAAAATATCAAATGAAAAAATCCCAGCTGTTATCATTTAAATTTTATTTTTTTATGAGTTCGTCCTTGCTTATAATTGTAATAATTATAATGTTCTGTGAGAATTTCTCTGTACAATAAGTGAAGAATGGATAGTCCAGATATAAAAAATGCTAGCAATCTTTCTGGACATACCTCGTGAATTTTGTTTTAAAAGTGGGAAACGAAAAAGTATCTATATATTAATACACATGTTCCTACAAAATACAACCGTTATCATCCTGCAACACCCTCTGGTTAAAGATGAGTCCGTCCAAATTGTCCAAGATGAAATGCAAAAATGTAAATCCTGATTATCTGGCGTTGCCTATTCGTCGAATTTTTGGACGGTCTCATTCTAAACCAGGGGCGTTGCAAGATGATAACAGCCGTCCTTTTAAGGAACACAAGTATTAATATTTAGATAAAAGTAATTGGTAATTTGCTTGAAGCATTGTTAAGTATGTTATAAAATAATAAAATTCGAAGGCAATACAATGCGTAAAAAATAAAGACAAAAAGATGTTTATATGTCTAATCGATTTCAAAGCGAAGCTTTATCGTCAGAGACTGATTTCAGAAATGACGTGCTTAAGCACGTCATTTCTGAAATCAGTCTCTGACGATAAAGCTTCGCTTTGAAATCGATTAGACATATAAACATCTTTTTGTCTTTATTTTTTACGCATTGTATTGCCTTCGAATTTTATTATTTTATAATATTTAGATCTTTTTAGCTGAAGTCTGACCAGAATATAAAAAATTGGGGTACACTCTCTGGACAGACCTTTTTGTTTTGAAATTGGGAAAACGAAAAACTATTTTTTAAAATTCCGCCAGGAATGAGTTAATGAAAATGTATCACATTCAATTTGACGCAACCCCTTAAAAACACAGAAAAAGAAATTTATTTTTCAAACAAATTTCTCGGAGGCCATTTTCCTTTTTTGTTTCTTTTGTTTCTTTCTTTTTCAGAGTTATGGAATCGTTTTGTTGTTGTAAAAGTTGTCCAAGCCAAGAGAAATCAGTTGAGGAAGATAGTGGATAATGAAAAATCTCCATTTCCACTTTGTTATCGTTCATAAGGAAAGTACGTTCCACTTGTTAATGGCGTAGTTGAAACGAGAGAAAAAAAAATTAATATGGAAGCCCAAAAGGGAGATCTTTTTTTCTAAAGATGTCGAAAAATATGAATTTTGCGAAGTGTGTAATTGGCATAGACTGATCGTGACTACACACACACACACACACACACACACACACACACACACACACACCACACACACACACACCACACACACATTTATTCTCATTTTATTCACACACACACACACACACACACACCACACACATATATATATATATATATATATATATATATTATATATATATATATATAAAATAAAGAGCTTCTAGACTTACAATAATTTTGGCCAATTTGTGCTTGCATAATTTTGATTGTTATTGAAAGTCCATAGTTCATACATTTGGCAAGTGAAAGGAAAACTAATATCTATCTATCTATCTATCTATCTATCTATATATATATATATATATATATATAATGTGTGTGTGTGTGTGTGTGTGTGTGTGTGGCGTGCGCGTGTGTGTGTATGTATGTGTGTATGTATATATATATATAATATATATATACATATAAATATATATATATACTAGACAAAACGTGACCCGTTGGGTCACCCATTAAGCTCTCGCTAGATGATTAGGGAAAAGAGTAGGATCTGCCAAAATATCATCTGCTTTTCATTTTTAAAAACGAACTAAAATTTATTAAATTGATTATTTAAGGTCAAATTTTTGTCTAAGTCGAAAAGTAGTAACATAATGAGCATCAGTAAAAAAGCAAAATAATATTACACACATAATTTATTTTTGATATATTTAAAACGTTTTTTTTCGTCCATTTTGATCAAGATGCCTGCCAAGAGGCTACTTAAAATCCGTTTTTACAAAATAAATCGTAACTTTTGCAATTGAAAAAATTCACACTGGATTGTCCAATTGAACACATATCCTAGTAGATAAAGGAGTTAGATTAAGACAGTTCTAAATGCCAGTTATCTCTAGACTGCAGGTTCAATCCTGGTCAGGGACAGCAGTAACATAGAATAATAATTAACACAGCTTAACACCTGTACCGCAGCTATGGTTAGTGGAATGAGAACAGGATACCCCCGTGGACCTAATAAAGGGTTGGGTTCAAAGTTCCGTGATGGCTCCCAATTACAAGAAGGTTCCCGAGTCCGACAAGAAATACCTGAAGAAGGCCGAAGGGACATCAGCCGAAAATTTGTACAGATAACAATGAAGACGAGGACAATAGTCTGAATAATACAAATAATGGTAATCTTTGCGGAGTTCCGTCCTGGCTTCCTGCATCCGAAGCGGTATCACTTGAAAAAAAAAAAAAAAAAAGAACCAACTTAGGGCATTTTCCACTGAAAACCCAACCCTAACCCTAAACCCCCCTAGTTAAATTAACTGTTTTATTACAAAGTTCTGTTTTTTCTGGGTCACTCTGTATACAGGGTGACTCAGAAAAAACAGAGCCCAAATTATTTATTTATTTTCCATTAAACTAAACCTAAACCCCAACCCCAAATCCTAAACCCTAAACCCTAGTTGTTTTTATTTTTCACGCCGCTTCCGCTACGGACTTCAATCGTAGCTGGTGTTTTTCTTTTGTTTTTTGTTTTTTCAGCAGTCACCGGCAAGCATGTTTTGAGGCAAGAGGCCATGACGGAACTCCGCAAAGATTACAATTATTTGTATTATTCAGACTGTAATATCGGAGTGGTATATATTTGATTGATACTATTTTCTGCATAAATAAAAAGACTAAAGACAGAGTTTATTTTTTTAAAGCCATACGTAATTAAAAACAACCTTAATCCCCTAAAACCGTAACCCAATTCGCAAAATGTTAATTCATAGACTGTAGTTAAACTGTCATTGGGTACCAGCAAAAAATTTTCCGTTTTAATTTTCCAACCTTAGTCAGAAGTCAGTCCTACATTCTATGAATTAACATTTTGCAAATTGGGTTACGGTTTTAGGGGATTAAGGTTGTTTTTAATTACGTATTGCTTTAAAAAATAAACAACAAAAAACTATACATTTAATTAACCATTGAAATTAATTATTGAATCTATTATTGAGACAGTTGTTTGTGTTAATATAGCAATGTATAATTTCAATTAAACTTAGTTTAAAAAATATTTTTCAACATAAAATTTATAGTAATTTGTGTTTTTTGTTGTTTATTTTTTTAAGCAATACGTAATTAAAAACAACCTTAATCCCCTAATACCGTAACCAAATTCGCAAAATGTTAATTCATAGACTGCAGTTAAACTGTTATTTGGTACCAGCAAAAAACTTTCCGTTTTAATTTTACCGACCTAAATAAGAATTCAGTCTAGTTTGTTTTAGTTTTAACTAAAACAAATTTTGAAGCCCGAAGAAAACTTTCACTTAAACAGTCAATGTTTGCTCATTTGAATTCCATAATATTTAAATATATAACTATTTTTTTTACCCAACATAAAATATTTTTTAAAGTAAGTTTAATACTCTATGAATTAATAATTAAAGTAATTTTAAAAAATCTATTTTAAAGCATGATTTCAATTTCGTAAAATTTACGCTCAACTAAAATTGAAATCATGCCGTAAAAAAATACTTTTGTTTTTATATTAAAACAAACCAAAACGTTTGCTCATTTGCATAAGATTCGCCTGGAGAAAGGGAAGTGGGCGAATCTACGGTGGGTTAGGGGTGTGTGTGAGGTGATCTCTCTGGCTGCTGGATTTTTTACTATCTTTTTTCCCTCTACTTAACTGACAAATAGAGAGTGGGAGGAGAGTTAACTTAACTGACAAACAGAGATGGGAAGAGAGACAGGAGTCTCTAAGACAGGGATTAGTCGGTCGTTGACTTATTTGCTAATTACGCCTAATTAAAGCCAATTAAACTGAATTTTTTTTTTCATACACTTTGTAGTGCTCACACCAAGGAATATCTAAGTATAAATATTGTGTCCATAACATAAATAGAAAAAAATCCTTTAGCTGGAGAAGGTTGATAAACTCAGCTTTAGTATAATAATAGAAGATAGATATTTATAAAATGGATAAAAGTAACCTACCCGAGTTTCATCGCCTGAATCGTCAGGGTTACATCCGCTGAATTAATCGAGTTTTCGATTAATGTCAGTTGGTACCATGTATGACCGTTCTATAAAAAAAATAAGACCCATTTCAACGGTCATACATGGTACCAACTGACATTAATCGAAAACTCGATTAATTCAGCGATGTAACCCTGACGATTCAGGCGATGAAACTCGAGTAGGTTACTTTTATCCATTTTTATAATAAGATTTGCTCTACATTGTATTG
Organism: Doryteuthis pealeii; assembly: GCA_023376005.1. Lineage (NCBI taxonomy): Eukaryota > Metazoa > Mollusca > Cephalopoda > Myopsida > Loliginidae > Doryteuthis > Doryteuthis pealeii. The sequence goes on from CM042167.1 coordinate 40,614,267, forward strand.
AGCACTTTGTATTTGTTTTTTCTCGGTCTTGAGATACTGTGCGCTCCAACGATCGTACTCGTACCCACCGGTAAGCCACTACTCATACATTAACGCATATATATATATATATATATATATATATATATATATATATTATATATTATATATTATATAAGAAACATCAAAATAATTGTTATAAGACTTTAAAAGAACATAGCAAAAACTTAAAACAATAAGGATTCTATTATGTTTAACGAAATTTGTTTGAATGAAAAGATGCTGCCCAAATACCCACCTATTTCAAATTACATGATCGTACAAATCAACATGATACTTCAACAATGGACTTCAGATTTAACTTCAAAAGACAAATTGAAAGATCTTTAAAAAATAATTCAAGAGGTGAACATTGAAATCAAAGATCTTCAGAAATCAAAGAACATCTTGAAAAGTTCTATCTCTCTTGACTAATATGGAATGAATAAAAACAATTGTTAGGAAACTTGAAAGAAAAAGAAAACAAATGTGAAAGCATTAATGATTCTATTATGTTTAACCAAACTGTTTTGAATATATATATATATATATATATTATATATATATATATATATATAATATATATATATATAATATATAGAGAGAGAGAAGAGAGAGAGACAGACAGACAGACAGACAGACGACAACAGAAGCGAGTAATATATGCATGTATGTACCAGCACGTATATTACTCTCTCTCTCTCTCTCTCTCTCTCTCTCTCTCTCTCTCTTTCTCTATCTCATACATACACACACACACACACACACACATAACACAAACTCGCTATGTGCTGAGAGAGAGAGAGAAGAGAAGAGAAGAGAGAGAGAGAAAGAAAGAGAGAGAGAGAGGTGGAGTCAGCAATTGAATGGAAATGAGAATATGTGTGACGTAAGCGAACTTGACCAACCTACTCATCGTATGCTTTGATTATCGTCAACCCATCTCCTTGAGGCTATTTACATAGTTTTGTACAGAGTCCTTGTCTTTGTGAAAACAATGGCCGACTTCAATCTATTGTGTTTCAACCGGAAATATTTCAATGCTTCTTGTTTCACTCGGGATGTCCAAAACAAAAACGATTTCATATCATTTGAATACACAATCGTTTGAAGTAGACACAACTGACTTTGTTTGATTTGATTGGTCAGCGTAATGGGAAAACCACAGTCGTTTTGTGAACGCAAATTTTTTTTAAAAGTGGGAACGCTTTAATTTTGGCGGGAAACTCAAGTGGATTAAAAAGAGCGACTTTTGCGGCAAACTATTTACTACTGGTGCGATTTAATGGCTAATTAGACGATACAAGAGAAGAACAAAAAACGACGTGAAAGTCAATAATTTGATGCTGTCTTTATATATTTACTCGCAGGGCTACCCAGCGCTACCAGGTATTTAAAAAAGTTAATAATAAATCTCTTATCTATATTCATATCTTATAGTTATGGAGATTGTGTATATGTCTGTCTATAATCGAAGCTACGTCACCACCAACGTCACAATTCCCTTAGTTATTTATGTTTTTACATTGAAATCAATTAGAATCTAGGAAAAATAAATGTAATCCTTTTCGTGTTCGTATTTAATTTCATTATTCTTTCTAATTCAATGTGATATTTAGACCAATTATCCAATAGGCACCCCAAATCATCAACTTAATGAAAGGTTCATGTTCTAACTCATCACGGGTAACTTCGACTTTCAAATATTTGAAAATAAAACAAACAGATGATTTTTTTTAACTTATATTGTATCTGACAAAAATAAATTTTACAAATTTTGTGATACTATTTCTGAACAGCATCCTTTTATTTAAATAAAAAAAAATATTTTGTAAATAAAAACTGTATTTTTATTTAAATAAACATAATTGCATTTCTCTTCTGATTAAGTAAAAACTATTTTAGTATAAAAACGTCTTTCGTCTTTTTTTAATTTATCGTAAGTGTTGAAAAATACTCATAAACTTTTGATTAAAAAGTATTTATTTAAAAAAAGATTTTGCTATTGAATTTTAATTTGATTACGTGTACCAATCATCTATTTATTTAATTTATTGTAAGTTCAACATCTCCATAAACTTCTAATTGAAATCATTTGTTCACAAAAAATTTGGAAGCGGAAGTTACCGGTGACGAGTTAAAATGTGAACCTTTCATTAAGTTAATGATTTGGGGTGCTTATTGGATACTTGCTCCAAACTTTCCTTGTATAGATTAATAAAAAAATACTTTTCTATACATTTGTTTTATCATCTTTTCTTCTTTATATTTTTTTTATATATGCCTAATTTTAAGTTGTTTATTTTTATTATTATTCTCATTTTATTTTTTATTCTGTTTGCATTCTATTCTTTTATTTGTCTTTTATTTACTTTTTATTATGTTTTATCTTTTATTAATTTGTTTTATTTTTCATCAATTTTTTAAAATCAATTTTTTAATATATCATTGATTTATACTCTATTATTTTTTATCTAGCTTTTCTTATGAAAAATGAGCGGTGAAATGTATTTTAAAACTCTCTCGGACAAAAATGGGATGTAGATTATATTTACTGGTCTTTGCAGGTCTACACCAATTTCCTTTTATAAAAATCGTATTAAGGTCGTTATATATATATATATATATATGTATATATATATATATATATATATATATATATATATATATATATATATATATGAAAGATTATGTGCTTAATTAAAGTCATACATAACTTGTTAATTAATTAATTATAATTAAATGAATTAGGCGTGCATATCGGTTTAAATGTAAAGCGTAAAAAAATCGAGAAAAAGTTGTTTACGCTTTACATTTAAACCGATATGCACCCCTAATTCATTTAATTATTATTAATTAATTAACAAATTAGGTATGACTTTAATTAAGTACATAATCTTACAAAAAATTGTCGGCCTTCGCCATTTCAAACACATTGTTTGTCCACTTCATATATATATATATATATATATATATATATAGTCATCCACAGACACCGTGTTTCGACGTATCACGTCTCTTCAGTGTGGCTAGACATTGGTAAGCTACCTACAGCCGGGATAGAAACCCGATCGATTCATAGTTAGTCAGACTACTCAACCGCTAAACCATCGTCACATACAGAATGGGAAGGGTATTGTAACTGTTTAATACACACATCTGTATGTATGTATATATGTATGTATGTAAAGGCCGGTATAGAGTGCTCCACCCCTTTAATAGGAGAGCGCTGCGTTTACACTTTTAGTTGGCGGTCGTATATATATATATATATATATATAATATATATATATATATGTGTGTGGTGTGTGTGTGTGTGTGTGTGTATGTGTGGTGTGTGTGTGTGTGTGTGCAGCATTCTTTCATTTATACATGTAGAATTAAACCAAAGACACGTCTGTTTAACAATTTTATTTTTGATCTTTTCTAGGTTTCTGGCCAACTTTTTAATATTTGGGTGGAATTCGTGGATAAGTCCACCAAAGTTCAGGTCCCAAGTATTTTCGGCACTTCGAAGTGCCATCATCAGGGGTGATGTGTTCCAGTTTCTAAAAAATTATATTAATGTGAAGGCTGGAAGGAGAAGAATTGATGAACTTTGGTGGACTTATCCACGAATTCCACCCAAACATTAAAAAGTTGGCCAGAAAACTCGAAAAGATCAAACATAAAATTGTTAAACAGGAGATTTGTCCTTTGTTTAATTATATATATATATATATATATATATATATATATATATAATATATATATATATATACCCTGAACCGGATACATCTAAGGTTGAATAGATCAAAAATTGAGTATTAAAACTGTATTTAAAAGATTTAGCTTGAAAAAAAAAATAATATCCAACGTGAATGAATAAAAAAGACAAAAAGAAAGAAAGAAAGAAAGAAAGGCAAAAAGAAAGACAAAAAGAAAGAAAGAAAGAAAGGCAAAAAGAAAGAAAGAAAGAAAGGCATAAAATAACCCAACAAGGTTAAAATAACCCAACAAGGGTTGACATGCCATAAAATTCAACCAACCAATCAAACTAAACCAAATCAGAATTTCGTATCTAACAAGAATTTTCTGTAGATATTTCTACAATCTGTTGTTGAATGCCACATTTTTGGAGAACATCACCATTACTCCCAGGTCCACTCTGACCCAGAATGGTAGTATCTGTTAGGGTGCCATCTATGGGTTAAATAGATAAAAAATTGAGTATTAAAAATGTGTGTTAAAAAAATGAATACCCATGAAGAATGAATAAAACAAAATGTCTTTGCATAATTCCAACCACCCAACCACCCAACCAATTCTGGAACTCGGGTGGATGTGGAGCACCTTTTTATCACCATTACTCCCAGGTCCACTCTGACCCAGAATGGTAGTATCTGTTAGGGTGCCATCTATGGGTTAAATAGATAAAAAATTGAGTATTAAAAATGTGTGTTAAAAAAATGAATACCCATGAAGAATGAATAAAACAAAATGTCTTTGGCATAATTCCAACCACCCAACCAACCAACCAACCAACCAATTCTGGAAACTCGGGTGGATGTGGAGCACCTTTTTATCACCATTACTCCCAGGTCCACCCTGGCCCGGAGTGGTAGTCCCTGTTAGGGTCCTATCTATACATTGAATAAATTTTTTTAAAAATGTGTTTAAAAATTGAGGGTGAAAAAAATTTGAATAGCCAACAAGTATTAATAAAACAAAACGTCTTCGGCATAAAATAACCCAACAAGGGTTGACATGCCGTAAAATTCAACCAACCAACCAACCAACCAACCAACCAAATGAATCCAACCGGCATTTCGTCTCTCACAAAAAATCACCAGAATTTTTTTTAGTTCTTTAAACGCTAGATTTTGAAGAACATCGTTGATCGTGTACCACAGAAAGACAAGAGACACTAAATGAAACATGGGTAGTGAAGATTCGAAGGACATGGGTTGGCAATTTGCGGCCTGGGGTCGGGACAATTTATTCAAATGAAGACGTTTATATGCCATGTTAACTGTGTTGTTGTTGTTGTTGCGTGCCCGAAGCGATGGAGGTCAATCTGTGTAATGCATGCAATCGACGATATCAGGCCTAAAACCGTTTTGCGTAGTTTTGGATTAGTGACGAAATAATGAAGTCTAAATTGAATAGGAGGGCGGGAGAACGAATTGAATGACAGGCATTATGGGATTGACAAAAAACATAGAAGAAGAAGAAGAAGAAGAAGAAGAAGAAGAAGAAGAAGAAGAAGAAGAAGAAGAAGACTGAGTAAGAGAAGAAGAACAAGAACAACAAAAAACAACAACAACAAGAAGAATTGAAAAATGACACGGGGAAGAAAGAGAGAAAGAAAATGATAATGCAAAGAAAGAACTGAAGGGTGATATGGTAAAAAAAAGAAGAAAGGCAAAAAGAAAGACAAAAAAAGAAAGAAAGAAAGAAAAGAAAGAAAGAAAAAGAAAGAAGAAGAGAGAAGAAGAAGAAGAAGAAGAAGAAGAAGAAGAAGAAGAAGAAGAAGTTGATGGAAGGACGATATAAAAAAAAGTAAAGCAAAATAAACAAGAAGAAATAAGAAGATGAAGGAGAACTAATGAATGACTTCAGGAAAAAAACAAAAAAACAAACAAACAAAAAGGAAAAAAGAACTGAAAATGAGAATAAAAAATAAAGAATCGCTTCTAATTCCGAGGATGGAGTTTCAAAAGAAACAACTTCAAATGACGCAGTTTCTGATTTTCTTTCAATACAGACTCATATATGGAACCCTAACGGTTGATATGTTTATCTAAGAGCTATTGCTAAATAGTTCAATATGTAGATGGGCCAGAGTGGACTTGGGAGTAATGCCAATGAAGAAGTAATCCACACTCTCTAAAGCTCCAGGACTGGATCCTCACCAACAGATGCAGTTTTAGTGTCATATTGAGGGTACCCCCCCCCCCCATTTTTAGGAGGGCCTTACTCTTCTGCAATATTAGCCCCCACCGACAGATGGAAGAGAGATCTGAGCAGACTTGTTGTTACTTGTCCTCCTTCGATAGTCGTAAAATACTACTGAAATTGGTCCAAATTCTCACCGTTCCAATCATATATAACTAAGCAAAACACACAAAAATACTAAACACTTGCTTAGTTTACCGTAACGGTTATCATTGTCGGAAACGGAATTGGAGACGCGAGTTCAAATCCTGGGCGAGGCTGTTTTTTGCGTTTTACTTCGCGCTACCACCCTTGGGAAAGCCATGAATTCATTTGTTCCCCTTGTAAAGCAAACTTGGATATTTAGCCTTGGCTGAGCAACCAATGTAGGAGAAAAAAAACCCTCTGAATTCAAACCTGCTTTACTCTGCTTAAAAATTAACTTGTGTCACATCCTGTCCGTAAATCAAACTGGGTCCTTTAGACTTTGTTGGGCAATCAGTCTAGGAGAAAGAAAACTCTTAATTATTACGGCTGTACTCTATTTAAAAAATTACCATGTGTCCCATCCTTCCCGTAAAGCAAACTGGGTCCTTTAGACTTTGTTGGGCAACCAGTCTAGGAGAAAGAAAACGCTTATTATTACGGCTGTACTCTATTTAAAAATTACCATGTGTCCCATCCTTCCCGTAAAGCAAACTGGTCCTTTAGACTTTGTTGGCAACCAGTCTAGGAGAAAGAAAACTCTTAATTATTACGGCTGTACTCTGTTTAAAAAATTACCTTGTGTCCCATCCTTCCCGGTAAAGCAAACTGGATTTTTTAGACTTGGTTGCGCAACCAGTCTAATGAGAAAGAAAACTGAATTCAAACAATCTTTAACTTTGCTTAAAAAATATCTTGTATCACATACTGACCGTAAAGCAGACTGTGTTCTTTAGCCTTGGTTGGACAACCAGTCTAGAAAGAAAACTCTGGATTCAAACAGCTTTAGCCCTGCTTAAAATATAAACGTGTCACACCTTTCCATTGTGGAAGGGTTGGCTAAATACACACTTGCTTAAGCTTATATCTTAAACAAAGCCAAAGAGGTAAAAGTGTCAGTAAGATTATGTAGCTTCAATCATCCATATCGTGAGAGACTGTATACTTTTAAAAAGTCGTAGGATCAATGATTAGCAAGCCAGTCTCATATAATTGCTAATGTGTTGAGGTTGATCGACACCGAGTGCCTATGTATATGTATATATTAATACTCATGTTCCTTAATGTACGACAGTTGTCATTTTGCAACGCACTCTGGTTAAAAATGAGACCGTCTAAAATCGTCCAAGATGAAAATGCAAAAATGTAAATCCTGATTATCTGATGTTACTTATCCGCCGAGTTCTTATTTATTATGAGTGTCATCACCTCGGTTAAATAATGGACCATTCCGTTTTTATTATAAAGAAATAAAGGGAAGAAAAGGACATGCTACGTAGAAAAATAATAATAAGAAGAAAGAAGAAAGAGATTAAGGAAAGATAAAGAGATGGGGTGAGCACGCGGAAGCGATAACGCTAATCTGTTTCAATCGAACATAATGAAAAGATGAAAGAAGGAAAGAAAGAAAAAAAAAGAGTGAGGGAGAGAAAGTTAAATCAAGATTGATATACTTTTTACATATTGAACTATTTAGCAATAGCTTTTAAGTATACATATCAAACATTGAAATAATTAAATTATCATACTGTGGTATATCCACTGGTCCTGCTAGTCAATATAAAATTCTGCCATGGAGCAGTGGTTAGCAAGCTAGTTTCCAAACTATTACTTCTGAAATAGTTTCAAACTTATGGCGCTCCAGACTTGGGGTCTTGTGCCAGACTAAGCCAGTCTAAGTAATAATGTTAAGATAAAATTTCTTTAAAAAGTGAGAGGTTAGTTGAAGGCTGAGGAGAGGAAAGGAGTGGGAGTAGAAAATGATGAGAGAGAAAAAGAAATCGGAGAAAAGCGATGAGCGAGAGAAGTTGAGTGGAGGTAGTAGGAGTGGAAATAGCAGGAGAAAATAGAGAGAGGGAGAAATAAAGTGAGAGGAAAAAAGACTGGAAATTAACTAAAGAGAAAGAGAGAGAGAGAGGGGGGAAGAGTGAGGAGAATAATTAAGTGAGGAAAGAGAAAGAAAAAAAGTGTCGTCTGCTTGACACATTATAACAGCAAGTTGGGAATGGCCGACTTGTCATTTTTGGTGACGAGGAAGGCTGGACTTTTTTTTTCTTTTTTTTGTTTTTTGTTGATGGTTTTGTTTTTTGTTTTTTTAGAAATATGTCTGTAGGGTGGCATTGCAAATGGATTCTCTCCTTTCTCTCAAAAAATAAATAAATAGATATAATATGAATAAATAAGATAATAAAAATAAAACGGAAACTGAATCACAAAATTAAGCTGAAAAAATAAAACTCCCAGGAATAGTCATTTTCTAAGCTTAGTTTAAACACAAGGCCACGAAAATGGAGCACTCGTGAAGACCAATTAATAATTGATTTTAACAGCATATTACGCAGCCTACAGGGTGGTCCGAAAGTTATATCTCTCCTACAAATTTTTAGAGGCAAAATAATCATATAATACAACCCGAAATTCTAGAAACTAATTTAATTTTTCAGATTTTTAGAAGTAAAATAATTACATAAATTACATATATAATTAAAACAAAAACCATTAGTTAAAACAATATATAGGGATACACGACTTTCGGACCAGCCCGTAGAAGATATTTTTAGCCTAGATGTCATAGGCACGTAAAATTGCATCTAATGGGAAAGTTTCTGTTCTGGAGCTCTAGAGAGTGTGGAGTACCCATTCATTGCCATTACTCCCAGGTCCACTCTGATGCGGAGTGGTAGTACCTGTTAAGGTCCCATCTATGGGTTAAATAGAATAATGAGTTTTAAAAATACGTTAACAAAATTGAGTTTACAAAAAAGAATTTTCAATACCCATAGAATGAATAAAACAAAACGTCCAAAATCCTTAATACTAGAATAAATCTTATTTATTTCCAATGTCTCTGTGAAAATCTGAGTTAGATTTGCTTAAAACAGCCCATGTTATTAGTGCTGTAAGGAAGGTTCAAAGTTATATATTTTTGAATATACAAAACTCCGACAAGGTTAATAGACAAACATTTAATATAAACAGCACATGGATATGACTTACAAAGTACAAGGTAAACGGGTACATAAACAAGGAGTACATAAATAAAGATGAAGACACATTCATAATGGTATAACATATAAAGCCACAGACATGAGACTAGGGATAGTCCATGCTGTGTGAAGAACTTACAGTAATGTAAGTGGGGCGAACGCCCCAACGAGACGGGGTTAGACCTTAACTAACCCATAGTGTCTCGTAGTTACTGGGCAGGAAAAGAGAGATAAGCCTTTTGAACCAGCCGCTTAAATACTAATTCCCCTAGCGGGCACCAGCAAACTAAACCCGGCAGACAACTCTCCCAGGCAAATACGAAACTAACGCTACAGTGCGTTTAAAATCCTGCAATGTGTCTTATATATCACAAAGAAATAAAGGTTTACATAATATATAGTGTGGTTAATTTGCATACTGGTTTTAACAAAACCGGGTTTAATAAATAATAACTTGGTGTTATTGATCTCTAATATTATTGTTTTATTCTTCAACGTATTAAAATCAATCCCATGAATTATTTATATAGAAACCAGTCAAAAATATGATTAAAATAAGCGTAATCTTTTTTATATATGTTCATATTTAATTTTGTTAGTCTTTCTAATTTAATATATATTCCATTACATTAAAGCTTAAATTTTTACGCCCGGTGGAGGGTGGATATTCTAGCTAGTTTCCTAATTTACAGAATGGCTTCTAGATTTTTACTGTTTGACAGTCAATGACGTGAATCGCGTCAGATTTCATATTTACCTCGACAGATGTTGATTGGCCTGATGTGTTCTGTCGGAGGGAGGATAGGGATTGTCGTCGAATAGAGCGGAACATTTGGAAGTTGTCGTATATAAAATGTAAGTACATAGGCACTTTAGTAATTGTGAAGAAAGAAAGCATCAAATCCAGGCAATTCTCTAATCGTTATTGGTCTAACTCCATTCAGAATGTGCAGTAGAAAACTTTCATTTCTTTTCTATTGTTTTGTTTTATCGCTGTTGAAAATGAGATAAAGAAAAGTCATGGTATGAATTTTCCATTGCTTGAATTTGGTATATTCTCTAAATCATGGTTCCCAACCGATGGCCTAAATGGGCCACAGCAAATTTCAGGTGGGCCAAGGAAATATCATAATTCTATTTTGCACACACACACACACACACACACACACACACACACACACAATATATTATATATATATATATATATATATATAATATATATATATATATATAGGAAAAATTGCAAAATTAAATATTGAAATAAATAGTCTTTAATTGGAACTGAAAAGTACATGTAGTACGTGTGTGGAAATTATTTGTATTAAGAATAGTTGATTGATGCTATAATTGTTTACTAAGGATTATTATTAATTATTTGAAATTATATACAGTGTGCAAATTATTTGTACTAAGAATGTTACTTGAAGCTATAATTGTCTAAAAAGCAGTATTATTATTATTAGTTACTTGAAATTATAATACACTGTGGAAATTATTTGTATTAAGAATAGTTACTTGAAGAAATAATTGTTTACTAAGGATTATTATTAATCATTTGAAACCATATAGCTATGTGAAAAAGAAATTATTATTTAAGAAAAATTAATTACTTAGTATTAGATACGAATACTTGAAACCATACAACTGTATGCATATTATTTGTATTAGCTAGGAATACGTGATATTATATAACTGTACAGGAGACATCTATACAAAAATGTAAATATAAATGTACAATGATGGTCTGGTTTCTTTGTTTAATGGCATATCAACCTTCGTGGGTTATCTAATGAAAAATCTTTCGTTTTTTGTTTTTAAACATTTCATTCATTACAATTTTAAATAGACTGACCGACAAAGCAAAAGAGTCTTACAGACTTCTTATTTTCTGTGATACATTCAGCTTCCTCAAACTAACGAAAGCCCTGGTGAAGATCTATTGAAAACAGATCTAAACACTGCATCGTAGGCGAAATAATCATTACTGGTTGATGAACTTGTGTTTTTTCAATTTTAGTAATATTACATACTGTCGGATTCACTTCCACTTTTTCTTCAAATCTATCCTTGTAGAAGAACAGTAGGTTAAACAATTAGAAAATTTAAAAAAAAATGATATGAACACTATCATAAAGTAGGAATTATTAAAGATCCCGTAATTAAATCGGGTGATAAATTCTGCTTTCCTGTATAGAAGAAAAGCTAGCAATTGCATAATATCCTAGTTCTACAGTATCATTAAATCAACGATCGAAGATTTTCAGCGATTACTGCTCTTGTTCTTCCTTAGTGCATAATACCATGTTTACACTGAAAAGACGGCAAGCACATTGGTACGATCAGGTTCAAACTTTGATCACATGACCACGACAGTGCCAGCTATAAGCACGCATGCGCAAACGCAGTGTGAAATAATAAAGATATGTTATGGCGAAAGTGCGGATAATTTTTGACTCTCACTTATACTTTCTTATAGATTTAGTTACTGTTATGATTACACTTTATACTGACGATGACGATGTCGAACATTATCATAATATAATAATAATATAATAATAATATACCAATTGTAGTTGGTGCACTTGGAACAGTCCAAAAGGATTAGAAAAAGGGCTTGGAAAGTTTGGATATCAGAGGAAGGATTGAAACCATTCAGAACACTGCACTGCTGCAATCTGCCAGAATACTCAGAAGAGTCCTGGGACCTGAGGAGACTTGCTGTCACTCAGGCTCCAGTGAAAGATCATCAGCTAATACTGATGTGAAAACTCAAAAGGAGTTAATAATAATAATAATAATAATAATAAATAATAATAAGAATAAGAAGAAGAAGAAGAAGAAGAAGAAGAATAGTTTAGTTTAGTTTGTTTTGTTTACGGCATATCAACCTCAGTGGGCCATTTAATACCGATAAAGTTTTGAAATAAAGTCATTCTTAAGTGGATACTCATTTTTATAAAACACATTTTCTATTTACCCCATGGGTGGAACCCTAACAGGTACTACCATCTGGCCGCCTATCGGCTGGGCGTTTGAATACACCGACTGTACTTCTGCAGAGGGGTAAGACCCCCCCCCAATGGACCACCTGTTGGCTGTGGGGATGGCGACACGTGATGCTTAAGGATGGAACACTGGTGGCCTGAGCAGTCATGAAGAAGAAGAAGAAGAGAAGAAGAAAGAAGAAGAAGAAGAAGAAGAAGAAGAAGACCATACTACAAAATGGTATATGCATAAACCAGAATCTGTTCTTGATAGTGAAACGCATAAAATTCTCTGGGACTTCGAGATAAAGACGGATCCCCCTATCGCAGCCAGGAGACCAGACCTAGTGTTGATTAACAAAAACAAAAAAAAAAAAAAAAAAAAAAAAACGTGTCAACTGGACTTTGTGATCCAGTAGATCACAGGGAAGCTGAAGGAAAATGAAAGATGGATAAATACCTGGACCTTGCCAGAGAATTGAAAAAGCTGTGGAATGTGAAGGTGAAAGTGATACCAATTGTAGTTGGTGCACTTGAAACGGTCCCAATAAACTTGAAAAAAAAAAAAGACTGGAGGAACTGGAAATCAGAGGAAGAATTGAGACTATCCAGACTACTGCACTGCTGCAATCGGCTAGAATATTCAGAAGAGTCCTGGAGACCTGAGGAGGCTTGTTGTCACTCAGACTCAGTGAAATACCATCACATAACGCTGATGTGAAAAACTCAAAAGGAGTGAAAAATAATAATAATAATAATGAAATAGCAATCCAAGTGCCCAAAATAGAAGTGACTTCTCCTTGCAGTCACGATATTGTAAATGAATAACACACAATCCTGAGAGCATCGACAGAAGAAATCATTCATTGTTTATTTTAGATTTTGCTTTTGTGTGATTTTAATTTTTTGTGAACAAATCTATTTTTTTACACTCCATTATCATTTTTTCTCTCCTTCCCAATCGGGAATCATGGGGATTTCTGGAATATAACGCCTGTTTTTTTTGTTTCGTTTTTTTTCTTTTTCTTTTTTTTTCTTTCTTCCTATTTCAGTCTTTTTAATTCTTCATTTCTATGTTTTTTTGTTTGTTTTTTTGTTTTGTTTTTTTTTGGGGTTTTTTCTGTCCTGCAGGTTTTTTTCCTATCACTTTGTACCGGCTAAAAATAGTCACGATGAAAAAAAAAAAAAAAAAAAAAAAAGATGGAGGTTTATTTCTTTACCCATAATGCATCTATGATCTGGCGCCTTTGTGCTTCATCGTGTTGTCATTAACAGAGGAAATGGATAACGTTTAGAAGGGAGAGAGGAAAGAAAGAAAGAAAGAAGAAGAAAGTTTGAGTTAGGGGGAAATATAAAGAAAAGGAATAGAAGAATAAAAAAAAAAGGAGAGGGAGGAGGGGAGAAGGAGTCGAACATGTTATATGTTTGTGTGTCGTGGATAAATAAATTTTGGGTGACGAAACGAATATATATCCATATCATATCTCTCTTGATATGTTCCTAGCTATCAGTCAATCTATCTATCTATCTATCTATCTATCTAGGTCTGTTTACATATATGTTTCGCGCCTGGCCATAAGTAGTTGCTGTGTCTAGCCACACTGATGAGACGGATAGAGATTAAGAATAGACTGTCATGGACTAAATAAAAGGGTTAGGTTCAAAGTTCGTGATGGCTCACGATTACGACAGAAGGTTCCCGAGTCGAGAAAGTTCCCGAGTCCAAAGAAATACCTGAAGAAGCCGGAGGGCACATCGGTCGAAACGTTGTACAGATAACAATGAAGATGAGGACAATAGTCCAAATAATGCAGATAATACTAAGTTATTACAAGACATGCCGGATTGTTTCTTAATAATAAAGTTAATTTCTTCGAAATCAATGTTACCAGGAATTAAAGATTTTTAGTTGAAGATTATACAGTAAAAACGGATATAATTATGTATTATCTATGACCAAATAATAATAATAATAATAATAATAATAATGATAATAATAATAATAGCATAAATAAAGGTCCGGTTTAACAGCGTCTGACTAGGATACCAGACCTCGCCAACTCAGCGTGTGGTAACGCGAGGAGCTGATGGTAGGTATGGCGACATGCCTCAGACGCCAAAACAATATAATTTGTATAGAAAATAGAGGGAGAAAATAGATATTTGAGTCAACAAGTTCCTGCTGAGGGGGGGGGGCAAAAAGAAGCGAGTTCACCGTCTTCTCGCAAGCCAAACTTTCTTTTGGTCAACACAGTCTTCGTCTTCGACCAGCAGCTGAAAATCCGTCGTCGTCGTCGTCAAAATAATATTTTCTGACTGCCGTCACACGTAAGCCGAAAGCTTCTCTGCTTGTCACGTCACGCTCCACTCGCTTTGGTTATTTCATGGGCATATTACCCAAACATCCGGGCACATCAGTCGAACCTCGCCCCTGTCCAGTGCCTAAATCGCATTTGTTTTTGCATGCAGGAGGACGCGGTTCGATCCCGGCAGGCAAGACCAATGTTTTGCTCTAGCGCTAGTGAAAAAGGATCGACTCTCTCGCTGTCTGGCTGGTATCGACTTTAGGCCACCGACGACTTTACTTATATAAAATGTTGGTGTCCTTGGTTTGAAGTAAATCAATCTTTATAATATTGTTACGAAGTGTACACACACACACACACACACACACACACACACACACACTACACATATGTATGTGTGTGTGTGTGTATGTGTGTGTGTGTATGTACACTCGTAACAATATTCTATAAAGATTGACACACACAGCACACACGCACACACACACACACACACACACACACACACATATATATATATATATATATATATATATATTATATATATATATACGTGTGTGTATACCTTTATAGTATGATTTTAAAAAACTGATACATAATGCGTCAAAGTCTCGTGAAATAATGACAAAAATGTTTAAAAATAAATAAACTGAAATAATATAATAATATATAATTAATAATAATAATAATAATAATAATAATAATCCTAAGAACAAGAACAAGCAGGAAGTGAATGAAAGATAGAATTATGGGAAGGGGGATATAAAATGATTGAAAAAGGAAAACAAAAATGAAGTTTTTGACAAAGAATGAATCTCGTCGGAAGTCGGTTGCGATGTTTTGAAAAAAAAGTGACAGGATGAATGAATAGGAAGGCAAGAAGGAGAAGAAGAAGAGAAGAGAGAAGAAGATATAATATTTAAGAAGAAAAGAAAGAAAATAAGAAAAAGAGAAGAAGAAGAAGAGAAAGAAGAAGAAAGAAGAAGAAGAAGAAGAAGAAATGATTATAAGGAGAAGAAAAGAAGAAGAAGAAGAAGAAGAAAGTAGAAGAAGAAGAAGGAAGAAGAAAGAATTATATGATATTAAAAAGAAGAAGAAAAATAGAAAAAAGAAGAAGAAGAAGAAGAAGAAGAAGAGAAGAAGAAAGAAGGAAGAAGAATATAAGAGAAGAAGAAGAAGAAGAAGAAGAAGAAGAGAAGAATAAAGAGAGAAAAGAAGAAGAAGAAGAAGAAGAAGAAAGAAGAAGAAGAGAGAAGAAGAAGAAAAGAAGAAAAGAAGAAAGAAGAAGAAGAAGAGAAAGAAGAAGAAAAGAAGAAGAAGAAGATAGAGAAGAAAAGAAGAAGAAGAAGAAAGAATGAATGAAAAAAATGACAATGAGAAAGAAAATATATAATACAATGAAAGTTTGAAAAAAAAAATCTAGCAAAATGATCAACGATACCTTCAACCAAGATGCGTAATAAATAATACTTTTATTTTACAGATATTTTTATATGCACCATTCGTATAAAAGAAATATTCATTATTTATTTTGTATATTTTTATTTTGTCTACACATTCATTTTTTATTCGTAAAATATTTCAATCTTAATGTGACAAGCGGATGAAAACAAGTAAAGAATGAATACATTCGATTGTACTTGTGAATCAGCTAGAGTAGCTCTTAACCATCACCCCTACACAATGTGATGTCTATGAAGTACAGAGTATTTAATAAAAGATGTCCAACATATCTAACTCCGGTTTCGACCGGGATCCAGTGGCGTCGGCCAAGGACCGCATAAGTTAGCATCGTTCATCTCAGGGGACATCCCCCCTCCGGCAACACTTGTGTTGGAATATTTTGGTAATATAGTTATTTACTAAGCTTACTTAAGATATGGCACAAGGCCAGAAGTATGGGGCACCCAGTGAGAATCGAACTCACTAATAATGGTCTGCAAATCTACCTTGCTAACCATTACACCACGTGAGGTGCCCATATTTTGGTAATATAGTTATTTACTAAGCTTAGCTTAGATGTGGCACAAGGCCAGAAGTATGGGGCACCCAGTGAGAATCGAACTCACTAACAATGGTCTGCTACGCTAGCTTGCTAACCATTACACCACGTGAGGTGCCCATATTTTGGTATTATAAGGTGTGCTACAATTCCCCACCAAAATGTATAGACTGGGCGCGGTCACGTGGTTTATTCCTCCAGCCAATCAACTGATATAATGCGTGGCTGATTCACTACTTAAACACTGATACTTTCATGGTCCACTTGCAAACCATTGACGAAGGAACTTACAATACTGAGGATTCTTTACCAGAGGATTACCAAGGATTTCCACTGAACTACGCTCTTGTTTAAAGATTAAAGAATGACCCATAATGTTGTAACAACCTGCCCCCTTAATTTAAAAGGACAGGGCTGGGTTTATTGCCCAGTGCCTGAGGCGCCCCCCTTGAGGGGGAATATCGATGGGATCAACGCATTTTGTTGCACCCGCCACCCATGAGTCACAGCTCGTGGGTGGTCACACATTAATAGGGCCTTGTGCCTAACCCGTACACGTGGGGTACGTGGTAAATATCAAAAGATGAAACATACAATACCAGTTACAAGACAACACTATCAAAGTCATAATGGTACAGATACAAAATGCAACTATCAATTACTGCGTCATGCGCTAACCTTATTCGAGCACCCATTCCTTCGTTTTATGTCATTTTCCAATTACGAATTTGGTTGGGTTACGATTTTTGTGGCCATCCTTTAGGCTTCAAACAATAGCACTGTCCAGCGGATATCCTTAAGCAGAGCGCGATCCTTAGTAAAGAATCCTTTGATTGTTTCTTGGTGCTCCTCAGTCTTGCAGGTCCTTCGTCAATGATTGCAAATGGACGTCTCTCAGTATCAGCGATTAAGTAGTTAACCAGCCACATACATGGGCTGTTGATTGGCTGAGGTTTAAACCACATGACCTTGCTTAGTCTATAAATTTAAGGGGTGTATTGTGGCACATCTTATATATCAAAATATTCTAAAAGGGTGGGTTTTACGGCATGCCAACCCGTGTTGGGTTATTTTATGCCGAAGAAGTTTTTTTTTTATTCATTCTTGATGGGTACTCAACTTTTTTTTATATAAACTCAATTCTTCTTTAAATACATTCTCAAACTCATTTGTTACTATTTAACCCATAGATGGGATCCTAACAGGTACTACCACTCCGGGTCAGAGTGAACCTGGGAGATGAAGGGCTACAATTCTGGACTTGCAGATGCGATCACCCATTGCAGGGGAAATTCCCATCTACATTTGGTTGTTCATGACGACGAAGACGTCGCCGCTCTGCAGTCCTGTTTATCTCGATTTTACTGCATACCACCAGTTACTATATCATTATCATCATCATGTCGCGCTGTTGGCACGGATATCCATGACAATCTCTCTCCATCCGTCCCTATTGCTCATCATTCTCGGGAGGTCCTCTGTGCAGCATCCTGTATCCACACAGAGCTGATCAATATACGTCTTTGCTGGTCGGCCCACACTGGCGTGCCCATGTTTTGGCTTCCACACTAAGACGTCGCTTATGAGTTCGCCCTTGCTTCTCCAGCAGTGTCCCGCGTGTCTTGTCCGTCTTACTCGTATAGTTTGGGTGATATGTGGCAGGTGACCGTACAGCTGCTTTCTCGTGGGTTGCTGTTTCCACCTCTTGTTCAGGATCAGCCGCAGCATTATTATGCAGCTCACATCTAGTTTATTCTCTAGGCGCTTCGTCAGGGTCCAGGTGGTGCAGCCATACAGCAGCACTGACACGACAACGGCCTTACTATATAATCGCTTTAAAAAGTGTCTGTTTTCAGCATTATATAATCCAAGAAGTTTAAAAATAAGCATCGAAACAATCATTTATAAAACGCCATTAGCTTTACTCAGTTAAAAAATCCGTTATGGTGGTGTCATCTCTCTTACGAAAATATATCCAAAAAATCTAACATACACAGATAATAAAAGCTAGAAAGATAAAGCAGATCTCTAATGTATGACTGAATAGTTAAGATATTATGATATATCTTACAAGAGAAACGAACAGGAATTATTTATATTAGCCAAAATATTAATATATAACAAATAAATTTAAAAAAATAGAACATTACCTTCACCGCGGTTAAAAGAAAAAGTAGTTAATTAAACATTTAAACTTACTGATTTTCAAATTTACAACTAATAAATACTGTTCAGAATATTTTATTATATGCCTTGGGGGTGAGGTTGGTTGCCCTTTATTCTTTCTTTATTTTTTCTCCTTAAATTATCTATCTATCTATCTATCTATCTATCTATCTATTTATCAATTTTTTTGATCATGTCTATCTATTTTTATCTTTATTTTTATTTTTATTTACGCACACGTACAAACAAAACAAAAAATCGCATTCACTTAAACATACAACACGAGAATACAGTTATATAAAAATATCATTTTCAACAAAAATATTCATTTAACTAGAAATGCCATAACTAGACTACTTCAGTTCCAGTGAACTTTTGAAAAAGAGATTTTATCTCAAAAATTCAAGAATAAAATACAGGTTAACATACAACACCATTGTTACCGTATTATTTTTTTCTTTACACCTGCATTGTGATAGCCTTCAAAATCAACTCCTAACCAATATATACACAATGCTTCAAGCAAATTATAAAATTCTCTTATTTTATTTTATTTTCCAATAGTAAAGATGGACAGTGCGTTGCCTCGGACAATGGCGATATGAAGGTGGCCTCTCCTCGAGTTTGTCCGGAGTCTAGATGACCCCACGCGGTTTGTCGGATTAGAGATATTGATTTTATGATCCAGTTATGCTGGATTTTTTTCGATGACGACCGTTGCAAAAGTTTACTCTTTCGGCCAGTGCGTGCGGAGGGGGGGGGATATCTGGCAATGCTCTTCGGCTTGGCGGGAAAAGTAGCCGATGCACGTGATGACGAATCGCAAACAGGTGACATCACATAACAAAGACCTGGTCCCGGCGAACGAGAAGACCGTTATGCCATCCATGATTTTTTTGCCATCGAGACCTGAGGTTGGGGGGGGGGGGGTTGTGGCGGTGAGTGTAACTTTGGCGCTATCACTCTTCTTTTTTCTTCAAGTCATCATTCGGTATCACGTGACGAGAGAAGGTGATCGCCGTTTAGCTAATATGCTAACGAGTATCGATCAACCTTGAGATCGGCATCGGCAGCATGGTGAAGCTCGCAATATGCGAAGACCAAGACACAAGGAGACGATGATGCGGAGGATGTCGTCATCGATGAAAGAGGGGGTGCGGCGGTGATGATTGGGAAAGGAAGGTCTCCCAATCCTCAAATAGGTTTTACAGATGCCATATGGAATCTAACATCGACAATCGCAATACATCATTTTCCAATGACCCAATCTAAATGCAACTGGTTACCAAGCACGAAATAGAGAAACTCAGAACGAGAGGAAGACATCTTCTTTTTTTTAAAAATGAAGTGTCAACCCGTCTTGGATTAAGTTATACCTAAAGGTTAGGGAATCACGTTCATTGCACAGGGTGATCCGAAAGTCATTTCACTCCTACATATATTGTCGTCGGCGTAGCTTAAAGTCGGTATCAGCAATTCAGCGAGGGAGTCTATCCCTCTTTCCCTAGCGCTAGACCAAGGAGATTGTTTTTTTTGTGTCTGAGGGGGAGCGCCACATCATCAGCTCCTTATTTCACCGAAATTGGAACTAAAAACGGCTACGTTGCATAGATCAGATTGAAAAATAGATACGAGGTATGTTAGAAAGGGCTTGGTATAATCCCTCCTGCTGATTTCAAACATTTTAAAATGATGCTAGCAGGACCTGTGGATATACTACAGTATGATAATCCAATTATTAGAATGTTTGATATGTTTACTTAAGACCTATTGCAAAATACATCAATATGTAAAAAATATAATAATCTTGATTTAAATATCTCTCATGTTTTTTTTTCTTTCCTTCTTTTCAACTTTTCATTGTGTTCGATTGAAACAGATTAACGTTATCGCTTCCGCGTTCTCACCCCATCCCTTTTATCTCGGCAGATAAGCAACACAAGATAATCAAGATTTAGATGTTTTAATTTCATCTTGGACGATTTAGACGGTTTCATTTTTAACCATAGCGTGTTGCAAGATGATAACGGTCGTTATCGTAAGGAACAAGAGTATTAATTTATAGATTCCGTCGATGCTTACTTTTAACCTTGGTGGATTATATAATGCCGAAACAGAAGATGACAACGGTTGTATAATTAAGGAACACGAGTATTAATATATAGACTTTATCTTGGATGATTTGGACGGTCTCATTTTTAACCAGAGAGTGTTGCAAGATGATAATGGTCGTACAAATAAGGAACACGGGTATTGATATATAGATTTTTCTAATCGTTGAAATGAAAAAGATGGCGCGAAAGAAGACGGGATGGAGATAATTGGGGGAAGGCCGAAGAGTTGGTAGGGATGATGAATTTGATGCAAAAACAACCAATCGCTTTAGAAATTAACCAGATTGATTTTCGAGCCACATTTTTATTTCTTTTATTTCTTCTTCTTCTTCTTCTTCTTCTTCTTCTTCTTCTTCTTCTTCTTATTATTATTATTATTATTATTATTATTATTATTATTATTGGTAATATATTTTATCATCTGTTATTCGAACCGATCTCCATTCCAACCCGTCTCTCTGTCTCTCACTCTCCAGCTCTCTCCTTCCTTCTCCTATCACCCCCTCTCTCTCCCTACCTCCCCTCTACCTCCCTTTCTTTCCCTCCTTCCCCCCTCTCGCTCATTTCGATTTGTTCCCCATCCCGTCCGAGTCGCAGCTGTTAAACTGAGATCTTCCGTAAAGGATTGCAGTGACCATAATTATGTTTTCAGCTTTTGTCCGTGAGAAATGGCGGGAAGTTTTTTCTTGCGCAGGCGCAGAGGCGACAGGAAACCGGCAGAAAGGGAACCAATCATCATTCAGAAAAAGTGAACGCGGAATCCTTCGTTTGGATACCGATAGTGTTTAGTAGAGGTTGGGAAAGGGTAAATAATACAAAAGAAGGAGAAACAAAACGGGAAGTCGTGAAAAAAACACAACAAAAAAAACTCAAAGTAGGCCGGAAAAGAAAGAAAGAAAAACAAGAGAGAAAAAAGTGAATGAATTTTGGTTGTAAAAGAAAAAAAGAATGAAAAGAGAAAGAGAAAATGTGAACTTAAAAAGGATTAAGAGGAAAGAGGATAAACTGACGGGAATGAAAAAGAAAGAGGAAAAACTGAAGAACTAAAGAAGAATAACGAGAAATTGATTATATAATAATAATAATAATAATAATAATAATAATAATAATAATAATAATAAAGAAGAAGAAGAAGAAAGAAGAAGAAGAAGAAGGGGAGGAGGATGACGATGGAAAAGTAGAGAAAAGGGAATGAGAAGAAACAAGATGAAGAAGAAGAGAAAATTATTTCAGGAACGAATGAAAGAAATAAAGTAAGAAAAAAGAAAAAAAAGCCCAAACAAACAAAAAGGAAAAATAATTGAAATGGAGAATGAAAAAGAATTGCTTATATTTTCGAGGATGTGGTCACGAAAAACATCTAAAAACGACGCAGTTTGGAAAAAAGAAAACGAATGAAATATCAAAGAAAACGGGAGAAAACTGAATATTAGTTATTAATTTTTCTAGTTTTGTTGAAAAAAGAACATCTGGACTTATAGTAAGTTAAAACTTTAAAAATTTCAATGAGTAAGTATAGCACATATATATGTATATTCATCCAGGATATAATATTCTATTACACTTTGGTGCATATATATATATATATATATATAATATATATATATATATATATATATATATATATGTGTGTGTGTGTGTATGTGTGTGTGTGTGTGTGTTGTGACCTCTCTTAGGGATCGCATCTGTGACAGGAGCACAGATTTTAATCTGTCTATGGGTCCGTATAACCAAACAATTCCACCTCATGAAAAATGTCGAATATCAAAATGTGTCAGTAAAAAAATACATTAATAACAGCGAAGCCAGTGTGTCAGTGTATCACATTTTTTCAACTTTATCTCAGAGACTGTAGCCAATATATCATACTTTTTTTAAAA
>CM042167.1:40636940-40649440 GCA_023376005.1 Doryteuthis pealeii
GGAGGCGTTGGTCCGGGCGGTGCGGGGAGCGGGGCGGACGGAGGTCGAGGCGGCCAGGAGGTGGGCCGCGTCGGGGGGGGGCTGCGGAGGGCGGGCAGTCTGGGTAGGGGGGTGAACAGCAGAGGGGGGAGATTGCAATCTCACACTGAATATAATTGGTGGAAAAAAACGAAAAAAATCTAATTAAGTGTAGCATAAATCAATGCGAAGATTTCTTTTTTGACGAACGCTGATTAATCGAGCGGATGCAAGTGGCGAAAGAGTTGAAAGAGAGGAGAGGATGAGAAGGTTACAGCTGGATGAAGGGAACAGATGACACTTATGCGTGTCTGTCCCCAATGCATTTTCAGCATTGGGATAAAAAAAAAAAATTTTTAAAAAGACAAACTGGAGATTTATGAGAAAAAATAAAGGAGCGTCTTGTGTGTCTTATATCTATAAATAACGGCACCAGGACCAGATATCCAAATACTTTCCAGACTCGAAGAACAACCGAAAATGCAGCCCACACAATCGCATCAAGATGCGTGTCTGTTCCACAAGGCATTATGACTGGGGAAAAACAAAAAACAAAGAACAAATGAGCTCATAAGAATAACAAAACAAGAAAGGTATTGTGTTTTTACTTAAAAACTACGAACGGCAAAAGGCAAGATATCTCATGAGGCGACCCAAGTAATTTCCATACTCAAACAACAACTGAACGCCAGCCGCAACACCTCAATTATATGCCGTGTCTATATTACTCACTGCATTTTCAACTTGAGGATTAAAGTAAATAAGAAGATAACAACCGAAAATGCCAGCCCAACAATTGATTCAAGATGCGTGTCTGTTCCACAAGCATTTTGACTTGGGGATAAAAACAAAACAAAAAAACCAAATGAGCTTATGAGAAAAAAAACAAACTCAGAGAAACGTCTCTGTGCTAGTTTTACGCAGTATGAGCAACTCATGGAAACGAGCACAAGAACAAGAATATGCTCAAGTGGAGCCGATCCCAAGTGCAATGTATCTAGACTCGAAAACAACCGTAAAAATCCTCTTTCCCAGACAATCTCGTCAAGATGCGTGTCTCTTCCAACAGCGCATTTTGACTTGGGGATTAAAAAAAACCAAATTGCTCATGGAAAGAAAAAAAACAAGAATGGCTTGCTTGTTTCCTTATTCACAACGTGATGAGACGGGCACAAGGAAGGATATCCTCAAGAGGACGACCCCAAGTGCAATTTCCAATACTCGAATCGAACAAAACCGTAAATTCCAGCCCAACAACAATTAATATGCGTGTCTATTCCCCAATAGCATTTTGACTTGATTGATAGAATAAATAGCTTATGAAAACAAAACATAAATAAAAACAAAAAAAACAAGCAATGTCTTGTGTTGTTATTAAAAACTATGACGGCACAAGACAAAGATAATTGCTCCAGGAGGACGATCCAAGTAATTTCTAGACTCGAAAAAACAACGAATCCCAGCCAACAACCGATCAAGAAATTAGCAACTACTCTTGTACCAGAACAGCAGTCAACACTCTGATCCAGTCCCGATAAGTAGAGCGGATTACTGCGAATAAGTATATTATCTATATATTACCTCACTCCTTTTTAGACAACCCCGCAACGTACAGCACACCGGTTTCTCGTGATTATACAATTTAATGGTTGCATACTTTCGAACAAATCACTTGTCTTCGGGCACATCATCTACACTATACTGTACAAACGCGCCCTAATTACTCGAATCTTAAAATGTCGAAGTGAACACGGACAGGAACAATACCAGTTGAAATTATACCTAGTTTTCTAGTGGAGTAATTATTCTTTTCTGATAACAGAAATAGAATGAAATAGAAAATTTATTATTTTAATCGACTTTAATTATTTTATTAAATAGAAACTAGAATTTAGTTGCCAGAATGCATTGCTGTTACTTTGTCTAGGCCAATGTTGTTCCTTACAACGAAGAAATTTACCTAACTCAAAAAGGACTCGAATGACTTCAAATTTAGGAACAACTACTTTGATTGATAGATCAGATAGATAGACCAGATAGATAGAATGATAACAAGGAAAATAGAATAGATAAATAGATATTGAAATAGACTGAGAATGATAGATAGATAAGATAGATAGAAGATGGATAGATAAACGTAATAGATATAGATAGATAGAGGATAACGTTAATAGAGATAGAGAGATAGAGTAGATGGATAGAATAATTGTTAAATTAGACATACCACCAAATACACACACCACATTATATACATATTATATTATATTATATATTATATTATATATAGAGAGAGAGAAGGAGACGAGAAGATTAGATAGATAGATACGAGAGAGAGGGAGAGGGGCGAGAGAGAGAAAGATAGATAGATTAGATGATAGTAGATGTTAGCCTGATAGAAATAGAATAGATAGATAGTGAGGCGACGGGGATAGATAGATAAAGAGTATGAACACAACTAGAGATTTGATAATATGAACACAACTTCGAATGCTATTATATAATAAACTAGATATATAGATATATAGATATGAACACCACACCACACACACACACACACACACACACTATATTACTTATATATATATATATATATATATATATATATACTACCTATATACTAGAGAGAGAGAGAGAGAGAGAGAGAGAAAAAGACGTACATCAATGTTGGCCGTGTCAATAGATTTGCAAATGCCGTCAATGAGAGAATGACTTAGAAACGTTTAATAAAGAAATTACTTAAGAAGCCCGTGATACCAAAATGGAAGTAGGCCAACCATTTGCAAGAATTTGCTGAAGCTAGCCATATATTTTTAGAGATCCATCCAACATGAAAAAAGACAAGGACGACGTCTTCTTCGAAAACAGAATCATTGGTAATTAATAGGAATGACTATTTTTTTTACCCTAATTGTTCTCTCATACTTTTATCAAACAACTTTACGAGTTATTGCCAACACCAGTCGCAATTATAAGATAATTCCATTCATAGCAATTCCAATCCACTCCTGCTCTAATACCAATCATAACTACTACTACTACTCCTACTAATACTAACTACTGTCAAGTCACGCTGAAAAAACACTGGTTTCCTGCTATATCACAGAAGTTAACCCACGATGAGCCTGTTCAATATTTTACGTGGAAATGTAAACAGGCCTCGTCAGGATTTGAAACCTGGTCAGCGAGTCAATTCCCTAAGACGATAACCATCACAGTACGAGCGCACCTAAATTCTTATTTCTAGATACTTTATTAGATTAAACGGATACTGGCTTCTAAGATTTTGCTCATAATAAATTTTACACACGCTGGAGTGACAAGGTATTGTTACCATAATTGGTTAAATACACCTAATAAATAGGGTTAGTGTAGAAATCAAAATGGCTGTTAGAAATTACGGCACTAGACAGATTTTTTTTGAGTGAAAGTATGTGACGATATCATGGGAAGATTGATTGGCACATGGTTATCCTGGTGTTAACCCTTTTTCTGGTAGATACCCGTGAGAATTAGTTGAGAAATGAGAAAACAAAAGCTCTTCCGTTTTGATTTGAAAGAGTTAAGTCAGTACTGGGCAAGCCACGGAGATAGCAAGTAGCGATCAGTGCGCTCACCGGTGGGGCTGTACAACACTCTGCGCAGTTAATCTGGAGGGGAGTTCTAAATAAAATATGATATAAGGAAATCTAGCTATGGGTTTATTTATCCAAAAACTACTAATGACCATGGCTTCTGATAGGACGAAAATCCCTAATGGAGACCAGACACTAAATCCCCCAATGGAAAGTTCCAGACGCTGGAAGAAGAACACCAGCTGCATATAACAGTTATAATAAATTTCTATTTTTTTCGTCAGATCAGGTCATTTGGGGGGGTGCAGTAAGTATGATCTATTTTTGGGGGTGATGAATGAAACTTTTGTTTGACCTGAAAAAAATATTGCGTCATCCGTGATTGCATTAGATTTTTATCACGTCCAGACACTGTTGTCTTGACTGTCGATTAGTTGTCTACGACCCATTGTCTGTGTGGACGTATTCCAAAGATAAAGCGTGCGGAAATTGTAAACACACTGGAAAGCCTTTTAGAGAGATCGCGGATATTATAATGATAACGGTTGGTTGGTTGGTGGTTGGTGAGTTTACGGCCTATCAAGCCTCATTGTTTATTTATGGCCGTAGACATTTTGTTTTATTTTTTCTTGTTGGGCATTTAATTTTTCAGATTTAAGCTCAATTTTTTTTTAAAAATTTTTAATTCGCATTTTTTTTATCTATCTAAGCCATAGATGGATCCTAAAATGTACTACCAGTGTAGATCTGCAGAGTAATGGTGATAAATGGGTATTCCACCTCTCCAGAACTCAAAATCGGATTGTTACGGAACACCATTAGATGCACATTTAACGTCATAACCAGGACACTAAAACCCTCAGCTACCGCCTTTCTAGCACATAGCTACAAAGGGATTGGCGTTTGCCATAAGGGCATTAACGATTAAAGGCTAAAGCGGAGTTTTGGATATGCATAGATTTGCTCAGCACCAGGATTTTGTCCTTAAGCATCACAAGTCACACCCAAGCCAACAGGTGGCCCCATTGGAGGATTTTACTGCTTCTTAGAGATGCAGTCGGTGTATTCTACAGCCCCAGCCGATAAGGTTGTAATTGATAACGCAATTATTTATTTTGTTGCATTTTTAATTTGCACAAGGAAATATATATATATATATATATATATAGATATATAATATAATATATATATATATATACCAACCCCTCCCACGAACAGGATGCGACACAAGGTCAATTTCTTCAAGTGGAATTTAACAGGTTGAATTCAGAGTTTTCCTTCTCATAGACAGGTTCCTTACCATGGTTTAAGACCCCAGTCTGCTCTAACTATTTACCCATAGCTGAAGGGAGTATAGTTGGATTCATACCTTTCCCAAGGGCGATATAGCGCTACGTGAATGCAAAACAGTTTCGTCAAGGATTTGAACCGGAGTCGGACGCGCTCCATTCCCTACGCGCCTTCTAAAGGATGTATATATGTACATACTCTAGTTATTCCTTTCTGCTTTCCTTCCTTTCCTATCTTCATTCAGTCCCCCCCTTACCTCACTTTCCTCCTCTCTCTCCTCTCTCTCTCTCTCTCTCTCTCTCTCTCTCTACTCTCGTCCCAATCTGTACCCATTCTTCTCGTCTCAACTTTCATCTGTCTCTAAATGGGAGGATCATGACTTTAAAACTGACACCCAATTGCAATGGGCATCAATCTCCGTATTTTTCGGAGCATATCTCTTCCACTGGACGGAAAAGGGGCT
Source organism: Doryteuthis pealeii (assembly GCA_023376005.1). NCBI lineage: Eukaryota > Metazoa > Mollusca > Cephalopoda > Myopsida > Loliginidae > Doryteuthis > Doryteuthis pealeii. Next base: position 40,642,284 of record CM042167.1, read on the forward strand.
GCGAAAGGAGTTTTGATCTCGCGGACTATTTGGATTTGCAAAACGATTTGGGATGGGGCGGTACGGGAGCTGAGAGATGCAGCGGGATGGAGAGGATGGGAGCTGAGAGGATGCAGAGGGATGGAGAGGGATGGAGCTGAGAGATGCCAATGGCGTCGAGTGTAAGGAGAAGAGATTGATGACGACGACGAGCGAGTCGGGTTTGGGGGTGGGCATTCAACACAAATGTAAGTATTCAAATACCTATTTATGGCACAATAACATTGTGTACTCTCAATTTGACCTCTCCGATGTCCCTCCAAAAGCACACAACATACACACACACACACACACACACACACTATATATATATATATATATATATATATATATAATATACTTAATATACATATATCACTATATATGTGGTTGTGTGTAGTGTGTGTGTGTATGTGTGTTGAAAAAATATACGTTAAAATGGGAATCTTTTTTTTATGTTTTTTACACTACACACCACACACACAGAAGAGAGAGAGAGAGAGAGAGAGAGAGAGGAGATGAGGAGAGAGGAGAGAGCGCAAGAGGCGTCATAAAATGGAATTCTTCAAAACTCAACAAGTTACTATTCTTTTTTACTGTTTTTCTCACTTACACACACAGAGCACACAGAGACACGGCACACACACATACACAAATATATATATATATATATAATAATTATATATATATAATGTGTGTGTGTGATGTGTGTGTGTGTGTGTGTGTGTGTGTGTTGAAAGGAAAATTAAACAAAGGCAAGAAAATGCTTTCCTAGAAGAAAGGCGAGAATTCCATTTGTCCCCCACCCTCTGGCCACAGGTAATTTGTAGGGTAGGCTGGCTTCTTTAGCTTTAACGAGATAACTGTTAGGAAGACCAAAAATAGAGGTTGCTCCCTTGATCAGAAAGGGGTTGGAAACCCATGTCACTTTGGATTGGGATTCAGACTGAGTCGACGCAGCTTACAACACGTGAGAGCTAGTTAAGTCACTTTTAGGATAGAAGAATTCTCTACCCTGTGTTAATAAAACCGTGTTTCCAACACCTGGTCTAGCATTATCATTTCAGTCTTCTGTATTTCATCTGTATGTTAAAAACATAAACATAACCAGTCTAGAGAAAAGGAAAACACTGAATTTAAAGCAGCTGTTCTGTGTTAAAAATTTACCTTGTGTCTGCATCTTACCTGTGATGGGAGGCTGGGTAAATACATATTACCCAGGTTATGATAAAGAAAGAAAGAAAGAAAGTTAAAAAAGAAAGAAAGAAAGAAAGAAAGAAAGAATGTGGGTAGAAAGAGAAAGAAAGAAAGAATGGAGAGCTATTAAGAAAAAGAACGAAGGGGGATGTTAACACAGAAAGCACGAAAGAAAATGAAATGAAAGGAGAGGGATATTAAGAAGAAAGAATGAATGAACAAACGAATTGAAAGAAAGAAAGAAGAAAGAAAAAAGAAAAAAGAAAAAGCAAGAAAGAAAAAAGAAAGAAAAAGAAAGGATGGTGGTATATAAAGAAAGAGGAAAAAGAATAAGAAAAAAGAAAGAAAGAAAAAAAAAGAAAGAGAAAGAAGAAAGAAAGAAAGAAAGAAAGAAAAGAAGAAAGAAAGGAAAGAAAGAACAATGTGGAGATATTAAGAAAGAAAAAGAAGAAAGAAAGAGAAAGAAGAAGAAAGAAAAAAAATGGGGGATATTAAGAAAGAAAGAAAGAAAGAAGAAAGAAGGACCTTGTTGAGACAGAAGGAACATTATGACACAGAGGTCACCGGATACGCCTCTTCTTCCGGTCATTCAAATCATTAGAATCATTCTCTGATTTCTGGCGCGAAAACATTCGCCAAATTATTATTATCGATTTGTAAATAAGACTAAATGAGAATTTAATGAGGGAAACGTTATTTTCCTCCCACATAAAGAATTTATGCAAATACGAACCCGTGATGATGCGGCTCAGTTGAAAGGCCATTGTATTGATCAAAAATGCTCAATATTTCCCGGGCTTTTTCATTTTCCCTCCCTTTCTCTTCTTCTTCTCTTCTTCTTCTTCTTCTTCGCTCTTCTTCTTCTTCTTCTTTTCTCTTCTTTCTCTTTTCCCTGGTTCATTTATTCACAAGATGTATTTTAATTACCTCACCTGTTTACTTTTAATTTACCTCCCTTTTAATTTGCCTCCATTTTTAAACATACGGATCATTTTGCATACTTCTTTATTTCATTCTTTCTTCCGTTTTATGGCTCCCTTTAAAGCCACCTCCAGAGGTCCTTAAGTTCAATTATCAGGACATCCTATTCATCTATTAATATATATATATATATATAATATATATATTATAATAATATATATAATATATATTATATCTGTGGTGTGTGTGTGTGTGTGTGTGTGTGTAATTTGAAAAATGGAAAATGAATCGCGAATTATGTTGAAAGGATAAATAAATAAGGAGAGAAAATTTTGAATGGATAAAAATGGGTTAATGAAATCGCTACACGTGCTTTCGGTCGGAGTTTGTCCATTTACACATTTGTATTATATAATTTACTATTTTAAATATTGAAATAAAATAATAATAATAATAATAGAAAATATAATATTTAAAATATACAAAGAAAAACGGCCTTCTTCAGGGCAAAATGTTTACCACACACACCACCACACACACACAACACACACCATACACACATATGTATACTATATATATATATATATATATATATAATTATATATAGTATATAATATATTTCCTCACACTAGAAAAGCCATCATAAACAGTACATACCAAAAGACAAGACGATACTTAGCAAAAATAAATAAATAAATAGATGGAATAATAATAAAAAAAAAAAAAAATAATATAATAATAATAATAATAATATAAATACACACCACAACACACACACACACAATACACACACACTTATAACAAATCCTACTACCATTTCCCTCTCTTACATCCACAACAAAAGTTAAGACAAATATCGAAGCCTGAGCCATAAGCAACACACGAAAATTAATTGTAGATCCACGCTTCCTTAATATTTCCCATACCATAATCACATTCACAAACAGCTATAGACCCAAGCAGCAAGACGATACTAAGCAAAAATTAAAATAATAATAATAAAATAATAATAATAATTAATAATAATTAATAATATAATAATCAATACACACGCACACACACACACCACACACACACACACACTCATAACAATCCTACTACAATTTACCATTTGTACATGACTTACCTACATCTCCACCCAACCAGTGCATATGACCCACCAAACACTGTGGCATCATTTCAACCTTACTAGCCACACACCCATTTGGGCGGGGGAATAAATAAATAAATAAATAAATATAACTCCACACAACTCCTGCCTACACCAAACTATTGACCACCCTCCCTATTCACGAATTCCAAGTTATCAGTATGAAAATGTTCACTGTTGAAGCAAGAATTTAATCCAACGTCCTGAAGCAAGTCTAACAGACCGAAACTTATAATGTTGACCACTACCCACATAAAAGCCCTCTGTGTACAACATCCCGTGTTTTGTCTTACCTTTCCCTAGATATGTCGGATTAATTTCCTCTTATTTCTCCTCATACATATATACATATCATATATATATATTTATAGTACATTATATATATAATTGATATTAAAATAATGCTTGCCAAAAACGGTTATGAGTCTTTTCTCTAATACATTTCTAGTCTTTAAAAAAAACGTTCCATCTTGTTCATACAGTATTTTTTTCAATTCTTTTGTCATTGTCTGATGAAGGTTTAATATACGAACAACTTGTTAAACATCGACTTACAATTCAAAAATAACATTCATCTTTTTCCGGAATACTTTTGCTTTTTAATCTCTGTCTCTCTCTTCTCTCTCTCTCTCTCTCTCTCTCTCTCTCCTCTCTCTCTCTGTAAATATATATATATAACTATATATATATATTAATGATTGACGGCAATTACAAGCGTATAAAACAATAAAAACATTTAAAGATCGTTATTTTTAGTCTTATCCTATTGTTAATATTACATTTTTTGTTCTTTATTTTGATACGCATTTGTAATTGCCTTCAAACATTAATATATTACATAACATACCTAAACAATGCTTCAAGCAAATTACCAATTACTTTATAATAATATATATATATACTATATACCTATTATATTATATAATATATATATTATCATATGTTATGTCTTTATGTGGTGTAAGAAACAAACGTCAGAATTCTTGAGGAAGTTCGCAGTTTCATCCGTTTCTAATCATTGTTATCTATATTTTACATACGGCCGTATATAACTTGGCTCGCTTGAAGGCCGTTCTTCATCATTGATGCTTTACAAGATCTCATATCGCCAAAACGGCATCTCGCTGTCAAACGGACCATCGGTCGTTATCAGACATTTTCATAGCCTGAAACATTAATTGACATAACATGACGAGGATTTGCAAATAGAAAGCGTTTTGTCTTCTCACATATAACTGAAGACTTCTCTATGACCTTCAGGAAACGCGTGGGTAACGGGTTAATCATAGGAAATGGACTTGTCGCCCCGAGTTCAAATCCTGGATGTGGTAATTGCATTTCACTAGCGGTATACCCTTCGGGAAATGTATGAATCCTACTCATCCCTCCAGCTAATGGATAAATAGTAGACAGACTGGGCTCTTTAACCTTGGTTAGTGCAACCCGGTCTAGGATAAGGAAAAATCTGATATCAAACCCTGAAACTTCCGCTTAAGAAATTTGACTTGTTGTCGACAATCTGTCGTGCGGAGGGGTTGGTATACTATATCTTGACCTAGATCATAATTAGTCGATCATGGAAACAGCTATATATTCAACTAGCCAAGACCTGTAGAATACCCACCGCCCTATGATGATTCATTATTACAACGTTGATATGTTTACTTAGAGTAGTGCTAATAAGTTCCAATATGAAAAAAGCTATAAATAATCCTTGACTTTAACTGATCTCACTCTTCCTTTTTTCTTTCTTTCTTCTTCATTATCTTCGATTGAAACAGATTTGTGTTATCGCTTCCTTCCGTCAACCCCCCTCATCTTTTCACTAATCTCGTTCTTAGTGTTTTTCTTATTATATTCTATGAGAGCATGGCTTTTTTCTCTCCCTTTGCTTTCTTTATAAATAAAAACAGAATTGGCCATTATTTTAGCTAGTTAAACCCCCGAGGCCCAAGTGTTCGACATGTACTTTTTGTTTGTTTTTGTTTTTTATTTGTCAGAATTTACTTTGTGTCGAGATGAGCGAAAGCAGAGACAGCAACCTGAACTCTAAAGAAGCAAAGAAAGAGAAAGATAAGAAACAAGAAAATGGGTAGAACAGAGGAGACGCATGAGAGAGAAAGAGAAAAGAGAGAGAGAGAAAAAAAGAGAGAGAAGACAGAAATAAGAGACAGAAAGAAAGAAAGAAAAGATAAGAAAGTGCAATGTTCGCTGAGAGTGGCGACTAAAAAGAAATTGTGCAAAACAACCAGAAGGTAAACCGAGAACAGACCGCAGACGAGTCACTCACGAGATCCCGAAGCAAGAGAGAGATGAAGAGAGAAAGAGAAGACAGAAGAGCAAGAGCAGAGACGCACAGAAGAAGAAGAAGAGAAGAAGAGACAGAAAAAAAGAAAGAAGAAAGAAAGCAGATAAGAATATAATCTTCAAGTCTGTTTTTTAAGTGAGCGAAAGAAGAGAGAGAGAGAGAGAAGAGAGAGAGAAGAAGGAGAAGAGAAGAAGACGAAGAAGACAGAAAGAAAGAAAGAACAGAAGAAGAAACGAAAGAGAAGCATTATAATCCTAATTCTGTTTTTTTAAGTGACGCCGAAAGAAGAGAGAGAGAGAGAGAGAGAGAGACGAGAAAGCAAGAGAGGAAGCAAGTAACAAAGAGAAGAAGAAAAAGAGAATAAGAAGAAGAGACAGAAAGGAACAGAAAGAAAGAAAAAAAGGAGAAGGAGGGACAAGACTATAATCGTAATCCTGTCCTTTAGCTTGACGACGAAAGAGAGACGAGAGAGAGGAGAGAGAGAGACGAGAGAGAGAAGAAGATAGAGCAGAAGGAAGAAGAACAGAAAAGGAAAGAAACGAAGCACAGAAAGGAAAGAGACAAGATATAATCTAATCTGTTCTTAAGCTGAGCGAACAGAGAGGAGAGAGAGAGCGAGAGAGACGGAGAGAAGAACGAAGAGAAAGAAGAAGAAGAAGAAGAAAGAAGAAGAAAGAAGAGAGACAGAAAGAAAGACAAGAAAGAAGAAAGCAACGAGAAAGAATATTAATCGCTAATCTGTTTTAAGTAGAGGCGACAAGAGAAGAGAGAAGAGGAGAGAAGAGAGTAGAGAGCAGAAAGAGGTAGCAAGACAAGAAGAGAAAGCAAGAAGAGACAGAAAAGACAAGAAAGAAACAGAAACGAAAGAAAGAGGAAAGATTTATAACTCTAATCTGTTTTAAGTAGAGAGAGAGAGAGAGAGAGAGAGAGAGGAGAGAGAAGAAGAAAGAGAAGAAGAAGAAGAGAAGAGAAGAAGAAGAAGAGGAAGAAGAAAGAAGAGAGACAGAAAGAAAGAAAAGAAAGAAAAGAAACGGAAGAAAAGAAAGAGCAAGAATATAATCTATCTTTTTAAGTGAGCGAACAGAGAGAAAGAGAGAGAAAGAGAGAGGAGCAGAAGACGAGAAGAAGACAGAAGAATGAAGCCAAGCAAGAAGAGACAGAAAGAAAGAAAGAAAGAAAGAAGAAAGGAGAAGATTATAATGCAATCTGTTTTAAAGGAAAGACGAGCAAGAGAGCACAGGAAGAGAGAGACTGAGCAGAGAAGATGACGAAGAAGAAGAAGAAGAAAAGAAGAGAAGAAGAAGAAGAAGAAGACAGACGAAGACAAAGAAAGAAAAAAAGAAGAAAGAAAGAAAGAAAGATCTAGTAAGTAGCGAGAGAGAGAGAGAGAGAGAGAGAGAGAGAGAGAGAGAGAGAGGACACCACAACACCAGAGTACCAAGAGATTCAATAAAGTAAAAGATGAATAACAAAAAACAAAAGAATTTCATTTAGCGCAAAGAGTTTCGAAGACGAACGACCATTCTTTTTGTTGCGTGCGCATCATTTGAAAAAGGGAAAACT
>CM042167.1:40659440-40686940 GCA_023376005.1 Doryteuthis pealeii
CTTCCATTAGGGATTTTTCGTCTATCAGAAGCCATGGGTCATTAGTAGTTTTTGGATAAATAACCCAAGACTTAGATTTTCTTTATATCATATTTTATTTAGAACTCCCCCTCCAGATTAACTGCGCAGAGTGTGTACAGCCCCACCGGGAGCGCACTGATCGCTACTTGCTATCTCCGTGGCTTGCCCAGTACTGACTTAACTCTTTCAAATCAAAACCGGAAGAGCTTTTGTTTCTCATTTCTCAACTAATTCTCACGGTATCTACCAGAAAAGGGGTTAACACGAGGATAACATGTGCCAATCAATCTTCCATGATATCGTCACATACTTTCACTCAAAAAAAAATCTGCTAGCCGTAATTTCTAACAGCCATTTTGATTTCTACACTAACCCTACATAATTATTAGGGTATTAACAATTATGTAACAATACCTTGTCACTCCAGCGTGTGTAAAATTTATTATTAGCTAAAATTCTTAGAAGACAGTATCCGTTTAATCTAATAAAGTATCTAGAAATAAGAATTTAGGTGGCGCTCGTACTGTGATGGTTATCGTCTTAGGGAATTGACTCGCTGACCAGGTTTCAAATCCTGGACGAGGCTGTTTACATTTCACGTAAATATTGAACAGGCTCATCGTGGGTTAACTTCTGTGATATAGCAGGAACCAGTGTTTTCAGCGTGACTTGACAGTAGTAGTATTAGTAGTAGTAGTAGTAGTAGTTATGATGGTATTAGAGCAGGAGTGGATTGGAATTGCTATTAAGGAATTATCTATAATTGCGACAGTGTTGGCAATAACCGTAAAGTTGTTTGATTAAAAGTATGAGAGAACAATTAGGTAAAAAAAATAGTCATTCTATTAATTACCAATGATTCTGTTTTCGAATGAAGACGTCGTCCTTGTCTTTTTTTCATGTTGGATGGATCTCTAAAAATATATGGCTAGCTTCCAGCAAATTCTTGCAAATGGTTGGCCTACTTCCATTTTTGGTATCATCGGCTTCTTAAAGTAATTTCTTTATTTAAACGTTTCAAGTCATTCTCTTCAGTTGACGGCATTTGCAAATCTATTTGACACGGCCAACATTGATGTACGTCTTTTCTCTCTCTCTCTCTCTCTCTCTCTCTATATATATATATATATATATATATATATATATATATATATATATATATATATATGTGTGTGTGTGTGTGTGTGTGTGTGTGTGTGTTTCATATCTATATATCTATATATCTATTTATTTATATATACATTCCAGTGTGTTCATATCTATCAATCTCAGTTTGTTCATATTTATCTATCTATCCCCGTCTGCTCACTATCTATCTATCTATTTCTATCAGGTAACATCTACCTATCAATCTATCTATCTATCTTTCTCTCTCTCCCCCTCTCACTCTCTCTATCTATCTATCTATCTTTCTCTCTCTCTCTCTCTCTCTATATATATATATATATATATATATATATATATATATATATATATGTGTGTGTGTGTATTTGTGTGTATGTCTATTAACAATTATCTATCCATCTATCTATCTCTCTATCTCTATTAACGTTATCCATCTATCTATCTATATCTATTAACGTTATCTATCCATCTATCTATCTATCTATCTATCTATCTATCTCAGTCTATTCATATCTATTTATCTATCTATTTCTTTGTTAGCATCTATCTATCTGTCTATCTATCTATCTATCAATCATAGGTTGTTCCTATTTATCTATGTCAGTCCTTTTTTAGCTTAGGGTAAATTTCTTCGTTGTAAGGAACAACATTTGGCCTAGACAAAGTAACAGCCAATGCATTCTGGCAACTAAAATTCTATTTCTATTTAATTAAAATAATTAAATCGAATTGAATAATTAAATTTCTATTTCATTCTATTTCTGTTTCAAGAAAAGAATTATTGCCCTCCTAGAAAACTAGGGTGATAATTTCAACTGGTATTTTCCTGTCGTGTTCACTTTCCGACATTTTAATTCGGTTAATTAGGGGCGCGTTTGTACAGTATAGTGTAGATGATGTGCCCGAAGACAAGTGATTTGTTCGAAAAGTATGCAACCATTAATTGTATATCACGAGAACCGGTTGTGCTGTAGCGTTGCGGGGTTCGATCTAAAAAGGAGTGAGGATATATAATAATATACTAATATTCGCAGTATCCTGCTCTACTTATCGGGACTGGATCAGAGTGTTGACTGCTGTTCTGGACAAGAGTAGTTGCTATTTCTTGATCGGTTGTTGGGCTGGGATTTTCGGTTGTTTTTCGAGTCTAGAAATTACTTGGATCGTCTCCTGAGCATATCTTGTCTTGTGCCGTTCATAGTTTTTAATAACAACACAAGACATTCTTGTTTTTTTTGTTTTGTTTTTTGTTTTGTTTTTCATAAGCTTATTTATTCTATCATCAAGTCAAAATGCATTGGGGAATAGACACGCATATTAATTGGTTGTTGGGCTGGCATTTTCGGTTGTTGTTCGAGTATGGAAATTACTTGGGTCGCCTCTTGAGGATATCTTGCCTTGTGCCGTTCATAGTTTTGAATAAGAACACAAGACCTTCTTGTTTTTTTCTCATGAGCACATTTGGTTTTTTTTAATCCCCAAGTCAAAATGCCTTGTGGAACAGACACGCATCTTGATCGATTGTCGGGATAGGATTTTCGGTTGTTTTTCGAGTCTAGAAATTACTTGGATCGTCTCCTGAGCATATCTTGTCTTGTGCCGTTCATAGTTTTTAATAACAGCACAAGACGTTCTTTTTTTTTTTCTCATAAGCTCATTTGTTTTTTTGTTTTGTTTTTTATCCCCAAGTCAAAATGCCTTGTGGAACAGACACGCATCTTGATCAATTGTTGGGCTGGCATTTTCGGTTGTTCTTCTTATTTATTTTATCCTCAAGTTAAAATGCATGGGAGAATAGACACGCATATTAATTGATTGTGCGGCTGGCGTTTTCAGTTGTTGTTTGAGTATGGAAATTACTTGGGTCGCCTCATGAGGATATCTTGCCTTGTGCCGTTCGTAGTTTTTAATAAGAACACAATACCTTCTTGTTTTTTATTCTTATGAGCTCATTTGTTCTTTTGTTTTTTGTTTTTATCCCCAAGTCAAAATGCCTTGTGGAACAGACACGCATCTTGATCGATTGTTGGGCTGGCATTTTCGGTTGTTCTTCGAGTCTGGAAATTATTTGGATATCTGGTCCTGTGCCGTTAATTATAATAATAACAACACAAGACCTTCTTATTTTTTCTCATAATCTCATTTGTCTTTTTAAAAATTTTTTTTTATCCCCAAGTGAAAATGCATTGGGGAACAGACACGCATAGTGCATCTGTTCCCTTCATCCAGACTGACCTCTCATCCTCTCCTCTCTTTCACTCTTCGCCACTTGGCATCCGTCGATTAATCAGCTTCGTCAAAAAGAAATCTTTCCATTATTATCTACACTTAATTTAGATTTTTTGTTTTTTCCACCTCATTATATTACAGTGTGACATTGCAATCAATCAAAGGAAGAACTACTTCGCCTGTGGGAGCAGATACTCTCCCATGAGTCTACTCAGTCGATATTGCTATTAAATGAGCTGGTATACGGCGTGCACGGTGAATTATTAATAAAAATGCGTGTTTATGATCTCCTGCTGGTTTTTCGGCAGATCATCACTTTGTCCAAGTCTGACAGCACCGCTACAATGTAGATTTGCCGCCAATCCGGATTTCTTTTACCAAATCGCTAAAATTGCCACCGAAAGAGAAATTTTATACCGTGGATAAGATTTAGGAGAGTGTGATGAGGCTACCGATAACAATCTCGAAAGAATACCTTGCAGGAAAACTGTTTTGAAAATTTAAAATCTGCGTCAAGAAAAGCGTGTGAGGATCCCAAAGAGATGTTTTTTTTTACGGTTGATGAGATTAAGGAGAACGTAATGAGGCAACTGATGATGACCCCGAAAGAAATCCTTGCACAAAAACTATTTCGAAAAGCTGAAAACTGCGCTGGGTTTTCCAATGGGGATAATTTGAGGGTAGAACTGACTAAAACGTACAAAAAAAAGAACAAATAGAATACACCCAAGAGCAAATAAATAAAATCAGACTCTCAGTCGAAGTCAGACAGTCGCAATTAGCATGAAAAACTGTAAATGAAATTAGTAGTAGGAAAAGTATCTCAAGATCAAAATTAAAGGCAACCAGCCAAAAAGAAGTAAAAAGACCAGCCAGAGAAAACTGTTAGGACCCACCCCCTAAAATCATAGGAAAATATATTCATGACAATGATGAAGTTGTTACTCTCCTATATAGACTTCGTTTTTCGTTAATATTAAACTAGCAGGACCTGTGGATACACCACAGTATGATGATTTAATTATTACAACGTTGGATATGTTTACTTAAGAGCTATTACAATAGTTCAATATGTAAAAAAGTATATTAATCTTGATTTAATTCTTTTCTTTTTTTTCCTTCTTTTCATCTTTTCATTATGTTCGATTGAGACTGATTAGCATTAACGCTTCCGCGTGCTCGCCCCGTCTCTCTATCTTTCCCTAATCTCTTTCTTTCTTTTCTTTCTTTCTTTCTTCTTTCTTTCTTTCTTTTCTTTTCTTTTCTTTTCTTTCTTTCTTACTTTTCTTTCTTTTTTTCTTTCTTTCTTATTATATTTTCTGCATCACATGTCCTTTTCCTTCTCTTTCTTTCTTTATGATAAAAACGGAATGGTCCATTATTTAGCTGAGATGACGGCACTCATAAGAAATAATAATTCGGTGGATAAGTGACACCAGATAATCAGTATTTACATTTTTGCATTTCATCTTAGACGATTTGGTTGGTCTCATTTTTACCCAGAGGGATAGCGGCCGAAAGATTAAGGAACAAGAGTATTAGTATATAGATGATGATGATGAGGATGATGATGATGATGACAAAGGAATTGCTGTCATTGGTGGGCTTCGTTTTTTCGTTAATATTAAATGACTGAATCGTTTCTAGATCAAATATCATAAGAGGAAAGAAATCGATCGCAACAACATCTGTAATGGGCGTTGGTAATTGGCATATATATATATATATATATATATATATATATATATATATATATATATATATATATATACCTACTTTCAAGATCTCCAATTCTAGAGCACTGTTTTTTGTCTCCTAATTACAATCTACGTTCGTGTAGATCGAAATTGAAATTAATAAGGCAATCTTTCAATTACAACAGAACGATGGCCTCTCTATTATTGAATTAGAAATAAAACTGAAACTAGAACAAAACTGACTCGACCTTGTTCATGAATGGCCACAGAGTATACTCGTGTATAAGTCGAATTTTGAAAACCTAGGTTTTGAGCAAAAAATCAAGAAGTAATAATTTTTCAACGTTTAAAATCAAATGAAGTTTATATGTAGAAGGTAATTGCTCCTTATATCGTATATACTCGTCTATTGGTCGAATTTTGAAAACCTAATTTTTAGGAAAAAAATAAAAAAATGATATATACCGAAGTAATAATTTTCTAAGATTGATAATAAAATTAATTTTATATGTAGAAGTTGATTGCTCCAAAAACCGTATATACTCGTGTATAGGTCGAATTGTTGCATAATTGATGGGTGTACTATTAATTATGCACAGTTAGTGTAGATAAAGTTATCGGAATTACCTTCTGGATGGTTAGGGATTTTGATTAATGTCTCGTAACCTTAGTTTTGACCCTTCTTCCGTTTACCAGTGCAAGCGTGAGATAACATAATCTCCTGCTAACCACTGAAACATGAAGACGCAGTAGCAGTTAGACTCACCACGTGTGGTTAAGTGATTGGATCCAGACGACCCAAGTAATTTCCAGATTCGAAGAACAACCGCAAATGCCAGCCCAACAACCGATCAATATGCGTGTCTGTTCCCCAAGGCATTTTAACTTGGGGATAAAATAAATAAGCTTATGAAAAAAATAAGAACGTCTTGTATTGTTATTAAAAACTATGAACAGCACAAGGCAAGATATCCAAAGTGATAATAAAATGTTAATTCACTAAAGAAATGTCTTGAGTTTGTCACTAAAAACAAAACGACAACCAGGACATCTCGACAACATCTTAAAAAGACTAACTAGATAGCAGAGGGTCGACCGTTAGACAGATACACAGATAGATGAACCAGCCATCGACTAATATCTACTAGTAATAGTTGGTTATTTAGTTGTCTTGTTTTACAGCATATAAACCCCTTTTCAGGTCATTTAATATCGAATCAAGTCATTTTAATTAACAAAGGTCTCGGTTTGCTTACAGTACCTGCATTTGCTTATGTGGTAGCCCAATTAAGTATTGAACGGATTGATCGTTGCTGAGTAATAGGGGTAAATTTACACGGTCAAGAACTGTAATAGTTGGTTATTTAGTTGTCTTCTTTTACAGCATATAAACCCCTTTTCAGGTCAGTTAATACTGAATCAAGTCATTTTAATTAACAAAGGTCTCGGTTTACTTACAGTACCTGCTTTTGCTTATGTGGTAGCCCAATTGATTCTGAATTTGAATTGGTGCAGGTTTTTTTCACAAGAACTTGTAGTCTGGACCACTCCCTTCAGGCAACAAAAAAGCAACAATCTACTGGTTTTCCTGAAACCTTCTACCCGACCAACACCAATTGCAATGGCACCTCTTCCAAGAATCAATGCCATCTTCCTACACAAGATGGGAGGAGATGTTTACTTTGAAATTTGAATTTCTTTCCACCAATTCTCCATCTCCATCAACCCCCTTGCTATTCCCCCCACCAAGACCTAACTGAAAACCTGAAAGCAACAATCTTCCAGATTGAGAGATCCAGTGCCAACCAGGTCATTTAATACCGAATCAAGTCATTTTAATTAACAAAGGTCTCGGTTTGCTTACAGTACCTGCATTTGCTTATGTGGTAGCCCAATTAAGTATTGAAAGGATTCATCGTTGCTGAGTAATAGGGGTAAATTTACACGGTCAAGAACTGTACAGCTGGAGCCTCAAAAAAGGAACTGGTTTACTATCATATGACGATTTATTTGGCCCATAGATGAGACCCTAACAGGTACTACCTGTTAGGAGTCAGAATAGACGTGGTTGTAATAGTAACGAAGAAGAAACATTACGCTGCCCATAACTCTAGAAGTGGAGCCTCACCAAAGAAACCGATTTAGTATCATAAGACGATTTATTTGGCATATAACTGAGACTCTTACAGGTACTATCAGTCCGAGTCAGAACAGACATGTGAGTAATAGTTGGTTATTTGTTTGTTTTGTTTTTACAGAATAGGGTCATGTAATACTGAATGAAGTCATTACACTACCAGCTGTTGCTTAAGTGGTTACCCAATTAAGTATTGACCCAAAAACAGGTACTACTAGTCCGAGTCAGAATAGACGTGGGAGTGATTGTTGGAATTTTTTGGATATAAGGTGTGCTCTAATTCCCTACCTGGATTTATATATTACCAAGGTCACGTGAGTTATTCCTGCAGCCAATCACTAGCAATACAGCGTGGCTGAGACACTACTTAAACTCCTCCACATTGAACATAATTCTAACTGCACTCATCGAGGACGGACTTACAGGATTACCAGATCTTTACCAATACTCAGGGCGGACTTACAGGATTACCAGATCTTTACCAATACTCAGGGCGACTTACAGGATTACCAGATCTTTACCAATACTCAGGGCGGACTTACAGGATTACCAGATCTTTACCATACCCAGGCGGACTTACAGGATTACAGATCTTTACCAATACTCGGACTTACAGGATTACCAGATCTTTACAATACTCAGGGCGGACTTACTGGATACCAGATCTTACCAATACTCAGGACGGACTTACAGGATTACCAGATCTTTACCAATACTCAGGGCGGACTTACAGGATTACCAGATCTTTACCAATACTCAGGGCGGACTTACAGGATTACCAGATCTTTTACCAATACTCAGGGGGACTTACAGATTACCAGATCTTTACCAATACTCAGGGCGGACTTACAAGATTACCAGATCTTTACCAATACTCAGGGCGGACTTACAGGATTACCAGATCTTTACCAATACTCAGGGCGGACTTACAGGATTACCAGATCTTTACCAATACTCAGGGTGGACTTACAGGATTACCAGATCTTTACCAATACTCAGGACGGACTTTTACCAGATCTTTACCAATACTCAGGACGGACTTACAGGATTACCAGATCTTTACCAATACTCAGGACTCTTTACCAATTCCACTGGATAAGCGCTCTTGCTTAAGGCCTCCGCGATGGCCCAAAAGATTCTAACAGTGATAGCAACATACGGGTAACTTTACACTGATCTAGCACTAAAGCCGTGTGTCAACGGATGCTGTTTAATATCACACAAAGATGATATAAAGATGGTAATGAGAACTTGTTATTAAAATACTATTACAACTTATTATCTTCATTATAATTCAATTTTGTTTCTGTTTCTGTTTTTGTTTGGAGGAATCTTACACTAATTGATATCCATCATTTTGAACACTTTTATTCCCATTTGCATCGACCTGTCGAACTAAACAAACTAATTTCTTCTCACCCCCCACCCCATCTCTCAGCACAAAGTGAACGTCATTTGCAGATCGCAAATACTTTTAAAGAGATTCAAAGAATTTCGTCTTGAGAATTTAATCACTGATCTCCAACAGTCCACAATTATTAAAAGGAAAATAGAAAAATATGAATAAATAAATAAAATTGAAATAAAAAAATCGCTAGGCAATTATTTATCCAGGAGAGAAAATTAATAGAAAAATGAAATAAAAAATTAAAAAATTAAAAATAAAAACGAAAAAGGAAAGAAAAGAAAGGAAGAAATTTTCCAATTTTCACAATGGACCGAGGAAAGCTCATCATCATCTTAAAAGGATGTTACCTATTTTTCCCGGTTCTGGAGTTAGGAATAACTCTTCGGGATGAGTCCCAAAGTGGCCACTGATTATATATATATATAATATATGTATATTTTTTCAAACCTCAAATTTTAAAGAGACTGAATAACAAGGACTACCACACGCTTTTCTCGTTATTCTGTGATAAAAATTTCTTATTACCTTCCATATACCAACAAATGCCCTGAAGATGATCTAATTAATAGATCGAAACACTGCAGCATCGGCTAATAAACTCACCACTTAACTCATTTAAACCTGTGTTTTTTCATTCTTTCTTAATACACTACATACCGTCGGATTCACTTCCTTTTACACACACACACACACACACACACACACACATATATATATATATATATATATATATATATATATATATATATCAGTCATCCACAGACACCTGTTTCGAAGTTTACTTCTTATCAGTGCGGCTCGACTTTTTAACAGCTACTTCTAGCCGGGATCGAAAACCGACAGAATTTTCATCTGCTAAGTCCATTACCATTGCGGCTATTTGCGGCTGTCAGTCTGTGAACAATTAACTGATACATCCCTACGCGGATTTTTTTTATTTATTCCACTCATCTCATTCATTTTTATTTCATTTTATTCCTTTTGCCATTAATTCTTAACTAAAACCTCCAACAAATCCGTCTAAAAGAATTGCAAAAAAACCTCCTCCAGAGAGGCTACCCCACAACACTAATTAACAAAGGATTTGAATTAGCGGTGAGAATACCATTAGAACAATTAAGAACCCCTAAAAAACATAACAACGAACAACATGTAGCATATGTCTCAACATATAACAAAAACAACCCTGAAATATTCACAAACATATTACACCAACTCGAAAACAATGAAAAAATTAAAAATATATTAGACACAACAAAAATAATTCAAAGCAAGAGACAGTCAAAAAATCTAAAACAAATACTAACTTCATCCAAATTTGGGACACAAACTACACAGGGTGTCTCAAAATGCGGAAACAGAAGATGTGGGGTATGCAACATAATAATAGAAGGAACAACCTATACATTCAAAACCCCCACACAACTTTCAAAATAAATAGAAATCTTGACTGTACCTCAAAAAATGTAGTTTACATAATAGAATGCACTAACTGCAAGAAAATATACATTGGATGCACATAATCACTGAACAAAAGAATCTCACTACACAAAAGCAACATTAGATTAGCTAACAATAGAAACCTATATGTATCGAAACATATCCACGAATGTAATCAAGGAAAATTTAAAGTGATGCCGATATATCAAACTGATGACTATACTCTACTTCTAATTAAAGAAAAACATTTCATAGATAAATACAAACCCGAATTAAATCGGATTTAACCACACACACACAATAACACTACTCCATAAGCAAATATGATCTACAAAATAGAATCCACAACCTATGTGTATGTGTGTGTGTAAAACACATATGTAAGAACACAAATAAGCACCCAAAACACACAAACTGAACCTAACCAAACAAATACATATGCACAGCAATAAAAACAACTTTACTACACAAACATGTAAACCACAAAACAAAATGTACAAATTATATAATATGAAATATATGTATGTGGGTACGTATACATATATATACAAGAAAGACGCACACACACAAAAAAAGAAAAGAAAAGCACCCCACAATGAGATAGATAGATTGATAGGTAGATATGAACAGTCCAAGATACATACATACATACATACATACATACATATATTACATACATAGGAACAGACTGGGGTAGATAGATAGATAGATAGATAGATAGAAATGAAAAGAATAAGATAGATAGATATTAACAGAATAAGATAGATGGATGGATTGATAGATAGATAGATATATAGATAGACAGATATGAAAAAACAGAGATAGATAGATAGATATAAATACATTGAAATAGATAGATAGATTCATAGATCCATATATAGATAGATATGAACAAACACAGAGAGAGATATAGATAAATAGATTGATAAATATGAACAGACTGAGATAGATAGATAGATAGATAGATAGATAGATAGACATAGACACACTGAAATAGATAGACAGATAGATTGATATATCATTTAAAAAATATTGGGATAGATAGATAGATGCTCACAAACATACTAGGATATATACATATATATTGTGTGTGTATATATATATATATATATATATATATATATATATAGAGAGAGAGAGAGAGAGAGAGAGAGAGAGAGAGAAAGATAGATAGATAAATATCAACTGACTGAAATGGATAGATAGATAGATAGATATCAACTGACTGAAACGGATAGATAGATAGATAGATAGATATCAATTGAATGAAATAGATAGATAGATAGATATCAATTGAATGAAATAGATAGATAGATATGAACAGACTGAAATAGATAGAAAGATAGATAGATAGATATGAACAGACTGAGACAGATGGATAGATAGATAGTTATAAACAAAGTAAGATAGATAGATAGATAAATAGATAGAAAGATAGTTATGAATAGACTTAAATTTAATTCTTAATTCAAAATTCAACTCTTAAGTATGTATATATGTATACACATGCACACCGAATACAACCATATACATGAACACCTACGCACACACAAAAAGTAAACATAGGCACATATACATAGGCACACACATACACACACCCAAAAAGTATTAATTTAAGTAGAAAAACATAGAATTTCTTCAGAACAAAAAGCAAATTACAAACACACACACCTGATATATCAAATGAACATCTGATGAACTTTATCAAGACAACCCAAATAAAAAAAAGTAATAAAAAAGTTATAAAATTCCGCTAATGAATTTATTAGCAAACCACCCAAAAAACAAAAACACCCGTTTAAAAGACTAATGTTAAAAATGAAATTCCTTTCCACTCCCACAAAAACAGGAAGAGAGAGTGAAATACTCATG
Source organism: Doryteuthis pealeii (assembly GCA_023376005.1). NCBI lineage: Eukaryota > Metazoa > Mollusca > Cephalopoda > Myopsida > Loliginidae > Doryteuthis > Doryteuthis pealeii. The sequence goes on from CM042167.1 coordinate 40,671,370, forward strand.
TGTATATATATACACATGCATGTAAGAATTCATTTTCATATTATCAATCAAAGCCTGAAGAAGATACCAGAAGATCTGAAACACGTGTTGCAAATGTAAAACAAAAAGAATTAACAAATTTTTTCTGAGAACAAAATACATTTTGCGGACCTTCTTTTTTTATAAAATATTGAATTTTCTCCCGTTGGAACCAGAACAACATTTTATATATATATATATATATATATATATATATATATATATATATATATATATAGTTCTGGGTCAATCCTAGGTCAATGTTAAACAGCATCTAATGGTAAAGATGCCGAATCGAGTAATTTTTGATGAATTTAAACCAGTTAAGCGACCATATGTCACATCCTGTTTGTGTAGAAGGGGAAGGGTTGGTAAATATGCACTTTGTCGGTATCAACTGATCAATGAGTGACTCTATCCCTTTTTCTCTAGCACTAGACAAGCAAGATTGTTTTTTGCTATGATATATATATATATATATATATATATATATATATATATATATATAAAACTTTGGTGGGGTACCAAGTTTCTTGATGATTCTAAGCTGCTCCTTTCTCCAACAGTAGGTTGCTGCAGAGTTCAGGTCACGTTTGAGAGCTCGTGGAATGAACCATAATCGCTTATACCCCCAGTATTTAAGGCTTTTTCTTATAATATATATATATATATATATATATATATATATATATATATATATCTTACAAACATAACTATTTGAGCGTCTCGGAAATAATGTTTTTTCGTACACTTTAAAATTCTCTGTATTTTGACGCTTTTAACTTCAAATATCAAACATTTTACTCTGATGAAGGCCGTTATTCTTTGTAAAGATTTTATAATTTTCTATTATTATCATTTTATTCTATATTTAAAATAATAACAAATAGAATACATGTGTACATGAACAAACTCCTGTCCGACACACGTGTTAGTAAATCTATTTTATCCATTCAACATTTTATTTCCTTTATCTATTTTTCCTTTCAAATTAAAAATTATATATATATATATATATATATATAATTTTTAACCAAATTTGTTTGAATATATATATATATATATATATATATATATATATATATATATATATATATATATATATTATATATATATATATATATATATATATATATATATATATATATGTATATTCAAACAAATTTGGTTAAAAATAATGTAATTACATTACAGCCTGAAGTTGAAAAGAGAGTTTTCCGCCTGTTAAACATCACCCTGCTGCTCTAACTACAGTGCCAAAAAAGCTGGTTAAAAATGTTTCTCGTAGTTGCAGACGCATGACAGGTGGAACCGAACGGTGCGAAGGTCAGCGAGGGCGCCTGAAGCGATGATGAGACTCGGATTATAATAATTAGTGTCGTCGCAGCACAGGACACGTGAAATGGACGTAAATTGCACAGAATGGACCGTGTATGGCCAGGAATTATTAGTCGACGGTTTTATAGCTGAGGGCGTTGCTGGTCGAGAGGGCCACAGGTGGTGTGCGTGGACTGTCGCTAAGGTGAAGTGGTTCTCTTATTAAATAGTTGTTCGGTTAGATGTAACTCAGGAATACCAATGATGAGAATGTTTTCAAACAGCTAAATTTAATCAGCCCTCTTCTCTCTCTCTCTCTCTCTCTCTCTCTCTCTCTCTCTTTTCTAGATTATATCTTATGTAATTCTTCACAACTTCCAATCTATCACTCTTTTACACGTTCTATTCTCTCTCTCTCTCTCTCTCTCTCTCTCTCTCTATATATATATATATATATATATATATATATATATATATATATATATATAAACACATTTTTGGTACAGCTAAATGTATATACTAGTTTGAACAGTTTCATACTTTATTACAGGATCAGCTAATAAACGAATGAAAAAAAAGGTGAAAGATAGAAACTTAAGGGTCCTTTCGACCGGTGCTTTGTCAAAAGTTAAACAACCGTTAGATCATTTAAAAGTCAAATTGTATAAATTGGGTAAAAGGGGGGTAAAGATGATGTAAAGTTTGGAGCAACAAGGAAAAAAAATTCCTTCACATCACCCCAACTTCAGCAACAACATCCCCGGCAAACATTACCAGGGAGTGTTTCAATTAACGTTCCCTACACACGGTCGGACAGTAAAAAAATTGACACTGCCTCAAGGACATGTAGATGGTGATTAGTCCTGGCTTTGTATAGAACAGAAAATTGCTGATCACCATAGTTGATTCTGCAGTTATTTACGCTGCACAGGTGACTACCAATGGCAGAGTCCTGCGCCTGTGAGAGCCCGGGTGCTGTTTGAGGAATACTTCTTATTCCCTTCGGGACATGCTGGTTTATTCTTACACTCAACCTCTGCGTCGTCCCCCAATATAACTAGCATCACATCAGCAATGATATTTATAAATTAGTAAACTCTGTTTAAAGATTTGCAGAATATCCTTTTGAATTGAGTGAAATGCAGATCTAGTGGTGAAGATGGTTTTGACCTTAACTGCATTGAAACAACGTTTTACGGCCAATGTGATCTTATTAGCCAACGTCTGACTAACAAGTCCTATCCACGGCAATCCCAAATACACAGGGAAGTTCGATGGCCCAAACTCTTTATTACAATTGAATTTAGATATGGTTTTATTGATTACATCCATTGTCAAATCATCCGGGTACCCATTATCAGCAAATACGTTTATAATTTTCTTAAGTTCATCTTTAATCTTGCAGTCAGAGCAAATCATTAATGCTCTGTACATTAAGCATTTAATTAGGTTCATTTTTCTTGATTTGGGAGCAAACGAGTCCCAACTCAAGTAAGGTCCAGTAAATGTCGGCCTTCGGTAAATACTCATCACAAAAGACGAGGAACGTTTTTTCAACTAAAACATCCAGGAAGGGCAAACTGTTATTTTGAACTTAATTAAATTAAATTTAAATTAGAATTAAATTGGTTAAATAGATTACTAATTAGGACTGAGCCTATTCTAGTAGTGACCACCCAAGCAGATTTAACAGGTTTAAATTCAGAGTTTTCCTTCTCCTTGACTGGTTGCCTAATCGTGGTTAAAGAGCCCAGTCTGCCCTACTATTTACCCATAGCTGGAGGGAGATATGCTGAATTCATACCTTTCCCAAGGTTATTTGAACTGTAGTTTCGTTGAGGGTTTGAACTCGGGTTGACGAGTCCATTTCCTAGGAATCTAACCATTACACCAAACGCCACCAACAGCACGTGAACAATCCACCCAGCAACCACCACCACCACCACTTCAGTACTTAGGTAATGTAAGCAACCGAAGTAATTTGTTTATCAAAGAGTATATTATTCGGCATTAAATGACCCGAAAGAGGATTGATATGTTGTAACACAAAACAACCAACCAAATATAATGTCTAAGAATTATAAACGAGGGTGAGTCAAAAAGCAACGCCATTTTGTTTAGGACAGGTATAATTACCAACACAGGAACATGTATCATATATCAAAATGAAGCTGGTCCTCTGTGGATCACATCCCTACTTCTCCATATCGGTGAATCAAAAAGCAACGCCATTTTGTTTAGGGCAGGTATAATTACCAACACAGGGATATGTATCATACATCAAAATGAATCTGGTCCTCTGTGGATCATATCCTTACCTCTGCACAGTCACCGTTTCTCTCAATAGCAATGTTCCACCTTCGAATGAGAGCATGTATCTCTGCCCCATAAAATTCTATTGACTGTTCTTTGAGCCACTTCTTCACTACAGATTTCACTTCTTCGTCAGTGGAATAATCACCATTATTTGGTCCCATGAAAGAGAAATTCACGTTTCCATTACTTTTCTTCACATTTTGTCGGATGTTTTTCAAATCTGTTATTTTCTTCATACAAGTAGTAATAAAAAGCTATTTTTTATTGTCAACTTTGCCGGAGGGAGAATGACTAGATACCCATCCGCCCTGTCGGCTCTGGCGTTAGAATGCCCGACTGCACCTCTACAGAGGAGTAAGACTCCCCCAATGGGGCCACCTGTTGGCCGTGGGTGGCGACCCGTGATACTTACGGATAGAACCCAGGTGGTTGCACAGTCCATGACTTGCAATACTCCACTTTGGCCCTTTCTTGGGCTAGATGGGTGGTCGGAGAGGCCCCCTCTGATCAATCGGCTGGTTACGTCAAGCCCTAGCAACTATATGATTGCCCCAACGCTATTACTCTTATGGCAAGCCCCAACTCTTATCGTATGGGGGCTAGAAGGTGGTGACTGAGGGTCTACATGTCCTAGGAATGACGTTAAACTCTATCTGATGGTGAGGTTCCAGTTCTAGATGTTTGTGGAATGTGGAACACCCCTTCATAAGCATTGCTCCCTGGTCCACTCTAACCCGGATGGTAGTACCTGTTAGAGTCCCATCTATAGGTTAAATAGAAAAACATGCATTTATAAAAAAAATGAGTATCCATTAAGAATGACTTTATTTCAAAAACTTTATCGGCATTAAATGACCCACTGAGGTTGGTATGCCGTAAAACAAAACCAACTAACAAACAAACTAGATACCCATTAAAGATGAAAGATAAGACATGTTGTGGGGTGGGGGTCAAAGTCCAAATAATAAGGATGTGCTGTAAAGCGTAAGGAGATCGTCCTGTTTTGATGATGGATGTCACTTATTGGTTGCTAATAAGAGGAAAACTTTTAAGAAGTCCCCCTTATCATTTCTGGAAAGGCAACAATAACACAACTAGCAGGACCTGTGGATATACCATAGTGTGATAATTCAATTATTACAAAGTTTAATATGTTTACTTAGGAGCTATTAGTAAATAGTCCAATATCTAAAAAGTATAATAATCTTGATTTAACTCTTTCTTTTTTTTTTCTTTCTTTCCTTTTTTTCATTATGTTTGATTGAAACAGATTAGCACTTACCCTCTCTATCTTTCCCTACTCTCTTTCTTTCTTATATTTTTTCTGTGTAGCATGTCCTTTTTCTTCTTTTTCTTTCTATATAATAAAAACGAAATGATCCATTATATATATATATATAAACATATAAAAAATGCACAATGCTTTTTTTCGATACAAACACTTACACATTCTAATACTCACACCGCAAAAAAGAATATTTGACGTCATATTTCAAACCGTTCATTTTTTCAACGTTCTTTTTTTCCGACTTCAAATTTTAAACAAACCGATAAACAAGGACTATTAATCGCGTTTCTCCTTATTCTGAGATAAAAAAAATTTTTTATCACCTTCCACATACCAACAAAAGCCCTGAAGATGATCTAATTAATAGATCGAAACACTGCAGCGTCGGCTAATAAACTCACCACTTAAATCATTTAAACCTATGTTTTTTCAATTTTTTATTATACTACATACCGTCGGATTCACTTATTTTTATTCACACACACACACACACACATATATATATATATATATATATATATTGTAATCTTTATTTCCAAACTCTACATTATTAATATGCATTACAAAGATGCAAGGAAAGACATGTTATGGGAGTGGGTTACAAAGTCCAAATAACAAGGACGTGTTGTAAAACAGAAGGAGATCGTCCTGCTTTGATGTTGGATGTCAGGTATTGGTTGCTAACCCAAGTTTGCTTTGTGACAAAAGGTAAACTTTTATCATTAAGAAGTCCCACTTATCATTTATGGAAAGGCAACAATAACACAACTAGCAGGACTTGTGTATATACCACAGTGTGATGATTCAATATGCAACATTTGATATGTTTATTTAAGAGCTATTGCTAAATAGTTCAATATCTAAAATGTATAATAATCTTGATTTAATTTTCGTTCACTCTTTCTTCAAAGAGGGCGGGGGGGGGTTGTAAATTATTTATATTGATTTGCCGATGAAAAATTTGGGGGAGGGGGCGTTTGAAATATCTACATTAATTTTCCGACAAAAAAGTGATAAAAACACGACTTGGACAATATCCAAGTTGGGCCGGAAATTCCCCCGACCCTCACTATAACATAGCGTAAATCAATCTCACTCTTTTTTTTCTTTCTCTCCTTCTTTTCATATTTTCATTATTTTCGACTGAAACATATTAGCGTTATCGCTTCTGCGTGCTCACCCCATCTCTCTATCTTTCCCCTACTCTCTTTCTTTCTTTCTTTCTTTTATATTATATTTTTCTGTGAAGCATGTCCTTATTCTTTCCTTTCTCTCTTTATAATAAAAACGGAAAGTTGAGGTGACGACAGTCATAAGAAATAAGAATTCGGTGGATAAGCGTTAGCAGATAATCAGGATTTCCGTTTTGGGATTTCATCTTTGACGTTTTGGACGGTTTCATCTTTTACCAGAAGGTGTTACAATATGAATACGGTCGTACAATTAAGGAACAACAGTTTGAATATATGAATGATGATAAACACAAAAACACACACTAAGATATCTCCTCCTCGACCTCTCTTGCACACACGCCCCCTCTCTCGCTCACTCTCTCTGTCTCTGTCTCTGTCCCTCTCTCTCTATTTCTCGTACACACACACACACACACACACACACACACACACACACACAGATACGACTCACGCACACGCGTACTAGCCACCATGCTGGGAAGAAGATGTGTAGCCTTGTCCGAAGAGTCGTGGCCAATTTCTTGGAACTTTGGACATTATTTCTAAACCATGTCATTTTTCAGAACGACTTTCAAAACAGACATTAGCAATTCTGTCAGATTTTCTAAAAGCTAAACAGGTCTTCCTCTTCTTGTTTCTAAAAAGCCATCAATACAGACATGTCATAAAAACACGGGAAGATGGGGGTCATAATTACTTTTCTCAGGAAGAACTCGACAATATTTACGTGACGATACGTCACACGTAACCTACATACATTTTAACCTGTTTATAGCCATATGTTTATCTATCAATATACCTATCTATATATCTATCTATCTCAGCCTGTTTATATCTCTCTTTCTCCCTTCTCTCCCTCCCCATTGACTTCATGTCCACGCTACCATTACACACACACACACACGCACACACACACACACACGCACACACACGCACACGCGCACACACACAGGCACACACACACACACGCATATATATATATATATATATATATATATATAAAGTTAAACCTAATGAGTCAGATATACCTACTAATAGTTTCGCTTAGTAGCTCATCAGGGCAAAAATCTGACTAAAAAGACTTGGAGCAATCGCACTATTATAAAAAACCTCCGATTGTGATCCAAATAATTTAGCATAAACTAAACAAACCAATAAAAAAGATGAACAGAACAATATTTTTTATCTATTATTTATTATTATTTATTTCTAAAGAAATTTTTTTCCATTTATTTAAATTTCTCTACTTTAATCCCATTATATACCCCAAATCTCACACCAGTATCATACATCATAAAATGATATTCTATCGCCATAATATATATATATATATATATATATATATATATATATATGTGTGTGTGTGTGTGTGTGTGTGTGTGTGTGTGTATAGTGAGAGAAATAGAGATAGATAAGTTTATAAGATATACTTAAAAGTAAAGAGTGCTCAATTGATAGAGCATGGTTTGAAAATCACATAGGCAAGAACATGTCAGTTAGCAAGCTCTGTTAATTTCATGTCTTCGCACTTTGACAAAAAGAAATGATCCTTGACAAATTTGGAAAATAGATAAAATTAAGAACACAACATTTATTAAAACGGCCACAAATGAAGAAGAAAAAAAATGCTCTTTCACCAAGACAATGCACCTTGTCACAAGTCGATCGCAACGATGGCAATACTACATGAATTGCACTTCAAATTGATTCTGCACCCAACCTATGTTGCCTAAAAGTTGTTGTTTTATTAGTTACTTATTGAATGATGTGTTAGCATAATTAACAAAATAAGAAAAGGAGTAGATGTATGATGACTCTTCCCTTAGTTCTTGCCCTCAGAATATAAAATGCAATTTCAATCTCATTGGAGGCTACCTCCTTATTTTCAATTTCTCCTGTTTATTTTAATGTTTGTGGTATTTACATGTTTCCCACTTTTACACGATATGGCACAAGGCCGTTTTATGTGGGCACCACCCACAAGCCGAGACTCATGGGTGGTAGGTAGAAAAAAATGCGTTGATCCCGTTGGCATTCCCCCTCAAGGGGGGGCGCCTGGGATCGACGCTATTAACCAAACGCAACCGGTCCAGTGGCCGAAGCACACTGGACCAGCAAGCCTACACGAGTAAGCTTAGTTGCAACTCGCGTTGCTTGTAGAGTGCAATGGTTTACATTTTTGCAATAAAATAAGAGAAAAGAAAAACAAGTCAAAAATTAATAATAAAAATACTTCATCTAAAAATTCAACTAAATTATCTGAAGTCAACACTATTAGTTCCTGATCTTCATTTTTCCATGTTTCAGAAACAACCAACATTTTCCGCAAATATATAACTCTAGTTATATCACAGTATGATAATTATTACAATGTTTGATCCGCCCTGTCGGCTGAGGCGTTAGAATGCATCGACTGCATTTCAGGAGAGCGGTAAGACACCCCCAAATGGGCCCACCTGTTGACCGTGGGTGGTGACCCGAGATGCTTAGGGATAGAACCCAGGTGGTTGAGCAGTCCATGACTTGCAAAATTCCACTTTTGTCCTTCCTTAGACGGGACGAGCGGTCGGAGAGGCCCCTCCGATCAATCGGCTGGTCATGTCAAGCCCTAGTACCTATATGATTGCCTCAACCCTATTGCTCTCATGGCAAGCCCCAACTCTTTTTATCATATGGGTGCTAGAAGGCGGTGGCTGAGGGTCTACATGTCCTGGGAATTATATTAAACTCTATCTGATGGCGCGGTTTCAGTTTTGGAGGTTTGGGGAATGTGGACCGCACCTTCATCACCATTGCTCCCTGGTCCACTCTGACCCAGAGTAGTAGTACCTGTTAGGGTCCCATCTATGGGTTAAATAAAAAAATGTATTTATTTAAAAAAAATTGAGTATCCATTAAGAATTACTTTATTTCAAAAATCTATCTGCATTAAATGACCCACTGAGGTTGATATGTCGTAAAACAAATCAAGCCAAACCAAACAATGTTTGATATGTTTACTTGGGAGTTATTAAAAATATGTAAAGATATGTAAAGATATTGTTGTGATTGTGATGCTGATGGTGGAGGTGGCAGGGCTGGACATATTTTAAAAATTACTATCAGGGCCAATGGATATACCACAGTAGGATGATTTAATTATTACAACGTTTGATATGTTTACTTAAGAGCTACTGCTAAATACTTCAATATCTAAAAAGTATAATAATCTTGATCTAACACCCTCTCACTTTTTTTTCTTTCTTCCCTTCTTCTTATCTTTTCATTATGTTCGATTGAAACAGATTAGCGTCATCGGCTTCCTTCTCTATCTTTCCCCTGCTCCATTATTTAGCTGGAGTGACAACACTCATAATAAATAAAAATTCGGCGGATAAGCAACGCCAGATAATCAGGATTTACATTTTTGCAATTCAATCTGGGACGATTTGGATGATCTCATTTTTGGCCAGAGGGTGTTACAAGATGATAACAGTCGGAAGATTAAGGAACAAGCGTATATATATATATATATATATATATATATATATATATATATATATATATATATATATGAGTCGTGGCATATCCCTTGCTATGTTGGATATCTATACATATATAAAAGGCAGTTGTGTGTATGTGTATGTCCGGAAGAAACTACAAAAATAAAACAATTAACGACAAAGTTAATATATATACACATTAAATATCACCAGGGCTTGGTTTTTTAACAAAAATTATGAAGATTTGATTTATATTCGTGAAGATAATTAGAAAAATAAAATTTAAATGATAACGGCGTGGATTTTTTTGCATTTAGTATTTTAAATAATAGACATTAATTTTTCTTTTGAACTTTTCTGGATCAATGCAACGTCTTTTTTTACATAGGGATTTTAATGGGGCATCCTGCGAGGACGGAATTCACGATTCAACAATAATGGATCTACGAGACTACCTTTTTACCCCCTAACCAGGCAGCGCCGAGTAGCCTCATCTAGTTATTTCTAAAGCAAGCCACATTCATGACGACTTTCAAAGCAGACATTAAGAATTCTCAAAGCTAAGCAAGTCTTCTTCTAAAAAGCTATTTTAACATTACAGACATTTTATAAAACACGTAAAGACTTGGTCATAATTAATTTTCCCCAATAAGTACGGGACAATATCATCGTGACGATCCAACGTACAAATCCTACGTACAGTTTCATTCGTCTATTCTATAAATATGTTCGCTTATATTCTATATTGTGACAAAATGATTCTTATCATTTGTGTTCCTTCTGCTTACGTCGTCATATTGAATTTATTACTGTAACAAAAAGTAGTTAACTCTTTATTAACTCTAGTAAAGAAAGACAGCGTGAAAACGTACATTTGTAAATATATAAGTCATCCACAGACATCCTGTTTCGATGTTTCACGTCTCATCAGTGTGGCTAGACACAACAACTAACTCCAACCAGAAGCGAACCCCAACTGAATTTACGCCTGTCCGATCCGTTAACCACCAGGCCATCGCCAGCTGCCGTTTAAGGGGGCGGTATTTTAACGGTTTTAAATACATATATCTGTGCAGATACTTTACAATCACCAGATGATCATTGCGTTATGCTGGTGGTATATAAAAGGAAAAACTTACATTCGCAAAAACAAATCTAAAAAACCTAAAACTACTTATAATTGGAAAACAAACAAAACAAATCTACATTATGCCCCCAACCCCACACCAATAGAAAAAGGAAAATAAATTTGAAAAAAAAATGCATTTGGAAAACTTACATTTGGGAAAAAAAAACCCAAAAAAAACTTTACTTGAGATCGAACCAGCAACCACAGAATGAGGTTTGGTCACGTAGATGCAAACTACCGACTTGAGAAGACGTGGCCCTAGAGGTAACGTTGTCATCTGGAAAGCTACATGATGAGCACCAAGACAAATTAAGGTTATGCGGCTGTGCGTGTTTGCCCTGACTTGATGATTTGGCCATCCCAGTGTGTGGCATGGGTTGGCAGCCCAGAGGTTGAGTTTCGGCTCTGCATTCCGTGATCGCTGGTTCGATTTCAAGTGATGGAGATCGTGGTATACACTGTCGAGGTGACCAAATATGATCGAAACAGCTGTCCAGTGTTGCGCATGTCGTGCACGGTGTTTGTCGAATTTTCTGGTTGTGATAATTTAATTTAATCAACTTAAGCTTTTCTAATTTCAATTCGTCGATGTAATTCAAGGAAATCATATGTGGCGCTCCCGACACTCCAAATTATTATCTATCTATACATATATAAAGGGCAGTTGTGTATATATGTATGTCGGGAGGAAACTTCGAAAATAAACCAATTAACAACAAAGTAAATATATATGCACATTAAATATCACCAGGGTTGGTTTTTGAGTAAAAATAATAGAGATTTGATTTATATTCATGAAGATAATTAAAAAATAAAATTTAAATGATAACAGCATAGATTTTTTTCATTTAATATTTTAGATAGTAAACATTAACATTTCTTTTCAGAGTAGCTGGATCAATGCAAGGTCTATTTTTTACATAGGGATTGAAATGGGGCATCTCACGAGGATTCAACTCACGATTCAGTAATAATGGATCTGCGGGACTAACTTTTAAAAATCCCCCTCTACCCAGGCGATGTCGGGTAGCCGCTGCTAGTAATTTAATAAATGGTGACAAATGTTTTTACATTGGATTCTGCTTTTTCATATGTTAAACTAATAACGAGAACGATATGATTGCTGAATAATGAAGCTATGAATTCATCTATATATTGATATTCCCGTTTCTTAATTTTACGACCGTTATCATCTTGCAACACCCTCTGGTTAAAAATGAGACCGTCCAAATCATCCAAGATGAAATGTAAATCCTTATTATCTGGTGTCACTTATCCGCCGAATTCTTATTTCTTATGAGTGTCGTCACCTCAGCTAAATAATGGGGCATTCCGTTTTTACTATAAAAGAAAGAAAGGGCAGAAAAAGGACATTCTACACAGAAAATTATAATAAGAAAGAAAGAAAAAGTAGGGGAAATATATATATAAAGAGAGAGGATGAGCGCGCGGAAGCGATATGACTAATCTGTTTCTATCGAACATAATGAAAAGATGAAACAAGGAAAGAAAAAAAGAGGGAGAGAGAGTTAAATCAAGATTACCTTACTTTTTACATATTGAACTATTTAGCAATAGATCTTAAGTAAACATATCAAACGTTAAAATAATTAGATTATTATACTGTAGTATATCCACAGGTCCTGCTAGTTATAGAACAATGAGGGCATGGATTGATATAGATAAAATGTTGGCTCAAAGATATTCAAGAAATTTTGGCTTCAACCAATTCCGCATAAAATATGATTATATGTGTCACGAAATTTACGAGGTGGTGCGAATGTAATGCGCCGGAAACAACAAAAGATACAGGAAGTTTAACATTGTAAAAGAGTTGAACGAATAGATAAGTTTGAACAAAAAAAGGGTAGGCCGAAAAAGGGCTATATATATATATATATATATATATATATATATATATATATATATATATATATATATAACAGTCATACACAGAAACGTGATTCGACGTTTACGTCTCATCAGTGCGGCACGACTTTTTTAACAGCTACCTCTAACCCGACAGAATTTTCGTCTGCCAAGTTTCTTACCCTTACGGCCGTACGTTTTATATTTACATATATATATATATGAATGCAATATATGTATTTTTATGCATATATATATATATATATATATATATATATATATATATATATATATATATGAATGTAATATATGTATGTTTCATATGTGTATATATATTGAATTTAACATATGCATGTGTATATCTATATGAATGTAATGCATGTATGTTTATATATATATATATATATATATATATATATATATGATTAATATATGTGTATGTTATATATATATATATATATATATATATATATATGCATATATATATTAAACTTTACTACTATTCTCTTATATATATATTTATGTGTGTGTGTATGTGTAAGAGACAAATTGGAAAGTTCAAAATCGTTATATATATACATATATATATATATATGAGAGAGAGAGAGAGAGAGAGAGAGAGAGAGGGGGGGGCGAGTTGTAAAGTTCAAAATCTCACCTTCTATGTGAGGTGTGATAAGATATGCTTTATCTTGCGCCTCGAAGGAAAAATAGTATTTAATAAAAAATTGCCAAAATTCCTAGATAATAAATAAATAGGAGGAGAGGGAGGTGGAGAAGGGAGAGGGGGCAGGGGAGGGGGGAGTCCTCAGAGTAGTAGTGATTATCGACAAGAGATTCAGAGTTTTCATTTCCTCGACCGGTTGCCATACCAAGGTTAAAGAGCTCACTATGCCCTACACAATTTAACGTCATACACAGGGCAGTAAGACCCTCACTCACCACCTTCTAGTACATAATTGATGGAAAGGACAGGGGTTTACCATAAAAGCAATAGGGTCGGGCTAATCATATAGGTGCTAGGGTTTGACGTGACCAACCGTCTAGCGTAAGGAAGGGCCAAAGTGGATTGTTGCATGTCATAGATTGCTCAGGGTAGGTCAATTTATGCCTTTTTCAAAATATCAAATTGTCCATCTCTGCGAAAGTTGTGTGTTAGTATATTGAATACTGATACCAAAAATTACATCTTTTACTTTCACCATTGTTTGAGGAAATAGCATCAAAGATCGTCTACTAAAAATCCACATTTTCTAAAGGCTAAATTTTGCGAAAACGAGGATTTTAATGCATTTTAGTAGACGATCTTTGATGCTATTTCCTCAAACAATGGTGCAAGTAAAAGATCTAATTTTTGGTATCAGTATTCAGTATACTAACACACAACCTTCGCATAGATGGACAATTTGATATTTAAAAAAAAAGTGAAAAATCAACCTACCCTATTGCTCAGATACTGTCCTTAAGCATCATGAATCGCCACTCACAGGAAAAAAAGGTGGCTGAATGGTAGTACCTGTTAAGGTACAAACTATGGATCAAATGGATCTGATTAAAAATGGTTTTTCTTTCGAGAGAAACATGTGCAAGGAGAGAAACTCTTAAGAAACAACAAAATGTAAATATAAATGTAGAATGAACGTGATTTCCTAACCTCTAGTCGCACCAAAGTTAAGCAGCGATGAGTCTGTTCAACACTTAATTGGGTGGCCACTTAAGCAACAGCAGGTACTGTAAGCAACATTAGTTGTTGATCAAAATAACTTTATTCTGCACTAAATGACCCAAAAGAGAGTTGATATGCCATAACACAAAACAACCAACCCAAATATAATGTTTAAGAATCTTATATATATATATATATATATATATATATATATGAATTTGATATATTGAAAAAACAAATGATGTTTACAAATGCTTGGGATCATCAGGAGAGAATATGCACCGTTTCGGGTCCTTCCTCTCAACGGTTTTAACTGCACATCGCCCCCCCCCTCACTGATGTGAGGTCCCTCGGAATATCTGTATCGACCGTATGTAGATCGGTCTTCAACATATATATATATATATATATATATATATATATTGAGAGAGAGAGAGAGAGAGAGAGAGAGAGAGAGAGAGAGAGAGAGAGAGAGAGAGAGAGAGATTTATTAGTCTCTTCATATCTATCAATCAATCAATCGTTCCGGTCAAGTCATACTGAAAGCATCAAGGCTTAGATCCCCGAAGTTAAGCATCGATTAGCCTGTTCAATACTTAATAAGGTGATCACTTAAGCAACGCCAGGTGTTGAAAGCAACCGGAGTCCTTTGTTTATTAAAAATGAATTGGTTTGGCATTAAATGACCCGAAAACGTAAACAATGAACCAACCATAAACTTCAGTCATAAATTAACCCGAGATGGGGGTCACATTCTGTTTCTTTTCTGTTTCTGTGATGGCATTCCACCCGGCGTCGGTTCCGTCTAATTAATTTACTGGTAGTGAATTTATGGAAGAAGTTATGGGGGTTGGGTGAGGTTGCTTGATGTACATTGGGAGATCACCAATTTAAGGTTAAGATATTTTGTGTTCAAAACCTTATATGTAAATATTCATCAAAACATAAATCACCATAAGAACATTTAAACATATAGACACATGGCATAGAAAACAAAACTCAGTATTAAAACAAATAACTTGTATTAATATGAAGTTTACAAAAAGGTATTACAGGATACCGGGCAAAGTTCTTTCATGAGTTTTTGTTTAAAAGTTCTTGTTTGAAAGTTCAATATAAAATATAAAAGATGTTATAAATCTCGAAGTGAGAAAGAAAGGGTAAGATTTCAGAGTCACAAAACAGTCTGGCATAACGTTGAATAGATAATGCTGATCTCGGAAAGGTTGATTATATATAGAGAGATACAGTTGTTCATACCTTTTAAGCTTGTATGTGAATTAATCTTACACT
>CM042167.1:40691940-40734440 GCA_023376005.1 Doryteuthis pealeii
ATTTACCTATCCCGTTCGACACGGTCATAATTTGACATAAGATCACAATTATGGACCATGCAGCGTAGATCGGACTGGCTATTCAGTAGTAATGGATCTGCCAGACTAGCTTACTAACTATTACACAACGATGGGACACCCTTTTTTACCCCACCCGTTTGCCATGGACAGGACGTGACACAAGGTCGCAAGTATGGGGCATTCACTGAGGATCGAACTCGCTATTCAGTAGTAATGGATCATGTTCTAACCGTCACACCACGATGCACGCCTTTGGTTGCATCAAAGAATTTCATTCTTTTTTTTTTTTACAGAACTTTACCCTAAAACTTATTTCATAGAATTTACCGAGTGTGTAGAGAGACTCCGTGGTGTAGTGGGTAACGTTCTGGACTATGACATCGTAATAAGAAAGTTAGAACTCCAATAGGGTCGAGCCAATCATATAGGTGCTAGGGCTTGACGTGACCAGCCAATTAATCGGAGGGGGCCTCTCCAACCGCCTGTCTAGCCTAAGTAAGGACCAAAGGAGAGTGTTGCAAGTCATGAACTGCTCAGCCACCAGGATTCCATCCTTAAGTATCACAGATCGTCACCATTTGATTCTATTGGAATAAAAAAAGTTTTGAGGATCTAAACCAAAATGTATTAATAACAAAATGAATAAATCCATTGTCTGTATGATACGTCCACAATAAACTTTGGACTTGAATAGTACTGAACAATTCTAATCAAAACTCCATTGTTTGAAGGCGTCAAGATGATGTCTACTCAGCAGGGTTAGACTCAGCGGTTGGGCAATCGGACAGTGTCCCGAAGGCCCACAACACATCAAGATGTCTAATTAGTCTCATTTTATTGAAGAGGTCGCAAATGAATCAATTTCTTCGAAAGGAAATGTCTTAACACTTCAAATTACTGATTTTCTATTGATACAATCCATTATGTTCGTCACGGTATTCCGTAGCTCTAAATATTAAACATCCCAAAAGATTTCACTGTAGTTTTTAATGGTTTGTTTGGTTTGTTTTTTATGGCATATCAACCCTTTTCGGGTTATTTAATGCCGAAACAAGTCATTTTGATAAAAGTTTCCATGTTTCAAGTTCTTGATATCTTCAAATTAATATAAATAATTTTCATTAACTTCATTTGGTTTGGTTTGTTTGTTTTATGGCGTGTAACGTAGGTGCAAAGTTATACATACTTTGGATACAAATGACTCCGACGAAGGTTAATAGACAAACATTTAATACACGGCACATGGATGACAGTAGATACACGTACATAGAGAAAGAGTACATATAAAAAGAGGTACACAAATAAAGATAGACACATTCATGAATGATACAGATATACAATAAAAGGCACAGACATGAGACTATGAATAGTCCATGCTGTGAGGACTTACAGTAATGTAAGGGGGGGGGCGGAGCCCCACGAGAGGGTTTAGATAGAATCTACCCCATGTGGCTCGTAGTTGCTGAAACTATAAAGAGAGCGAAAGTGTTTGAAACCGGCGCTTAAATACTGGTGCCCTAGCGGGCATCATCAAACTAAAAGGGGCAGACAACTCCACCAGGCGAATACAAACAAACGCTACAAATACTCCCCCCTAAATTTTTAGCGGGGCAAAAAATTTATAGACAAGCATGACACACACAAAAAAATATATATATATATATTCCTTTAAGGAAAAGAACAGAGTCTCGAATGTTCAAAGTTCAAAAGTTCCAAAAACAGAGAAATAAAATTTGCATATACATATTCCCGCAAACTATAAAATAAAAACATGAAAAAAAAGGAATGTAATTTAAAATACAAACAAGAGAATTTTCATGTATAAGTCCAGTGGGAAAAACTCCTATGTGGTATGGTTACAATTTAAAGAAATCAACTTTCTTCCAAATTCCTGAGTTGAAATAAGGACTGCTTTTATCCTTGAGGAATAATTTTTCTCCTGGAAACAAAATGGTAGGCACAAAATGCCCAAAAAACGACGGGAATCGTTAAAAGGGTGTTTCAAAAGAAACAAATGTTAAAAGAATTTTACGAACATTATTTCAGGTTCAACTTTTAGCATATAAAATTTTCTGTACAGGTGTACAATTTTCAACAGTTTGAGGAAAAATATGGAGCAAATGTCTCTGTGTGGTGTGGATAAAAAACTTGAAATTCAACGTCTCTTCATTCCATTCTTCAATGCTGACCTGGTTCAATGTCTTCTTAGACGCCTAGGTCGAGTTGAAATTTTTAAGGTCGGTACTTTGAGTCTGGGAGGCACAAAATACCGTAATCCTGAAATGGACATTTTAGATGAACATCTCACTTTCTGAGGTGTAGCAAAAAAATTTTTGCTGTGTTGCCTTGCGGTTGGAATCCGGGTCACATGGTGTGGCCATGTGCGTATCCTTAGTAGTAATCGCTGAATTGAAGCAGTCAGTGTCCCTGGGGTGGGGGAACGTGTCAAACTGTCCCCGGCTGATGGCTGAACATTTCCTCTAGGTAAAAAAAAAGAATTCTTGGTGTTGAATCCTTTTTTAAATTTTTTTTAGAAGATATCCAGCGCTGTAAAAAAAATGTGTCCATAACTGTCGGAGAAAAAATAAATAATTTCTTTGAGGGGGTCACCATTTTTTTTTTTTTTTTTTTTTAAGTTCGTGTTGAAAGTCCCGAGTACTTTTACGACTATTTTTATGGTCGACTTGGGCCAAAAAGGGTTAGTGTTCATATCACGTCATGGTCACCAGTTGGTACGTAGGTGCAAAGTTATACATACTTTGGATACAAATGACTCCGACGAAGGTTAATAGACAAACATTTAATACACAGCACATGGATGACAGTAGATACACGTACATAGAGAAAGAGTACATATAAAAAGAGGTACACAAATAAAGATAGACACATTCATGAATGATACAGATATACAATAAAAGGCACAGACATGAGACTAGGAATAGTCCATTCTGTGAGGACTTACAGTAATGTAAGGAGGGCGGAGCCCCACGAGAGGGTTTAGATAGAATCTACCCCATGTGGCTCGTAGTTGCTGAAACTATAAAGAAAGCGAAAGTGTTTGAAACCGGCGCTTAAATACTGGTGCCCTAGCGGGCATCATCAAACTAAAAGGGGCAGACAACTCCACCAGGCAAATACAAACAAACGCTACAGGCGTATCAACCCTTTTCGGGTTATTTAATGCCGAAACAAGTCATTTTGATAAAAGTTTCTGTTTCAACTTCTTAATATCCTCAAATTCGTATAAATTATTTTCATTAACTTCATTTAGTTTGGTTCTGTTGGGTTTGTGTAATGGTATGATAACCCTCAGGGTTATTTAATGCCAAAAACTGTTAGTATGAGATAGAAGTTGGTACGATTCATAATTTTTGATATATTTTTATTTCTCTCGTGAAGCGTAAAATGTCATCCATGTTAGTATATGTACTAGAAGGTTATAGCTGAAGATCTTAGTGTCATGGGTATCATGTTAAACTGCATCTAATGATGAAGTTCCGATTTTGGAACTATGGGTAGTGTGGAGTACCCCTTCATCACCATTAATCCCAGGTTGACTCTGACCCAGAGTGGTAGTACCTGTTAGGGATAAATAGAAAAAATATGAGTTTGAAATAAACAATTGAGTTTAAAGAAATTAGAATACCCATCAAGAATTAATAAAACAAAACGTCTTCGGCATAAAATAACCCGACAAGAGTTGACATGCCTTAAAATTAAACCAACCAATCAAACCAACCGTGTAGCTTTCTCTAATATATTTCCAACTAGTGTACATCTAGTATAAAAGTAAAAAGTAAAATCGTCGGGGTGGCCTAAAATCGGTATCAGCCAATCAGCGAGGGAGTCTATCCCCTTTTCACTAACGCTAGACTAAGGATATTACCTTAGCGTCTGAGGTGGAGCGCCACACCTACCACCCGCTCATTACTTTACCGCACAGATCCCTGTGCTACTCATACGCTAAGTTGGCGAGGGCCGGTATCGAACTAGGAACCTCGTGGTTTCTAGCCGAACGCTCTACTGACTGAGCTATATAAACATCTTCTGTAAACCACTACTTTATTGTAAGACCCTCAGTCACCGCCTTCTAGCACATATAAGATAAAAAGTGTTGGGACTTGCCATAAGGGCAATAAGGACAATCATATAGGTGATAGGGCTTAACGTGACCCGCCGATTGATCGGAGGGACAATCATTAAGTAAAAACTCCCTGTAATAGCCAGTCCATGACATGCAACACTCTATATTGGTTCTTACTTAGGCTAGACGGGCGGTTGGAGAGCCGCCAGCCTGATTAATCTGCTGGTCATGTCAAGCCCTAGCACCTATATGATTGTCCTAACGTTATTGCCCTTATGGCAGGCTCCAACTCTTTTTATCATAAATGTGCTCAAAGGTGGTAGCTGAGGGTTTTAATGTCCTGGGTATGATGTTAAACTGTATCTGATGATGAGGTTCCAGTTCTGGAAGTCTGTGAAGAGTGGAGTACCCCTTCATCATCATTACTCCCAGGTCCACTCTGACCTGCAGTGGTAGTACATGTGGGTTAAATAAAAAAATGTTTTAAAATGTGTTTTTAAAAATGGAGTTTAAAAAAAATCGAGAATACTTCATAACTGAATGAAACAAAAACGAATTCGGCATAAAATAACCCAATTGGTTGACATGCCGTAAAACCCAACTAACAAGAAAGTATAGAGAGAATAGAGTGATCTGCCCCCGGTGTATAGGCACAACAGAGTGATCTGCCCTTGGACAGATCACTATACATGTATATAGACGGGGAGGGTAGCCATTTGTATTTGCATTTTATTGTAATACAAAAAAACTTAAATAAAACCGCAAAGACAAGGGCACCTCACGTGGTGTAATGGTTAGCAAGCTAGATTTGCAGACATTCATTAGTGAGTTCGATTCTCATTGGGTGCCTCATATTTCTGGCCTTGTGCCACATCTAAGCTAAGCTTAGTAAATAACTATTTGCATTTTACTCTGAACATCAGAACGAGACGGTGACCGCGTCGTTCTTACTTTATACAAACAACCTAACTTCTATGCATGAAATAACCCTAGACGTGATGATATGCCGTTAAAAGGAATTTATCAACCATGAAGCCAAAACTCCCTACGATAGCGATGATATACTAGACTGTCGATCGTTACTCTACAGCATGCGCCTGGCAACAAAAAAAAAGATCCCCAAATATTTTCAAATTACTCTTGTCTCTCGTTTTTATTTCACATAATTAAGAGCAGACGATACGGCACATATTTTCACTCGCAGCATTTATGCCGAAAGATCTTAGCCTTTCGGCTGGTAACTTCTTCCATTAAAAGACATCTGCGTCACCTGTTTCTTTTTCTTTCTTTTTTTCTTTTCTTCCTTCTTCTCAAAAGAGTTCTTCTTTATTTCTTTCATTTTCCCAGAGGACATCACTGACATTTCCAATCTAATCTAGCCAGAAAATCGATCTTCTGTTTGTTATAAGAATGGCGTTAAAAAAAACATAACAAAAACAAAAGAAACTAAATCCGAAACACAACGAAATGAGAAGAAATTCAACAACTGTGATAATAATAATAATAATAATAATAATAATAATAATAATAATAATAATAATTATTATTATTATTATTATTATTATTATTATTGAGACCTTTCCGACAACTGCATTGCTGAAATCAGCTAGAATACTCAGAAGAGTCCTGGAGACCTGGGGAATTGTTGTCACTCAGACTCCAGTGAAAGACACTCAGCTAACGCTGGTGTGAAAAACTCTCATAATAATAATAATAATAATAATAATAATAATAATAATTGGAAAAGGGTTTGGAAAGTTTGGAAATCAGAGGAAGGATTGAAACCATTCAATACACTGCACTGCTGCAATCTGCCAGAATACTGAGAAGAGTCCTGGAGACCTGAGGAGACTTGCTGCCACTCAGACTCCAGTGAAAGACCATCAGCTAATGCTGATGTGAAAACTCAAAAGGAGTTAATAATAATTGGATCTTCCCGACAACAGCATTGCTGTAATCGGCTAGAATACTGAGAAGAGTCCTGGAGACCTGAGGGGAATTGTTGTCACTCAGACTCCAGTGAAAACCATGAGCTAACGCTGGTGGGAAAAACTCTAATAATAATAATAATAATAATAATAATAACTAATACAACGAGAATACAAGGCTAGGCACAACTGTATTGGAAAGGTGATCCACTGGGAATTGTGCAAAAACCTTACAACAAAATGCATAAACCAGAATCTGTTCTTGAGAATCAGACATAAAATTCTCTAGGACTTTGAGATAAAAACGGTCGCTTTATCCCAGCCAGAAGACCAGATCTAGTATTGATTATAAAAAAACAACAAAAAAAAAAAAAAAAAGAAAAGAAAAGAACTTGTCAACTGGCAGATTTTACAGTTCCAGCAGATCACAGGGTGAAGATGAAAGAAAACGATAAGATACACAAATACCCTGACCTTGCTAAAGAATTGAAAAAGTTATGGAATATGAGAGTGAAAGTGATACCAGTGGTATGTTGATGCACTTGGAATGGTTCGCAAAAGCTTAGAAAAATGCTCCCCCCCCATCCATGTCTCTTGCGTCTTTTTTTAAAACTCTTCTGATCGGACGATGCTACCTCAAGTTCACGGGAACGATTGGATTTCGATTGGATTTTATCTCTTCCTTCTCCATTCCCACAATGCTTTTTATTTCCGGTTTACTCTCTATAAAAGAACTCACTTATCGGCGTCACTTCTGTCGTAATTTTACACTTACCTGGATGGATACTCGATGTGAGGGGGCAGGGAATCAAAGTATATGTACTGGACATGTATGCCGAAAATGTATTTAAAAAAATTGTGATATTGTAAAAAGTATCTTGTACCTCTAGAGGAGGCGGCTTCTTTCCTGTAATAAGGTAACCAAGCGAGTACATGGTACTATTAGTAATTTTGTAATTTAACCATTGTACTTCTTTTTGACAATAACAAAATAAATAAAATTATTCTAATCAATTATTAATCTAATAACTCTATTGCAATCTATTAGATTTCCATGTCACAATTGAATGAGTTGTCTATCTTTATTAAATTTTAAAATGACTTTATTAGTTAAGTTAAAAGTTCGAGTTAATTGAAGCAATCACATCGTGAAATGCATTAGAATAATTGAAATATTTTATTATAAATTATTCTGATTTATCATCTGGATATATAAATGAATTATTTATACTAGCAAATATATGCACCCTCCGGGTGCAAGTATTTAAGTTTTAATGTAATAAAATATTGTATTAAATTAGAAAGGCTAATGAAACTAAATAAGAATACAGATAAAAAGATTTGAAACAGAGGGAGTATAATAAAAGATTTGAAACAGAGGAAGTATAATTAAAAATGGAACAACTGAAACTTACTCTTCCATCACTCTCGTCTTTCATTGTTATTTTTTCTAATTTAAGTATTCAGTTATAAGAGGAAGCAAAGAATAAAATGACAATTATTTTATCTTGTTAATAGATTTCATTTAAGATTCATTGAAGAGATTTTTGCTTATATTCATTAAAATAAAACCAAACAGTTAGAAATCAATAATACTAAGCACATATTTATTAAATTCGATTTTTTAATATTAATATGCAAATTAGCCTTCCCGTTCACACTGTAAACCGCTATTTTGTTGTATATATAAATATAATTGCATGTTGTCAGTATGTAGACATAGTTAACAGTATTAATAATGTAAGACAATTTTATTAATAATTGAGGTTTAGGTAAAAATAAAATCATGGAGAATGTGAGTTGAGTAGGAATATAGTTTCGGTTACAGACAGAAAAACACACAATCTCCATTATAATAAGATATCTACATCTAGAACAATCCCGACGCCTCTAGTGGACTTACCCCCCCCCCAAATGACCTGTTGCTTATCTGATAGACAAATGCAAAATATACCGTATCCCTAATCTCATTTCTTTTCTCAAGAACACCAATAGCAATAAGATTGGGGTAAAATCCCCAAATGGGTTTCAAGGGGTTCCTTAGCCTTGGTCGGCAACCCATCAACTCAAGAAGAAGTCCGACACAAAACCTCTGCTGCCTTTCAAGGAAAGCTAGGGGAGTAAACAACGAAAATAAATCAGGAGCCGTAGTCCCTAAGGTGGCGTGATGCTGAAATCCAGTTCTACCCATTAACTTCTGCGACACTGCCGTTGCCAAACTGCATTGGTCCCTTACCTTTCTTTTGGATCATAGCGGCAGTGTGGAGAGAGGGGATTTGCTGCATGAGCAACAGCTCGTCCTTCATATGAACCCGCCCAGGCTATGTAGTTCAAGTTTTTTAAAAAATCATTGACACTACTCCATCGTCTCTCGTAGACGGAGGGCTTCTAACCAACCAACCAATATCTATATCTAAATGATAGATATTATACTTAAGTAATAAGTACCAGGTAGTTTTCACAATATCACTATTTTTCGTTAAGGGAACCCTCCATATATGTCCAGTACCCCCCTCCACTGTTTGTTTCTGTAAAAAACAAAAACAAAAAAAACAAACAAACAAAAAAACAAAGATCTCATTGACTCTATTTTTATTTAGTAAATTAGGGTGTCCCAGAAAAAACAGAACACACAAATTTTGTAATAAAACTGTTAATTTTAACTAGGGGGGTTTGAGGTTGGGGTTAGGGTTAGGGTTTGGGCTCTGATTTTTCTGGGTCATTCTGTACAGGGTGAACCAGAAAAAACAGAACCCAAATTATTTATTTATTTTCCCATTAAATAACCCCTAACCCTAAACCCCAACCCTAACCCTAACCCTAAAAACCTCCCTAGTTAAAGTTAACAGTTTTATTACAAAATTTGTGGGTTCTGTTTTTTTCTGGGACACCCTAATTTACTAAACAAAAGTTCATAATTACCGATTTTACAAGGTCAGACGTACGCACGCTGCTTGTAAGCAACGACTAAAAAGGCAATTTGTTGTAAACTACAACTACCTCGACAGCAAAGAGAGCCAGAAAGAGGGAGAAAAAACAGCAGCCCCATAAAGCATCACAATTTGTGTGCAGTCAGTGCACCAAAGACTGTCACTCAGGGATAGGCCTGCACTGCCATTTGCGCAGATGCAGATCTTTTTTTTTTATTTATATTTAAAAAACACAAGTACTTCTACCTCTGATGATGAGAATTTTTCTCGAAAATATTTAGGTAAATAAACATCATTTAACACCTATTACATCGCATTGTAAATTGCCTTCAAATTTATATTTTACACATACATATAATGCTTCTAAAAATCTATAAAAAAAACACTTATTTCACCACGCCTGAGCGAGGCTTAATTTATAGTAAAAAAAAAAAAAAAAAAAAAAAAAAAATAAAAGAATTTCGAAGAATCCACACAAGCACCCATACAACGGACCGACATGCCATCACGGAAAATCTCGAACATTTCAAATATCTGGCGTTCCTTCAACTTAATAACAACAAATGGTTACGCCGGCGCCGTGGGGTGGGTACTAAAAAAAAAAAAACACAAGTACTTCTACCTCTGATGATGAGAAGTTTTCTCGAAAATATTTAGGTAAATAAACATTATTTAACACCTATTACATTGCATTGTAAATTGCCTTCAAATTTATATTTTATTTATATTTTTACTTTATTTTGGACACTACGCCATCGTCCTTAGTGGACCACCACAACATTGTTACCCAGGACTTTGATAAGAAGCAAGTGATTTTCTCCTTTTCATATCGAGTTTATAGTTCCAACATCACAGCATTACCAATAGTCGGAACGCCACCCTCCCCCAACCAGTCGGTAGAAAAATCCATTTCTTCTCCGGTCACGAGGTAGTTATTTACCCAACCCGTTTCACCACCGATAGGATGTGATACAAGGTGGCAAATATGGGACATCAGGCGAGGATCGAACTCGCTTTTCAGTAATTTGGGATAAGCGGCGCGAGTTTGCTAATCATTACGCCACAATGTGATGCCCACTCCGGCCACGAGGTAAGCGACGTTCCATTTTTCTGCTTCCTTTTTATTCACACTATAAACTGTTACACGCATTGTCAACCTTGGCAGAGTCTTGTAATCATATTATGCCTTTTTTAAAAAAGCACCGAGTTTCTATCTGTCTATCAAGCGATTTGTCTGTCATATTGTAGAGGGCAATTATATTATTAGATGCGGACGAATAATTTTCTTTGCCTGTCGTTGAAAGGCGGTGATGAACGTCACTCGCGGAGTGATTTTACGGTCGACTGACGTTTTTATTGATGACTTCTTAAAACAAAAAATAAAAAGCGTTATATATATATATATATATATATATATATATATAGTTGTAGTGAATTCTATCATATTTTTTAAATTACGTAGAACACGTTTACTTTCGTGTAAATACACGACGATATAATCAGGTGATTGAAAGGTAAACACAAAACAGAGTAAAAGAAATTTTAAAAAAAACAGATTTTAATCAATTATATGAATACACTAGATTTTCACATAATATAGGAGGTGCTTGTTGTGTAATGGTTATCTTTATAGGATATGGACAAGGTGACACGAGTTCAAATCCTGCATGAGGCTGATTCTAAAATTCAATCTCTCCTCACCGTGGCAGGGCCGGGTAAACTTGATAGTGACAGAGCCATGTTATCGGGAACTGAAGTTCCTGGTAGGGTCATTTAAGGCGGACAAATTAAATTAGTGAAATAGATCACTAATTAGAACTGAGCCTATTCTAGTAGTGACCAACACAAGCAGTGTTTAACAGGTTTGAATTCAGAATTTTCCTTCTCCTAGAATGGTTGCCTAACCAAGATCAAAGAGCCCAGTCTGCCCTACTATTTACCCATAGTTGGAGGAAGAGTAGTTGGATTCATACCTTTCCTAAGGGTAATAGCACTGTGTGAACTGTGGCATTGTCCAGGATTTGAACTTGGGCCGACGTGTCCATTTCATACGACTCTAACCATTACACAACGGCCTTCAACATGTCTGGAACCCAGTTGTATTAGGGCCACAATCCAACCAAAGGGGCTCTGGACAAAACCAAAAGGAGTTTTCATCATCGACATTAATCAACGATTTTCGGCGTATTTGTCATTGCCTCATTGGAAAATCTGTGGCATCTCCTTTCCCTGACTGGGATATGCATGTGGGGTTTGGGTATCGTTTGTGAATACCCTGTTCCCTTGTTACCGTATTCTAATGCTATTTATACGTAAAATGCTATTTTAATGATATAATCTCTTGCGCGCTATTGTGCATTAGTCCTCAGTATTCTTCCTTGAGAGAAAAGACTTCTGGAACTAAGCTCTCTCGCCTTTACACCACCTAATACACGAATATGGCACTTAGGGCATCTCATCGTGGTTGGCAAGCTAGTCTCGCAGATCCATTACTACTGAATAGTGAGTTCCATCCTCGCTGGATGCTCCATACCTGCAGTATGTTAATATCTATCCATCTATGCACACTCCAGGAACAAACAATGAGTCTTGTGCAATCTATAACAAAGTCTGCGAGTCGGCATATGGTGGTGCATAAGCATCAAATTTTATCATTTGATCCATCCGATCCAGTGGGAAAGACGTCCTTCCTGTGTCATATATCCACCAAACTTTGTGGATGAATCATTTGAGGGCCCATGAGAGGAAAGGTTCTGGTGGTGGGGTTAAAGGATTGGGAAGGGCGGCAGTGATCTGTAAATATTATGCTATCTATCTATCTCTCTCTCTCTATCTATATATATATATATATATATATATATATATATATATATATATATCACAGTATGTTCATATCAATCAATTTTTCTCTCTCTCTCTCTATATATATATTATATGTGTGTGTATGTGTGTGTGTGTGTGTGTGTTTGTTGGCTGTCAACTCGTGTTCGAGTAAGACCATTTCCTATTTTTTTAATCATAGTTGAGTGCCAGTAGCATTTGACACTATATCCTTGTGTTTTCTCAGATGACTCACCAGGCCAGCCCTGGAGAGAAATACTCTTCCACATAAACTACATGTTGGAACTTCTCCACTTTGAATGTTACTGGGCTAAAAATTACCCATTCTAATAGCCCATTTCAATTTTTGGTGTTTAATTCGGTTGGACTCAAATTCTTTCACAGACAGGTAGATGGTGGCTCTCCAGCCAGGTCTATTACATACTAGCTTCTCCCAGTCCTCCACAGCAATAGCAGTGTTCTTCAGAGTGTCCTTGAGGCAGTCCTTTAACCTCAATTTGGGTTTGCACTGACGACGTTTGCCAGTTGAGATTTCCCCGTAAAATAGTTGTTTTGGGATTCGGTAATCATTCATGCGAACTAGATGACCAGACCAGCGAAGACGAGATCTAAGATCAAACTCCCAATACTAGACAGGTGACATATTTCAAGTATTGTGGTGTCTGGTGTAAATGACAAGCATTCTATCCTAAAATCCTGCGATGTCAATTCTGATGGAATCTCTCGAGTGTCCTGAGATATCGTTTGTAAACAACCTAAGTCTCACAGGCGTACAAAAAGGCAGTGAGCACACAGACTCTATATACACCCAGCTTGGTGGAGATCTTAATGCCACGTATATATATATATATATATATATATATATATATATATATAGCCACACTGAAGAGACTTGATAAGTCGAAACATGTGTCTGTGGATGACCCTATATATGCTCCCCATCCCCTAGGGTTGAGCACTCTGGGGGGGATCTCGCTGACGGCCGCCAACTCAAGCGTAAACGCAACGCTCTTCTAAGGAATGGAGCACTTTGTGACGGCCTTTACACACAAAGCAATGTGTGTATTAAAACAGTTTAAATCCCCTTCCCGTTCTGTAAGTGAAGACAGCGTAATGGTTAAGGTGCCGGACTGACACCCAACCGATCGGATTTCAATTCCGGCTGTAGGTAGCTTACAAAATGTTCTAGCCACACTGAAGAGACTTGATAAGTCGAAACACGTGCCTGTGGATGACCCTATATATATATATATATATATATATATTATATATATATATGTATATATATCAGTATGTTCACATCTATCTATCAGAGTATGTTAATATGTATCAATGTATCAATCTATCCATCTAATTATATGCCTATCCAGTATGTTTATATCTATCTATCTATCTATCTATCTATCAGTATTTAGTCTTTCTTTCTTCATCAATATTCATCTATTCTTTATTTATTTATTTATTTTCTACTTTTTACCTTCTATCTCCCCCTCTACAATTTCCCACTTTTATTCAATCTACGATTCATCTTTTGTCAAACCCCAATTCCTTCGTTTTCCCTCTTCGAACCTCATCGACTACCGCCACCATCACCACTACCACTACCTCCTCCTCCTCCTCCCCTTCCTCTTCCAACCATTCCCTCATTCCTCCGCAGATTGACAGTAGCCATTCTCATTTACCCCCCCCCACCGCCCGCGACCGTATCTCAAGATTCAAACCCCCCGCAACGCCATAATTAGGGCCACTCTCTGAAGTGAGTATTGTGTTTTCATTATCACCGGCTGATTTGCAACAACCTAATAAGCAACTGCACATGACTTGGCCCAATTAGTGCAACGCCATTCGCCCAGTGGCCGCTGCTTGTCCCGATTGGGTCGCTTTACTATTGTTTGCTTGTATGAGAGGCCATTACAAGGGAGGATTAAAAGGGAGGGGTTGGGACAAATTAATTGGAAACATCGGGGGTGGGGAGAAAGCAGGGGAGGGAGAAAGATCAAGTTTCGTCGAAAGGGGGGGTCTTTAAATTTATACAAGAATCAACAGGGAAGAGATGTTGTTGAAAGACGGAACTAAATGGACAGAATTTAAATGACGTAATTTCGAAATTAGACTATTTGCATTAAGTGCATTACTCGTGTTTTACGACACACACACACACACACACACACACACACACATATATATATATATATATATATATATATATATATATATATATAAAGAGTCCTAAATATCAGGGATAGTGAATATATATCGATTGGACAGAGTCAGTAGTGCTTGATAACTGTCAGTTTCACACCTATGTAACCATCAATCATAATCAATTCCTGTTGGCTGTCTGCGATATATATATATATATATATATATATATATATATATATATATATATATATCTTGGAAGAAAAAAATATCGCTTTCATTAATTATAAATATTTGCCGAATGACAAGACTTTACATGCCCTTAGAGCTTCAAGGAAGAAGCTACAACAAACTGCACGTCACTGTGCAAACAGTTACTCGCTACAGCTTTGATGCAGCATCCAATCATCTGTTGAGTCCGGTAATATCAAAGGCATATACGACGGCCTACAAAGTGCGCTTGGACCTTCACATCGCAAAATCGCTCCTCTGAAATCAACCTCAGGAGAAATCATTAAAGATCGATCTTGGTCGCTGGGTAGAACATTACTCAGAACTCTAC
Organism: Doryteuthis pealeii; assembly: GCA_023376005.1. Taxonomy (NCBI): domain Eukaryota; kingdom Metazoa; phylum Mollusca; class Cephalopoda; order Myopsida; family Loliginidae; genus Doryteuthis; species Doryteuthis pealeii. The sequence continues at coordinate 40,706,449 of CM042167.1, forward strand.
GTCAGCGACAACACCATTTCTGATGCAGCCCTACGTCATGTAGAGCGACAACCGGTAGTGGAAGAGTTAGATACGGAACCTACAACTGAAGAACTTTGCATAGCACTTGATAGACAGCTGAAATTCTAAAGTGTGGTTAGCCTGTTCTCCTAGAAATACTCCACAAAGTCCTCTGCCTATGCTGGAGTGAAGGGGTTATCCACAAGACACGAGGAATGCTACCATCGTAACTCTATATAAGAACAAAGGAGGCAGGGGTGATTGTAATAACTACCGTGGTATTTCTCTACTCAGCATTACAGGTAAACTCTTTGTTAGAGTTGCACTAAATAGACTCCAGATTCTCGCAGAGAAGACTTACCCTGAATCACAGACCGGTTTCAGAGCAGGAAGGTCCACTACTGACATGATCTTCTCTCTGGGGCAGCTTCAAGAGAAATGTAGAGAACAGAGAAGACCACTCTACATAGCATTTATTAACCCCACAAAAGCTTTTGACCTTGTAAGCAGGAGTGGTCTCTTCCAGTTAATTGGACGAATAGGCTGCCCCCAAAAAAAAAAACTCCTGCAAGGCGCCATCCAGTTTGATGGGTCCACCTCAAACCCATTCAGCATCCGTCGTGGTGTCAAGTAGGGATGCGTGTTGGCATCCACTCTGTTTGGAATCTTATTTTCCTTCCTTCTGCGCCAAGCTTTTGTTAAAGCAACAGAAGGAGTCTACCTTCACACAAGGACAGATGGTAACCTGTTTAATTTTAGCCGTCTAAAAGCCAAAACGAAGGTCAGGCCATTTGTCATTCGGGACATGCTATTTGCCGATGATGCAGCAGGGTAGCACACTCCCAGCTGCAAACACTCATGGACCAGTTCACCCAAGCCTGCCAGGAATTCAGCTTGACCATTAGTATAAAGAAAACCAAGATGATGGGTCAGGGAACTGAAAATCCTCCCTCCATCACCATCAACAACTACACCCTGGAAGCCGTAAACACCCTCACTTACCTTGGGTTCACAATCATCGACAACCTGTCACTTGATACTGAACTCAGTTACCGGATCGGAAAAACCCTCAACTTTTGGGGAGCTCACAGCGAGAGTGTGGGACAACAGCAAGCTCACTATCCGTTCAAACGTACAAGTGTATAGGCATGTGTTATCAGCACCCTCATGTATGGAAGTGAAACATGGACCCTGTACTTCCATCAAGAGCGACGGCTAAATAGCTTCTACCTTCTCTGCCTTAGACGTATGCTGGGCATCACTGGAGGCAGGGTCACTAACAAAGCAGTTATAAAGAGAGCTCAACTCCCCAGCTTGTTTCTCTACTGAGACAGCGTCGTCTCCGATGGCTGGATCATGTCCATCAGATTGATGATGGACGAATCCCGAAGGACATCCTCTATGCATGAATGATCTCAGATGCTTTGGCATTTCCCATTCCAGCTGGGAAAATTTGGCTCAGGACCGCCCTCAGTGGCAGCAGGCTCTCCGTAGAGGAATGTTCATGTCTGAACTCACCCTAACGCAACATCATGAAGCTAAGAGATCCAGAAGAAAGCAGCAACAAAACCTGGCACATCAACATCTCAGGGACAACCTTCACATGCGACATCTGTAGTCGAGAATGTTTTTCAAACATTGGACTTCACAGTCAAGGAGGCGCTGTAACTTCAGGGCCAAAAAATATTATAGTCTTCCGAGACTGAAATGCCAATAATAATAATAATACATATGTATGTTGCTTTTAATTGCCTCTTGTTATTCCTTGTTGTTTCGTGTTGTTTCGAGTTGCTCCACGTTGCTCCGTGTTGCTTCAAATTGCTTCATGTTAATCCTCTGTATTGTTCCTCGCTGCTTCGTGTTGCTTCTCGTTGCTTCGAATGTTCCTCGTTGTTTTGAGCTGCTCCCGCTGTTCTGTGTTGCTTCGTGTTGCTCCTTTGTCTTGCTTCTTGTTGCTTCGTGTTGCTTCGAAATGTTACTCGTTGCTTCGTGTTGCTTCGAGTTGCTTTATGCTAGTCCTCTATTGTCCTTCCTTGCTTTAAGTTGCTCGTGTTTTAGCCAATAATTTTATGACGAATGAAATAAAGAATGCAACAATTATGGTGGCTTTAATAGACGAATGTGTTTGTTTTGCACAACATCTAAAAAAAAACGAATGCCTTTTTGGTTTTTGGTTTATTGCGGATGACTCATTGGTTTTAGCAGTGAATTTAACAGTGAATTTCATTGGCCAGAAATTAACTGTCATCAATATTAAACTTCAAAAGACGATTGGTTAGTGGCTGTTTTATTATTTCTTGGTTATTATTTCTGCTTAATTTCGAAGCTAATTAAGAAATGGAAAAATGTTTATAGATTTTCTAGAAGGAAGAAAAGAGGAAAGAGAAATAAATGAATAAAGAAAGAAAGAAAGAAAGAAAGAAGAAAGAAGAAGATGTGAGGAGAAAAAGGATGAGACTATAAAGAGAGCAAGATGAGGTTAAAAGAAAGCAAGAAAGAAAGAAAAAAGGATGAGGAAGAAAGAAAGATAAGATTTTTTTTTAAAGAAATGAACGAAAAAGAAAGAAAGAAAGAAAGAAAGATGTCAGGAGTAAGAAAGACGAGATTATAGAGAAAGCAAGATGAGGTTAGGAAGAAGAAAGAAAGAAGGGACGAGAGAAGAAAGAAAGAAAGAAAGAAAGAAAGAAAGAAAGAAAGAAAGAAAGAAAGAAAGAAGATAAGATGAGAAAGAAAGGAGGAAAGAAAGGTAAGATGTTTAAGAAAGGAAAAGGAAGCAAGAGAACAGAAAGAAAGAAAGAAAGAAGAAGAAGAAGAAGAAAGAAAGAAAGATAAGATGAGAAAGAAAGGAGAGAAGAAAGATAAGATGAGAAGAAAAGAAAAAGAAAGCAAGAGAACAGAAAGAAAGAAAGAAAGAAAGAAAGAAAGAAAGAAAGAGGAGATGAGGGAATAAAAAAGAAAGAGAGATAAGATTGGGGAGGAAGAAAGAAAGATGAGATGAGAAAAAAGAAGCAAAGAAAGAAGAGATGAAAAAGAAAAATGATGAAGCCAGAAAGAAAGAAAGAAAGAAAGAAAGAAAGAACGATGAGACTAGAAAGAAATCAAGAAAAAGAAAGAAAGAAAGAAAGTGAAGACGAGAAAGACAGAAAGAAAGTACAAGAAACAGGTTTTAAAAAATAAAACAAAATTCCTACTCAGAGATTATTCCAATCAGAAATAATGTTATCTTAAATATCAGTGGAGGATTTTCCTTTCTGTTTTTCCTCTCTTTTCCTCCTCTCTCTCTCTCTCTTTTCCCCCTCTCTTTTTCTCTCTTTTTCTATCTATATTTCTCTCCCTTTCCCCACTCTTTTTCTATGTTTTCTCCTCTGTTTTTCCTTCCTCCACCCCCTGTTTTTTTCTCTCTCTCTTTTTCCCCTCTTTCTATCCTCTCTCTTTTCTCTCTCTCTCTCGTTCTCCTCATTTCCCTCCTTTTCCCCTCTATTTTCTCTCTCTTTTCCCTATCTCTTTCCCATGTTCTATCTCCCCTCTCTTTTCTCTCTCTTTTTCCTCTCTCTTTTTCCCTCCCCACTTTTCTCTTTTCCCCTCTCTTTCCCCTATCTCTTTTCCTTTTTTTCCCCCTTTTTCTTTTCCCTTTCTTTCCCCCTCTCTTTCCCCCTTTTTTCCTCCTCTCTTTTCCCCTCTCTTTTTCCCTCTCTTCTTCCCCCTCTCTTTTCCTCCTTTTTCTCTTTTGTAATTTAAAAGAAAGATTATTTTGTTTATTTTGAATTCCGTAATCGATATGAATTCACTTCCATTCAAATACAAAACTTTTTTCTTATAAAAATTCTAAAAACATTTATCTTTTCTTCCGTCACAACAATGACAGCCAAATAACAAATAATTAGATAAAGATGGCCACAAAACAAATCAGTAAATAAAAAAACAACAAAAACGAATCGCAAATAAACACAAAAAAAGAAAGAAAAATCAGTTAAGTAGGAAAACTTAACTGTCATTATAATCATCTGTGGTCCAATCTTGACCTCTTACCCGATGTAGACGAGTACAACAGCTAGTAATTACATTAGTACATAAAAATCTTGTTTATAAATCTTTATGGGGGGTGTAAGGAATTGAGTCGTAGGAAATGGACTTGTCGACCCGAGTTTAAATTCTGGACGAGGGTGTTTGCATTTCAGATAGCGTTAATACCCTTTGGAAAGGTATGCATTCAACTACTCTCCCTTCAGCTATGGTTCAATAGCAGGGCAGACTGGGCTCTTTAATCTAGGCTAAGTAACGAATCTAAGTGAATGAACTCTGTTCAAAACCTGTTAAACTCCGCTTAAGAAATTGACCTTGTGTCACATCCTGCTCGTGTGGAAGGGTTGGTAAATATAGATGTATTTCAATTATAAACAAAAACACGCACACACAATAAAGTTATGGCATATTTGGTACCCAAACAACACCAGGTACCTTCTGCTAGTCCCCAATATTTTGCACAATACTTGGGACATGATGGTTCATAATTGGTTATAGAACTTCAGGTCTGCAGTAATTATTGTACAGACAACAATTAGCATTATATATATATATATATATATATATATATATATATTATATATAATATGTATGGCATACACACACACACACACACACATATATATATATATATATATATATATATATATGTATGGCATAAACATTCAAACTAATAAGAGAATAAAAGTAACTTAATTAACGGCGTATAAGACGCAGGTTGCCATATCAAGGTGAAATCGTCCTGTCTGCCCTACTATTGGGGGGGGGGGAATAAGTTTTTAAAAAGTGAAGTTATCAGGGTGGCCTAAAGTCGGTATCAGCCAATCAGCGAGGGGTTCTATCCCCTTTTCACCAGCGCTAGACCAAGGAGATTGTTTTTTGCGTCTGGGGTGGAGCGCCACGCTACCATCAGCTTCTTACTTTACCGCATAGATCCCTGTGCTACTCATATGCTGAGTTGGCGAGGGACGGTATCGAACTAGGAACCTTGTGGTTTCTAGCTGAACCAATGGGGGGGGGGGAATAGTTGGATTCATTCCTTTGCCAAGTGTATTAGTGCTATGTGAAATACAACAAGCCTCATCCAGAATTTGAACTCTTGTCGCCGTGCTGATTTCCTACAAGAAGAAGAAGGAGAAGACGAACAAGAAGAACAAGAACAGCAGCAGCAGCAGCAGCAGCAGCAGCAATTAGCCTGTTCAGTTCTGAAATGAGTGACCACTTATAAACAAAAAGTATGGAGGCGCGTGGCCTAATGGTTAGAGTAGTAGGAAATGGACTTGTCGATCCGAGTTCAATTCCTGGACGATATTGTTTGCATTTCACATGGCGCTAATACCCTTGGGAAAGGTATGAATTCAATTCTCCCTCCAGCTATGGGTAAATAACAGGGCAGGCCTGACTCTTTAACCATGGCTAGATAACCAGTCTAGGAGAAGGAAAACTCTGAATTCAAAACTGTTAAATCCGCATGAGAAATTGACCTGTGCTGCTCGTGCGGAGGGGTTGGTAAATATATATAAACAACACGTATTGTACGCGTCCTGACGAAGCAAATCTTTGTTTGTAACCTGGACCCCAAGAAAATGGATAATTTATTTCCCAATGTCGAATCTCAAGAGTATATATGTATTTACCATCTAACTCCTATTGTAAATATAACACACACCGGGTGATTATGGTGATTTGGGGGACAATTTTTTTAGGGGAAAAGTATCTCTTATAAATGACAGAGGATAAATGATTGGGACATTTTTCTACTATTTTCTTCTTCCCTTCATTTTCTGCCAACGCGCTGATTTCTCATCGTAGTTTATGTATTCATTGAATCTTTCATTACCTAATCTACAATATGGTTGGCAGGACACGAGAATATGGGTAAAGATACGAATGAAAATTCGATGGTATAAGAAAAAAGGAAAACAGTAAAGAAAATCAGATTCATGTGTTTCGATATAAGGATAGCGTCATTAGAATGAATTCTTTTTGACATCAAAAACAAAATCTTGGCGTAACAAGGGAGAGAAGTGTTAATTTCTCAAAAAAAAAGAAAGAAAGTATTTTTCCTAGATGACTGATAAAAAATGATATAATGAATATGTAAATACCTTGGTACCACCTCACTATAATCTGATTGGACAGTGTCATGTATAAATAGTCGACACTGTTAGACCTACACTTACTCGATAGACTAGACCTAATGCCTACAAGCTAACTTTACTCGCTAGACGACACCACGCCTGCACGGCAGACGGATTGCTATTTCGATGTACCAATTACTACTGCGATAATATACCAACTACCAACTTCAAGAATATATCTCTTAACCCGGATATATAAAAAAAGAACCGTGTGTGAGCGTCTAAGTTTGTTTTCTGTTGGAATAGTTGTAATGTTTCTAGAAACAATTAAAGAATAAAATGAAGGAAAAAAATACTTGAAAAAAAAACAAACTTGAAATGTGTTGAAATGTCACTTGACGACCAACTACGATTTGGTCAACCATCCACTTTCTTTTTTTCTTTTCTTTTTCTTTTTTTTCTTTTAATTTCGCCCCACAATCAATGAATGGCGTCGTTGGCGCTTTAGTGAGATTTTTGGGATTAGGCTTTTGGTTATTTGGTTCGTGTTGCTAGTTTCTTTTCTTAAACGCCATTATACGTGAAAATACACACGATTTTTAACACTGGCCACCACATGAGCTTTGGTTTGTGCGTGGCTCTCCACGTTAATCGGACTTTTTATCTAACTGACATGGTGAGATGTCAGTAAATAACTACCCTTACGAAAGGTATGTATCCAAATATTCTCCATCCAGCTATGGGTAAATAATAGGGCAGACTGGACTCTTAGACACTGGTATTGAAACCGGTCTAGGAGAAGGAAAACTGAATTCAAAACAATTGTACTCCACTTAAAAACTGACCTTGTGTCGCCTCCTTCTTGGTTGGGTTTAAAGCCGGTTTGCATTTCACGTAACGTTAATAACATTGGGAAATGTATTTAACTGCTTTCCCTTCAGCTATGGGTAAATAGTAGGGAAGACTAGGCCCTTTAACATTGACTCGGTAATCAGTATAGGAGAAGGAAAATTGTTAAACTCCGCTTAAGAAATTGACCTCGTGTCGCATCCTGCTCATACGGAGAATTTGATATATATATATATATATATATATATATATATATATATATAATTGGAGTCGTACCTAATTTTGAAAATTAATTAATTAATAATGAATTAGGCGGGAATACCTATTTAAATGTATGGCTAAACAAATCGAGAAAAATCAATCTCTGTATGTACATTTCGGCCTATTAGGCCTCATCAGCATGATGAGGCCTAATAGGCCGAAATGTACATACAGAGATTGATTTTTCTCGATTTGTTTAGCCATACATTTAAATAGGTATTCCCGCCTAATTCATTATTAATTAATTAATTTTCAAAATTAGGTACGACTCCAATTAAGCACTTGTTCTCCCAAAAATTGTCGGCAAAAAGCCATTCAAAACCGTATATATATATAATATAATATATATATATATATATATATATAATATGTGTGTTAAAAACACCTAAAATAACTATAATCTAAATATTATTTCATAATAACAATGATACCTTGACTTAAGAGTACTCCAATTTCCGAGTTTTCCGAGTTACGAGCTCCCGCTCGGTCGATTTTTTGCTTTGTGTTTTAAGCTAAAATCAGAGGTACGAGCGAGCTTCATATACGCTTATGTTGATTAGTTCATTAAAAACATTTAAGTTTCCAAATTGCTTATGCCAAAGAAAAATATTATTTATAAATAAATAAATAAACATTAAAACATATTACAGCACATAATTCATTACATTCTATTCTATCATGTTTTTATAAAATACAATGCTATTTTTTCTTGTATGTTCGGGTTGGGGCTGGAACGGATTAATGGCATTTCAGTTTATTTCAATGGGCAAAATTGATTTGATATAGGAGGAAATTGAGTTACGAGCGGAACGAATTAAACTCGTAAGTCAAGGTATCACTGTATATACTAAAAAGAAGGACACGTGTGGTGTAATAGTTAGAGTCATAGGAAATGAACTCAATGAGCCGAGTTCAAATCCTGGACGAGCCGGTTTGCATTTCACGTAACGTTAATACCCTTGGGGAACGTATAAATATAACTGCTCTCTCTCTCTCTCTCTCTCTCTCTCTCTCTCTCTCTCTCTTCTCTTCAGCTATGGGTAAATAGTAGGGAAGACTAGGCCCTTTAACATTGGGTCGGTAACCAGTCTAGGAGAATGAAAACTCTGAATTCAAACCTGTTAAACTCCGCTTAAGAAATTGACCATGTGTTGTATCCTACTCGTACGGAGGGTTTGATATATATTATATATATATATATATATATATATATATTAATATGTATGGTTGGCACTAGTATACAGAAAAAGTAATAGTAATCCAACGTACAGTGTTATTAGAAGAGTGCTCAATATCTGTGATAGAGCGTTGATAGTTCAATGAGAAATCAAAACAAAAAAGTTTTTGCTTTATTTATTAATTACGGGAACGGTATTAAATATATATATATATATATATATATATATATATATATATATATATATATATAAACATACCTAAAATAACTATAATCTAAAATATATATCTCTTAATAACTGGATTCAGAGGGTCATATTTCGCTTTGCACGTCAACATCCGGTTATTTGTTAGAGTTAGGGTTAGGGTTAGGGTTAAGGTTAGGATTAGCAGTTAGTTTTATAATTTTTAAAAATGCGTATAAAACTCGTCTGGTAACAAACAACCGTATGTTGACGGTGCAAAGCAAAACATGTCCCTCTGAATCCAGATCGCCCCTGGGGTGCTTAAAGGTGACTTGGTCCAAACATACAATACAATGGTAATAATTTATAAGAGGTTTCATTCATTAATATCAAATTATTTACAAATACTTTCTTTCTTTTCCCATATTTTTACGATTAAACTCTTTCCTTTTTTCTTTCTTCTCTCCTAGTTTCTCCATCTGTTCATTTGTTTCTTTCTTTCTTTCTTTCTTTCTTCATTGGATATTAAATTTGATTACAGTACAATGCTATTTTTCTTATCTAAAAAAATGTAACAAAAAATAGGATGTTTTTTTCGATTTTTTTTTCGATTTTTTACGACGATAATAATTTTTATAACTTGGAAATAAATAGATCTGTGTACAAATTATTTGTACTCGGGGGGAGTACAAATAATTTTTACACAGATCTATTTATTTTCAAGTTATAAAAATCATTATCGTCGTAAAAAATCGTAAAAAACAATCGCAGTAATGAATGCTTGGGAACCCAGACTTTCAGGAATGCGGGTTCGAATTCAGTCCAGAATGTTTTTAATTTGCTCATATAGTCAACCTGATTTTTTAAAAAATGGTATGATATATTGGGCTACAGTCTCTGAGAGTAAAGTTGAAAAAATGTGATACACTGACACACTGGCATTCGCTGTTATTAATGTATTTTTTTACTGACACATTTTGATATTCGACATTTTTCATGAGGTGGAATTGTTTGGTTATACGGGACCCATAGATAGATTAAAATCTGTGCTCCTGTCACAGATGCGATCCCTAAGAGAGGTCACAACACACACACACACACACACACACACACATATATATATATATATATATATATATATATATATATATATATATATATATATATATATGCACCCAAGTGTATATAGAATATTATATCCTGGATGAATATACATATATATGTGCTATACTTACTCATTGAAATTTTTAAAGTTTTAACTTACTATAAGTCCAGATGTTCTTTTTTCAACAAAACTAGAAAAATTAATAACTAATATTCAGTTTTCTCCCGTTTTCTTTGATATTTCATTCGTTTTCTTTTTTCCAAACTGCGTCGTTTTTAGATGTTTTTCATGACCACATCCTCGAAAATATAAGCAATTCTTTCTTTTTCATTCTCCATTTTAATTATTTTTCCTTTTTGTTTGTTGTTTTTTTTTTCTTTTTCCTTACTTTATTTCTTTCATTCATTCCTGAAATAATTTTCTCTTCTTCTTCATCTTGTTTCTTCTCATTCCCTTTTCTCTACTTTTTCCATCGTCATCCTTCCTCCCTTTTCTTCTTCTTCTTTTTCTTCTCTTCTTCTTCTTCTTCTTCTTCTTCTTCTTATTATTATTATTATTATTATTATTATTATTATTATTATTATTATTATTATTATAATCAATTTCTCGTCATTCTTCTTTTTAGTTCTTCAGTTTTTCCTCTTTCTTTTTTTTCATTCCCGTCAGTTTATCCTCTTTCCTCTTAATCCTTTTCTTAAGTTTCACATTTTCTCTTTCTCTTTTCATTCTTTTTTTTTCTTTTACAACCAAAATTCATTCACTTTTTTTTCTCTCTTGTTTTTCTTCTTTTCTTTTCCGGCCTACTTTGAGTTTTTTTTTTTTTTGTTTGTTGTGTTTTTTCACGACTTCCCGTTTTTTTTTCTCCTTCTTTTGTATTATTTACCCTTTCCGAACCTCTACTAAACACTATCGGTATCCAAACGAAGGATTCTGCGTTCACTTTTTCTGAATGATGATTGCTTCCCTTTCTGCCAGTTTCCTGTCGCCTCTGCGCCTGCGCAAGAAAAAACTTCCCGCCATTTCTCACGGACAAAAGCTGAAAACATAATTATGGTTACTGCAATCCTTTACGGAAGATCTCAGTTTAACAGCTGCGACTCGGACGGGATGGGGAACAAATCGAAATGAGCGAGAGGGGGGAAGGAGGGAAAGAAAGGGAGGTAGAGGTGAGGTAGAGAGAGGGAGAGAGGGGGTGATAGGGGAAGGAGGGAGAAAGCTGGAGAGTGAGAGACAGAGAGACGGGTTGGAATGGAGATCGGTTCGAATAACAGATGATAAAATATATTACCAATAATAATAATAATAATAATAATAATAATAATAATAATAAGAAGAAGAAGAAGAAGAAGAAGAAGAAGAAGAAGAAGAAATAAAAGAAATAAAAATGTGGCTCGAAAATCAATCTGGTTAATTTCTAAAGCGATTGGTTGTTTTTGCATCAAATTCATCATCCCTACCAACTCTTCGGCCTTCCCCCATTGTCTCCATCCCGTCTTCTTTCGCGCCATCTTTTTCGTTTCAACGATTAGAAAAATCTATATATCAATACCCGTGTTCCTTATTTGTACGACCATTATCATCTTGCAACTCTCTCTGGTTAAAAATGAGACCGTCCAAATCACCCAAAATAAAGTCTATATATGAATACTCGTGTTCCTTAATTATACAACCGTTGTCATCTTCTGTTTCGGCATTATATAATCCACCAAGGTTAAAAGTAAGCATCGAAGGAATCTATATATCAATACTCTTGTTCCTTACGATAACGACCGTTATCATCTTGCAACACGCTATGGTTAAAAATGAAACCGTCTAAATCGTCCAAGATGAAATTAAAACATCTAAATCTTGATTATCTTGTGTTGCTTATCTGCCGAGATAAAGAGATGGGGTGAGAACGCGGAAGCGATAACGTTAATCTGCTTCAATCGAACACAATGAAAAGATGAAAAGACGGAAAGAAAAAAAACGTGAGAGGGATTTAAATCAAGATTATTATACTTTTTATATATTGACGTATTTCGCAATAGCTCTTAAGTAAACATATCAAACGTTGTAATAATTAAATCATCATACTGTGGTATATCCAAAGATCCTGATAGTAATTTTGAAAATATGTCCAGCCCTGCCGCATCCACCTTCCCCATTAGAACCAATAACAAAAATATCTCCCAATCGCGGGCAGAAGACCTGGCCTTGTTTTAGAAAAAATAATTTATCTAGTATAGGGTTTCTCAACGGGGGTCATGAGATCTGGATGGAGGCCACACCGCCGAACTTGAAAAACGGGGGCTACAAGAAGCCAGTAGGGGGCCACAAGAAGTTCAGGATCCACAAAATATACATATAAGAAGTATTTTGTATCGTCTGACCCTGTGGCAAGAACTCGCAGTGGACGATGCCCCTCACATCGAAGTTTTCTGACATACGTCGTATCTATCTATTCTATTTTCAATCTGATCTATGCAACGTAGCCGTTTTTAGTTTTCAATTTCGCGAAGGGGAGGGATATAAAATCTCAGGCTGGCATGGGGGTCACAAAGAACTAGCATTGGGTTGAAGGGGGCCACGGAGGCCGGTTAACTCAGTCGGTAGAGCGTTCGGCTAGAAACCACAAGGTTCCTAGCTCGATACCGGCCCTCGCCAACTCAGCGTATGAGTAGCACAGGGATCTGTGTGGTGAAGTAAGAAGCTGATGGTAGGTGTGGCGCTCTCTCTCAGACACAAAAAAACAATCTACTTGGTCTAGCGCTAGGGAAAAGGGGATAGACTCCCTCGCTGAATTGCTGATATCGACTTTAGGCTACGCCGACGACTATATATGTAGGAGTGAAATGACTTTCGGATCACCCTGTGCAATGAACGTGATTCCCTAACCTTTAGGTATAACTTAATCCAAGACGGGTTGACACTTCATTTTTTAAAAAAAGATGTCTTCCTCTCGTTCTGAGTTTCTCTATTTCGTGCTTGGTAACCAGTTGCATTTAGATTGGGTCATTGGAAAATGATGTATTGCGATTGTCGATGTTAGATTCCATATGGCATCTGTAAAACCTATTTGAGGATTGGGAGACCTTCCTTTCCCAATCATCACCGCCGCCCCCCCTCTTTCATCGATGACGACATCCTCCGCATCATCGTCTCCTTGTGTCTTGGTCTTCGCATATTGCGAGCTTCACCATGCTGCCGATGCCGATTTCAAGGTTGATCGATACTCGTTAGCATATTTAGCTAAACGGCGATCACCTTCCCTCGTCACGTGATACCGAATGATGACTGAAGAAAAGAAGAAGAGTGATAGCGCCAAAGTTACACTCACCGCCACAACCCACCCCACCCCCCAACCTGAGGTCTCGATGGCAAAAAAATCATGGATGGCATAACAGTCTTCTCGTTCGCCGGGACCAGGTCTTTGCTATGTGACGTCACCTGTTTGCGATTCGTCATCACGTGGCATTGTCTACTTTTCCCGCCAAGCCGAAGAGCATTGCCAGATACCCCCCCCCTCCGCACGCACTGGCCGAAAGAGTAAACTTTTGCAACGGTCGTCATCGAAAAAAATCCAGCATAACTGGATCATAAAATCAATATCTCTAATCCGACAAACCGCCGTGGGGTCATCCAGACTCCGGGACAAACTCGAGGAGAGGCCACCTTCATATCGCCATTGTCCGAGGCAACGCACTGTCCATCTTTACTATTGGAAAATAAAATAAAATAAGAGAATTTTATAATTTGCTTGAAGCATTGTGTATATATTGGTTTGAGGTTGATTTTGAAGGCTATCACAATGCAGTTGTAAAGAAAAAAATAATACGGTAACAATGGTGTTGTGTGTTAACCTGTATTTTATTCTTGAATTTTTGAGATAAAATCTCTTTTTCAAATGATCACTGGAACTGAAGTAGTCTAGTTATGGCATTTCTAGTTAAATGAATATTTTTGTTGAAAATGATATTTTTATATAACTGTATTCTCGTGTTGTATGTTTAAGTGAATGCGTTTTTTGTTTGTTTGTTTGTGTGCGTAAATAAAAATAAAAATAAAGATAAAGATAAAGATAGATAGACATGATCAAAAAAGTTGATAGATAAATAGATAGATAGATAGATAGATAGATAGATAATTTAAGGAGAAAAAAATAAAGAAAGAATAACCGGCAACCAGCCTCACCCCCAAGGCATATATTAAAATATTCTGAACAGTATTTATTAGTTGTAAATTTGAAAATCAGTAAGTTTAAATGTTTAATTAACTACTTTTTCTTTTAACCGCGGTGAAGGTAATGTTCTATTTTTTTAAATTTATTTGTTATATATTAATATGTTGGCTAATATAAATAATTCCTGTTTGTTTCTCTTGTAATATATATCATAATATCTTAACTATTCAGTCATACATTAGAGATCTGCTTTATCTTTCTAGCTTTTATTATCTGTGTATGTTAGATTTTTTGAATATATTTTCGTAAGAGAGATGACACCACCACCTCCCAGCCCACCGTAACGGATTTTTTAACTAAGTAAAGCTAATGGCGTTTTATAAATGATTGTTTCGATGCTTATTTTTAAACTTCTTGGATTATATAATACCGAAAACAGACACTTTTTAAAGCGATTATATAGTAAGGCCGTTGTCGTGTCAGTGCTGCTGTATGGCTGCATCACCTAGACCCTAACGAAGCGACTAGAGAATAAACTAGATGGAAGCTGCACAAGAATGCTGTGGATGATCCTGAACAAGACGTGGAAACAGCATCCCACGTGAAAGCAGCTGTACGGCCACCTGCCACATATTACACAAACCATACGAGTAAGACGGACAAGACACGCAGGACATTGCTGGAGAAGTAAGGACGAACTCATAAGCGACGTCCTCCTGTGGAAGCCAGCACATGGGCACGCCAGTGTGGGCCGACCAGCAAAGACGTACATTGATCAGCTCTGCGCTGATACAGGGTGCTGCACAGAGGACCTCCCGAGAATGATGATCAATAGGGACGGATGGAGAGAGATTGTCACCAACAGTGCGACATGATGATGATAATAATATAGTAACTGGTCGTATGCATTAAAATCGAGATAAACAGGACTGCAGAGCGGCGACGTCTTCGTCGTCATGAACAACCAAATGTAGATGGGAATTTCCCCTGCAATGAGTGACCGCATCTGCAAGGAGAGGGTCCACAACTGAATATATGGAGTGACGTCATCGTCGTCTGTGACGGACTTCCCCCCCCAAAAAGTAAAAGAAAATAGTAACTAATGAAATACATTAACACCACATATATTAATGATATACCTAGACTATTTACTTCGAACATCATTAGATTCCATAAAAGAAAAAGATCTCATACTAAATAAGGCAAGAAGCAGGCGGTATCCCGTACAGACTATTACTGATGCAAACTACGCTGATGATCTGGCACATCTTGCAAATACACCTACACTAGTCGATATTTTTTATTTGTCTTATTTATATTTATTAATTTGCACACAGCTATATAGTTTCAAGTATTCCTATCTAATATGATATTTAAAAACGGATATAATTGCATGTGCCAAAGATTTCACTTAAAATTAGTTGCTTACGCGTTTTTGATATCTATACACGAAACACATTCATCTTTAGAAAACAACATAAAATGAAGGAATGGGTGCTCGAATAAGGTTAGCGCATGACGCAGTAATTGAATTTGCCAAGTAGAGAGTTTCATGAAGATAGAAAAAGCAAAGCTTTGAGAAAATAAAAATTTGTTGGTTGTAGGGGTGGGTGGGGAGGAGAGACTAGAATTGTTATTGGTAGTATGATCTTGTATCTGTACAATTTAATAGTGTTGTCTCGTGACTGATATTGCATGTTTAATCTTTTATTTAATATTCTGTACTCTATAGGCATACACTCCACTTTGGCCCTTACTTAGGCTAGACGGGTAGTTGGAGAGGGCTCCTCCGATAAATCGGCTGGTCACATCAAGCCCAAGCACATATATGATTGTCCCAACCCTGTTGCCCTTATGGCACCCCACTCATTTGTATCGTAAGGATGCTAAGAGGCGGTAACTGAGGGTAATGTTCTGGGTATGACGTTAAACTCTATCTGATGGCGAGGTTTCAATTCTGGAGCTCTGGGGAAGATGGAGTAGCCCTTCATCTCCCAGGTTCACTCTGACCCGGAGTGGTAGTACCTGTTAGGATCCCCTCTATGGGTTAAATAGTAACAAATGAGTTTGAGAATGTATTTAAAGAAGAATTGAGTTTATATTAAAAAAAATTGAGTACCCATCAAGAATAAATAAAAAAACTTCTTCGGCATAAAATAACCCAACACGGGTTGGCATGCCGTAAAACCCACCCTGTTAGAATATTTTGATATATAAGATGTGCCACAATACACCCCTTAAATTTATAGACTAAGCGAGGTCATGTGGTTTAAACCTCAGCCAATCAACAGCCCATGTATGTGGCTGGTTAACTACTTAATCGCTGATACTGAGAGACGTCCATTTGCAATCATTGACGAAGGACCTGCAAGACTGAGGAGCACCAAGAAACAACCAAAGGATTCTTTACTAAGGATCGCGCTCTGCTTAAGGATATCCGCTATATGCTATTGTTTGAAGCCTAAAGGATGGCCACAAAAATCGTAACCCAACCAAATTCGTAATTGGAAAATAACATAAAACGAAGGAATGGGTGCTCGAATAATGTTAGCGCATGACGCAGTAATTGGTAGTTGCATTTTGTATCTGTACCATTATGACTTTGATAGTGTTGTCTTGTAACTGGTATTGTATGTTTCATCTTTTGATATTTACCACGTACCCCACGTGTACGGGTTAGGCACAAGGCCCTATTAATGTGGGACCACCCACGAGCCGTGACTCATGGGTGGCGGGTGTAACAAAATGCGTTGATCCCATCGATATTCCCCCTCAAGGGGGGCGCCTCAGGCACTGGACAATAAACCAAGCCCTGTCCTTTTAAATTAAGGGGGCAGGTTGTTACAACATTATGGGCCATCCTTTAATCTTTAAGCAAGAGCGCTTGTTCAGCGGAAATCCTTGGTAATCCTCTGGTAAAGAATCCCCAGTATTGTAAGTTCCTTCGTCAATGATTGCAAGTGGACAATGAAAGTGTCAGTGTTTAAGTAGTGAATCAGCCACGCATTATATCAGTTGATTGGCTGGAGGAATAAACCACGTGACCGCGCCCAGTCTATAAATTTAGGTGGGGAATTGTAGCACACCTTATATTACCAAAATATGGGAACCTCACGTGGTGTAATGGTTAGCAAGCTAGTTTAGCAAACCATTGTTAGTGAGTTCGATTCTCACTGGGCGCCCCATATTTCTGGCCTTGTGCCACATCTAAGCTAAGCTTAGTAAATAACTATATTACCAAAATATGGGAACCTCACGTTGTGTAATGGTTAGCAAGCTAGTTTATCAAACCATTGTTAGTGAGTTCGATTCTCACTGGGTGCCCCATACTTCTGGCCTTGTGCCATATCTAAGCTAAGCTTAGTAAATAACTATATTACCAAAATATTCCAACACAAGTGTTGCCGGAGGGGGGATGGTGCCCCTGAGATGAACGATGTTAACTTATGCGGTCCATGGCCGACGCCACTGGATCCCCCGGTCGAAACCGGAGTTAGATATGTTGGACATCTTTTATTAAATACTCTGTACTTCATAGACATCACATTGTGTAGGGGTGATGGTTAAAGAGCTACTCTAGCTGATTATCACAAGTACAATCGAATGTATTCATTCTTTACTTGTTTTTCACCCGCTTGTCAACATTAAGATTGAAATATTTTACGAATAAAAAATGAATGTGTAGACAAAATAAAAATATACAAATAAATAATGAATATTTCTTTTATATGAATGGTGCATATAAAAATATCTGTAAAATAAAAGTATTATTTATTACCGCCATCTTGGTTGAAGGTATCGTTGATCATTTTGCTAGATTTTTTTTTTCAAACTTTCATTTCGTATTATATATTTTCTTTCTCATTGTCTCATTCTTTTTTCATTCTTCTTCTTCTTCTTCTTCTTCTTCTTCTTCTTCTTCTTCTTCTTCTTCTTCTTTTATATCTATCTTCTTCTTCTTCTTCTTCTTCTTCTTCTTCTTCTTTTATATCTATCTTCTTCTTCTTCTTCTTCTTCTTCTTCTTCTTCTTCTTCTTCTTTATATCTATCTTCTTCTTCTTCTTCTTCTTCTTCTTCTTCTTCTTCTTCTTCTTCTTATATCATTCTTCTTCTTCTTCTTCTTCTTCTTCTTCTTCTTCTTCTCTCTTATATCATTCTTCTTCTTCTTCTTCTTCTTCTTCTTCTTCTTCTTCTTCTTCTCTTATATCATTCTTTTTCTTCTTCTTCTTCTTCTTCTTCTTCTTCTTCTTCTTCTTCTTCTTCTTCTTCTTCTTATTCTCTTTTTGCCATATTTTTCTTCTTCTTCTCTAATATCATATATATCTTCTTCTTCTTCTTCTCTTCTTCTTCTTCTTCTTTCTCTTCTTCTTCTTCTTCTTCTTCTTCTTCTTCTTCTTCTTCTTCTTCTTCTCACTCCCTGCTTTCATTCATTCCTGTCACTTTCTTTCAAAACATCGCAACGACTTCCGACGAGATTCATTCTTTGTCAAAAACTTCATTTTGTTTTCCTTTTTCCAATCATTTTATCCCCCTTCCCATAATTCTATCTTTCATTCACTTCCTGCTTGTTCTTGTTCTTAGGATTATTATTATTATTATTATTATTATTATTATTATTATTATTATTATTATTTCAGCTTAATTTATTTTTTTAACATTTTTGTCATTATTTCACGAGACTTTGACGCATTATGTATCAGTTTAAAAAAAATTCATACTATAAAGGTATACACACACGTGTATATATATATATATATATATATATATATATATATATATTATATGTGTGTGTGTGTGTGTGTGTGTGTGTGTGTGCGTGTGTGTGTGTGTCAATCTTTATAGAATATTGTTACGAGTGTACACACACACACACACACACATACACACACACACATACATATGTGTATGTGTGTGTGTGTGTGTGTGTGTGCGTGTGTGTGTGTGTCAATCTTTATAGAATATTGTTACGAGTGTACACACACACACACACATACACACACACACACATACATATGTGTATGTGTGTGTGTGTGTGTGTGTGTGTGTGTGTACACTCGTAACAATATTCTATAAAGATTGATTTACTTCTAAACCAAGGACACCAACATTTTATATAAGTAAAGTCGTCGGGTGGCCTAAAGTCGATACCAGCCAGACAGCGAGAGAGTCGATCCCTTTTTCACTAGCGCTAGAGCAAGACATTGTCTTGCCTGCCGGGATCGAATCCGCGTCCTCCCGCATGCAAAAACAAATGCGATTTAGGCACTGGACGGACCCGAGGTCCGACTGATGTTTGGGTAATATGCCCATGAAATAACCAAAGCGAGTGGAGCGTGGCGTGACAAGTAGAGAAGCATTCGGCTTACGTGAGACGGCAGTCAGAAGAGATTATTTTGACGACGACGGATTTTCAGCTGCTGGTCGAAGACGAAGACTGTGTTGACCAAAAGAAAGTTTGGCCTGCGAGAAGATGGTGAACTCGCTTCTTTTTGCCCCCACCCCCTCAGCAAGAACTTGTTGACTCAAATATCTATTTTCCCCCCTCTATTTTCCTCCTTCTATACAAATGATATTGTTTTGGCGTCTGAGGCATGTCGCCACACCTACCATCAGCTCCTCGCGTTACCACACAGATCCCTATGCTATGCTGAGTTGGCGAGGTCCAGTATCCTAGTCAGACACTGAGTTAAACTGGACCTTTATTCATGTTATTATTTACTCCTTTTGAGTTTTCACATCAGTGTTAGCTGATGGCCTTTCACTGGAGTCTGAGTGACAGCAAGTCTCCTCGGGTCTCCAGGACTCTTCTGAGTATTCTGGCAGATTGCAGCAGTGCAGTGTTCTGAATGGTTTCAATCCTTCCTCTGATATCCAAACTTTCCAAGCCCTTTTCTAATCCTTTTGGGACTGTTCCAAGTGCACCAACTACAATTGGTATCACTTTCACTTTCATATTCCACAACTTTTTCAGTTCTCTGGCAAGGTCCAGATATTTGTCCATTTTTTCATTTTCCTTTATCTTCACCCTGTGATCTGCTGGCACTGCAAAATCCACCAGTTGACAAGTTCTTTCTTTTTTGTTTATCAACACTAGGTCTGGCCTTCTCGCTGGGATAAGGTGATCCGTTTTTATCTCAAAGTCCCAGAGAATTTTGTGCGTTTCGTTCTCAAGAACATATTCTGGTTTATGCATATACCATTTTGTTGTGTGGTCAAAATTTAATTTTTTGCATAATTCCCAGTGGATCACCTTCCCAACCCAGTCGTGTCTAGTTTTGTATTCTCGTTGTGCTAGTTTGCTACATTCGCAGAGTATATGGTTTACAGTCTCATTATTATTATTATTATCATTATTATTATTTGATCATAAATAATACATAATTATATCCGTTTTTACTGTATAATCTTCAACTAAAAATCTTTAATTCCTGGTAACATTGATTTCAAAGAAAATTAACTTTATTATTAAGAACAATCCGGCATGTCTTGTTATACTTAGTATTATCTGCATTATTTGGACTATTGTCATCATCTTCATTGTTATCTGTACAACGTTTCGACCGATGTGCCCTCCGGCCTTCTTCAGGTATTTTTTGTCGGACTCGGGAACCTTCTCGGACTCGGGAACCTTCTTGTCGTAATCGTGAGCCATCACGGAACTTTGAACCTAACCCTTTATTTAATCCATGACAGTCTATTCTTATCTCTATCCGTCTCATCAGTGTGGCTAGACACAGCAACTACTTATGGCCAGGAGCGAAACATATATGTAAATAGACCTAGATAGATAGATAGATAGATAGATAGATAGATAGATAGATTGACTGATAGCTAGGAACATATCAAGAGAGATATGATATGGATATTATATTCGTTTCGTCACCCAAAATTTATTTATCCACGACACACAAACATATAACTTGTTCGACTCCTTCTCCCCTCCTCCTCCTCCTTTTCTTTTTATTCTTCTATTCCTTTTCTTTATATTTCATCAAACTTTCTTTCTTTCTTTCTTTCTTTCTTTCTTTCTTTCTTTCCCTTCTAAACGTTTATCCATTTCCTCTGTTAATGACAACACGATGAAGCACAAAGGCGCCAGATCATAGATGCATTATGGGTAAAGAAATAAACCTCCATCTTTTTTTTTTTTTTTTTTTTTTTTTTTCATCGTGACTATTTTTAGCCGGTACAAAGTGATATGGAAAAAAAACACTGCAGGACAGAAAAATAAACAAAAAACAAAACAAAACAAACAAAAAAACATAGAAAATGAAGAATTAAAAAGACTGAAATAGGAAGAAAGAAGAAGAAAAAAAAAGAGAAAAAAACGAAACAAAAAAAACAGGCGTTATATCCCAGAAATCCCCATGATTTCCGATTGGGAAGGAGAGAAAAAATGATAATGGAGTGTAAAAAAAATAGATTTGTTCACAAAAATTAAAATCACACAAAAGCAAAATCTAAAATAAACAATGAATGATTTCTTCTGTCGATGCTCTCAGGATTGTGTGTTATTCATTTACAATATCGTGACTGCAAGGAGAAGTCACTTCTATTTTGGGCACTTGGATTGCTACTATTCATTATTATTATTATTATTATTTTCACTCCTTTTGAGTTTTTCACATCAGCGTTATGTGATGGTATTTCACTGGAGTCTGAGTGACAACAAGCCTCCTCAGGTCTCCAGGACTCTTCTGAATATTCTAGCCGATTGCAGCAGTGCAGTAGTCTGGATAGTCTCAATTCTTCCTCTGATTTCCAGTTCCTCCAGTCTTTTTTTTTTTTTCAAGTTTATTGGGACCGTTTCAAGTGCACCAACTACAATTGGTATCACTTTCACCTTCACATTCCACAGCTTTTTCAATTCTCTGGCAAGGTCCAGGTATTTATCCATCTTTTCATTTTCCTTCAGCTTCCCCCTGTGATCTACTGGGATCACAAAGTCCAGTTGACACGTTTTTTTTTTTTTTTTGTTTTTTGTTAATCAACACTAGGTCTGGTCTCCTGGCTGCGATAGGGGGATCCGTCTTTATCTCGAAGTCCCAGAGAATTTTATGCGTTTCACTATCAAGAACAGATTCTGGTTTATGCATATACCATTTTGTAGTATGGTCTTCTTCTTCTTCTTCTTCTTCTTCTTCTTCTTCTTCTTCTTCTTCTTCTTCTTCTTCTTCTTCATGGACTGCTCAGCCACCAGTGTTCCATCCTTAAGCATCACGTGTCGCCATCCACAGCCAACAGGTGGTCCATTGTGGGGGTCTTACCCCTCTGCAGAAGTACAGTCGGTGTATTCAAACGCCCCAGCCGATATGGCGGCCAGAGTGGTAGTACCTGTTAGGGTTCCACCCATGGGGTAAATAGAAAAATGTGTTTATAAAAAATGAGTATCCACTTAAGAATGACTTTATTTCAAAACTTTATCGGTATTAAATGGCCCACTGAGGTTGATATGCCGTAAAACAAAACAAACTAAACTAAACTATTCTTCTTCTTCTTCTTCTTCTTCTTCTTATTATTATTATTATTATTATTATTATTATTATTATTATTATTATTATTATTTACTCCTTTTGAGTTTTCACATCAGTATTAGCTGATGATCTTTCACTGGAGCCTGAGTGACAGCAAGTCTCCTCAGGTCTCCAGGACTCTTCTGAGTATTCTGGCAGATTGCAGCAGTGCAGTGTTCTGAATGGTTTCAATCCTTCCTCTGATATCCAAACTTTCCAAGCCCTTTTCTAATCCTTTTGGGACTGTTCCAAGTGCACCAACTACAATTGGTATATTATTATTATATTATTATTATTATTATTATTATTTTATTATTATTATTATTATTAATGATAATGTTCGACATCGTCATCGTCAGTATAAAGTGTAATCATAACAGTAACTAAATCTATAAGAAAGTATAAGTGAGAGTCAAAAATTATCCGCACTTTCGCCATAACATATCTTTATTATTGTCACACTGCGTTCTGCGCATGCGTGCTTATAGCTGGCACTGTCGTGGTCATGTGATCAAAGTTTGAACCTGATCGTACCAATGTGCTTGCCGTCTTTTCAGTGTAAACATGGTATTATGCACTAAGGAAGAACAAAGAGCAGTAATCGCTGAAAATCTTCGATCGTTGATTTAATGATACTGTAGAACTAGGATATTATGCAATTGCTAGCTTTTCTTCTATACAGAGAAAGCAGAATTTATCACCCGATTTAATTACGGGATCTTTTAATAATCTCCTACTTTATGATAGTGTTCATATCATTTTTTTTTTAAATTTCTAATTGTTTAACCTACTGTTCTTCTACAAGGATAGATTTGAAGAAAAAGTGGAAGTGAATCCGACAGTATGTAATATTACTAAAAATTGAAAAAACACAAGTTCATCAACCAGTAATGATTATTTCGCCTACGATGCAGTGTTTAGATCTGTTTCAATAGATCTTCACCAGGGCTTTCGTTAGTTTGAGGAAAGCTGAATGTATCACAGAAAATAAGAAGTCTGTAAGACTCTTTTGCTTTGTCGGTCAGTCTATTTAAAAATTGTTGAATGAAAAGTGAGCGTTCTTGGATGTTTAAAACAAAACGAAAGATTTATCATTAGATAACCCACGAAGGTTGATATGCCATTAAACAAAGAAACCAGACCATCATTGTACATTTATATTTACATTTTTGTATAGATGTCTCCTGTACAGTTATATAATATCACGTATTCCTAGCTAATACAAATAATATGCATACAGTTGTATGGTTTCAAGTATTCGTATCTAATACTAAGTAATTAATTTTCTTAAATAATAATTTCTTTTTCACATAGCTATATGGTTTCAAATGATTAATAATAATCCTTAGTAAACAATTATTTCTTCAAGTAACTATTCTTAATACAAATAATTTCCACACAGTTATATAATTTCAAGTAACTAATAATAATAATACTGCTTTTTAGACAATTATAGCTTCAAGTAACTATTCTTAGTACAAATAATTTGCACACTGTTATATAATTTCAAATAATTAATAATAATCCTTAGTAAACAATTATAGCATCAATCAACTATTCTTAATACAAATAATTTCCACACCGTACTACATGTACTTTTCAGTTCCAATTTAAAGACTATTTATTATCAATATTTAATTTTGCAATTTTCCTATATATATATATATAATATATATAATATATATATATTATATATATATGTGTGTGTGTGTGTGTGTGTGGTGTGTGTGTGTGTGTGTGTGCAAAATAGAATTATGATATTTCCTTGGCCCACCTGAAATTTGCTGTGGCCCATTTAGGCCATCGGTTGGGAACCACTGATTTAGAGAATATACCAAATTCAAGCAATGGAAAATTCATACCATGACTTTTCTTTATCTCATTTTCAACAGCGATAAAAAAACAAAACAAGATAGAAAAGAAATGAAGTTTTCTACTGCACATTCACTGAATGGAGTAGACAATAACGATTAGAGAATTGGCCTGGATTTGATGCTTTCTTTCTTTCACAATTACTAAAGTGCCTATGTACTTACATTTTATATACGACAACTTCCAAATGTTCCGCTCTATTCGACGACATCCCTATCCTCCCTCCGACAGAACACATCAGGCCAATCAACATCTGTCGAGGTAAATATGAAATCTGACGCGATTCACGTCATTGACTGTCAAACATGTAAAAATCATAAGAGCCATTCTGTAAATTAGGAAAACTAGCTAGAATATCCACCCTCCACCGGGCGTAAAAATTTAAGCTTTAATGTAATGGAATATATATTAAATTAGAAAGACTAACAAAATTAAATATGAACATATATAAAAAAGATTACGCTTATTTTAATCATATTTTGACTGGTTTCTATATAAAATAATTCATGGGATTGATTTTAATACGTTGAAGAATAAAACAATAATATTAGATCAATAACACCAAGTTATTATTTATTAAACCCGGTTTTGTTAAAACCAGTATGCAAATTAACCACACTATATATTATGTAAACCTTTATTTCTTTGTGATATATAAGACACATTGCAGGATTTTAAACGCACTGTAGCGTAGTTTCGTATTTGCCTATTATTTAAGCGGCTGGTTCAAAAAGTAACTACGAGACACTATGGTTAGTTAAGGTCTAAACCCGTCTCGTTGGGGCGTTCGCCACTTACATTACTGTAAGTTCTTCACACAGCATGGACTATCCTAGTCTCATGTCTGTGGCTTTATATGTTATCTTGTACCATTCATGAATGTGTCTTCATCTTTATTTATTACTCCTTGTTTATGTACCCGTTTACCTATGTACTTTGTATCTCGTCATATCCATGTGCTGTATTATATTAAATGTTTTGTCTATTAACCTTCGTCGGAGTTTTGTATATTCAAAATATATAACTTTGAACCTTCCTTACAGCACTAATAACATGGGCTGTTTTAAGGCAAATCTAACTCAGATTTTCACAGAGACATTGGAAATAAATAAGATTTATTCTATGTATTAAGGATTTTGACGTTTTGTTTTATTCATTCTTGATGGGTATTGAAAATTCTTTTTTGTAAACTCAATTTTGTTAACGTATTTTTAAAACTCATTATTCTATTTAACCCATAGATGGGACCTTAACAGGTACTACCACTCCGCATCAGAGTGGACCTGGGAGTAATGGCAATGAATGGGTACTCCACACTCTCTAGAGCTCCAGAACAGAAACTTTCCCATTAGATGCAATTTTACGTGCCTATGACATCTAGGCATAAAATATCTCTACGGGCTGGTCCGAAAGTCGTGTCATCCCTATATATTGTTTTAACTAATGGTTTTTGTTTTAATTATATATGTAATTATGTAATTATTTTACTTCTAAAAAATCTGAAAAATTAAATTAGTTTCTAGAATTTCGGGTTGTATTATATGATTATTTTGCCTCTAAAAATTTGTAGGAGAGAATATAACTTTCGGACCACCCTGTAGGCTGCGTAATATGCTGTTAAAATCAATTAATTAATTGGTCTTCACCGAGTGCTCCATTTTCGTGGCCTTGTGTTAAACTAAGCTTAGAAAATGACTATTCCTGGGAGTTTTTATTTTTTCAGCTTAATTTTTGTGATTCAGTTTCCGTTTTTATTTTATTTATCTTATTTATTTATTTATCTATTTATTTTATTTTTTGAGAGAAAGAGAGAGAATCCATTTGCAATGCCACCCTACAGACATATTTCTAAAAAAACAAAAAACAAAACCATCAACAAAAAAACAAAAAAAAAGAAAAAAAAAGTCCAGCCTTCCTCGTCACCAAAAATGACAAGTCGGCCATTCCAACTTGCTGTTATAATGTGTCAAGCAGACGACACTTTTTTTCTTTCTCTTTCCTCACTTAATTATTCTCCTCTCACTCTTCCCCCCTCTCTCTCTCTCTTTCTCTTTAGTTAATTTCCAGTCTTTTTTCCTCTCACTTTATTTCTCCCTCTCTCTACTTTCTCCTGCTATTTCCACTCCTACTACCCCACTCCAACTCTCTCGCTCATCGCTTTTCTCCGATTTCTTTTTCTCTCTCATCATTTTCTACTCCCACTCCTTTCCTCTCCTCAGCCTTCAACTAACCTCTCACTTTTTAAAGAAATTTTATCTTAACATTATTTACTTAGACTGGCTTAGTCTGGCACAAGACCCCAAGTCTGGAGCGCCCATAAAGTTTGAAACTATTTCAGAAGTAATAGTTTGGGAAACTAGCTTGCTAACCACTGCTCCATGGCAGAATTTTATATTGACTAGCAGGACCAGTGGATATACCACAGTATGATAATTTAATTATTTCAATGTTTGATATGTATACTTAAAAGCTATTGCTAAATAGTTCAATATGTAAAAAGTATATCAATCTTGATTTAACTTTCTCTCCTCACTCTCTTTTTTTCTTTCTTTCCTTCTTTTCATCTTTTCATTATGTTCGATTGAAACAGATTAGCGTTATCGCTTCCGCGTGCTCACCCCATCTCTTTATCTTTCCCTTAATCTCTTTCTTTCTTTCTTTCTTATTATATTTTTCTACGTAGCATATCCTTTTCTTCCCTTTATTTCTTTATAATAAAAACGGAATGGTCCATTATTTAGCTGAGGTGATGACACTCATAATAAATAAGAATCGGCGGATAAGTAACATCAGATAATCAGGATTTACATTTTTGCATTTTCATCTTGGACGATTTAGACGGTCTCATTTTTAACCAGAGTGCGTTGCAAAATGACAACTGTCGTACATTAAGGAACATGAGTATTAATATATACATATACATAGGCACTCGGTGTCGATCAACCTCAACACATTAGCAATTATATGAGACTGGCTTGCTAATCATTGATCCACGACTTTTTAAAAGTATGTTGTCTCTCACGATATGGATGATTGAAGCTACATAATCTTACTGACACTTTTACCTCTTTGGCTTTGTTTAAGATATAAGCTTAAGCAAGTATGTATTTAGCCAACCCTTCCACAATGGAAAGGGTGTGACACGTTTATATTTTAAGCAGGGCTAAAGCTGGTTTGAATCCAGAGTTTTCTTTCTCCTAGACTGGTTGTCCAACCAAGGCTAAAGAACACAGTCTGCTTTACGGTCAGTATGTGATACAAGATATTTTTTAAGCAAAGTTAAAGATTGTTTGAATTCAGTTTTCTTCTCATTAGACTGGTTGCGCAACCAAGTCTAAAAAATCCAGTTTGCTTTACGGGAAGGATGGGACACAAGGTAATTTTTTAAACAGAGTACAGCCGTAGTAATTAAGAGTTTTCTTTCTCCTAGACTGGTTGCCCAACAAAGTCTAAAGGACCCAGTTTGCTTTACGGGAAGGATGGGACACAAGGTAATTTTTTAAACAGAGTACAGCCGTAGTAATTAAGAGTTTTCTTTCTCCTAGACTGGTTGCCCAACAAAGTCTAAAGGACCCAGTTTGATTTACGGACAGGATGTGACACAAGTTAATTTTTAAGCAGAGTAAAGCAGGTTTGAATTCAGAGGGTTTTTTTTCTCCTACATTGGTTGCTCAGCCAAGGCTAAATATCCAAGTCTGCTTTACAAGGGGAACAAATGAATTCATGGCTTTCCCAAGGGTGGTAGCGCGAAGTAAAACGCAAAAA
>CM042167.1:40739440-40776940 GCA_023376005.1 Doryteuthis pealeii
GAGAGAGAGAGAGAGAGAGAGAGAGAGAGTAATATATGTGCTGGTACATACATGCATATATTACTCGCTCTGTCTGTCTGTCTGTCTGTCTCTCTCTCTCTCTCTCTCTCTCTCTCTCTATATATATATATATATATATATTCAAAACAGTTTGGTTAAACATAATAGAATCATTAATGCTTTCATATTTGTTTTCTTTTTCTTTCAAGTTTCCTAACAATTGTTTTTATTCATTCCATATTAGTCAAGAGAGATAGAACTTTTCAAGATGTTCTTTGATTTCTGAAGTTCTTTGATTTCAATGTTCACCTCTTGAATTATTTTTTTAAGATCTTCCAATTTGTCTTTTGAAGTTAAATCTGAAGTCCATTGTTGAAGTATCATGTTGATTTGTACGATCATGTAATTTGAAATTGGTGGGTATTTGGGCAGCATCTTTTCATTCAAACAAATTTCGTTAAACATAATAGAATCCTTATTGTTTTTAAGTTTTTGCCCTGTTCTTTTAAAGTCTATAACAATTATTTTGATTTTTTATATATATAATATATATATATATATATATATATATATATATATATATATATCGTTGAAAGCGCATAGTATCCAGGGGTTAAGACCGAGAAAAACAAATACAAAGTGCTCAATACAATGTAGAGCAAAAATTATTTATAAAATGGATAAAAGTAACCTACTCGAGTTTCATCGCCTGAATCGTCAGGGTTACATCCGCTGAATTAATCGAGTTTTCGATTAATGTCAGTTGGTACCATGTATGACCGTTGAAATGGTCTTATTTTTTTTATAGAACGGTCATACATGGTACCAACTGACATTAATCGAAAACTCGATTAATTCAGCGGATGTAACCCTGACGATTCAGGCGATGAAACTCGAGTAGGTTACTTTTATCCATTTTATAAATAAACACACACACACACACACACACACACACACACACACTATATATATATATATATATATATATATATATATAATATATATACATATATATATATATATATATATATATAATATATATATAGATAGATAAATAGATAGATAGATAGATAGATAGATATTAGTTTTCCTTTCACTTACCAAATGTCTGAACTATGGACTTTCCAATAACAATCAAAATTATGCAAGCACAAATTGGCCAAAATTATTGTAAGTCTAGAAGCTCTTCATTTTATTATATATATATATATATATATATATATATATATATATATATATATTATATATATATATATGTGTGTGTGTGTGTGTGTGTGTGTGTGTGTGTGTATGTGTGTGTGTGTGTGTAAATAAAATGAGAATAATATATATATATATATATATATAATATATATATATATATATATGTGTGTGTGTGTGTGTGTGTAGTCACGATCAGTCTATGCCAATTACACACTTCGCAAAATTCACATTTTCGACATCTTTAGAAAAAAAGATGTCCCTTTTGGGCTTCCATATTAATTTTTTCTCTCGTTTCAACTACGCCATTAACAAGTGGAACGTACTTTCCTTATGAACGATGAACAAAGTGGAAATGGAGATTTTTCATCATCCACTATCTTCCTCAACTGATTTCTCTTGGCTTGGACAACTTTTACAACAACAAAACGATTCCATAACTCTGAAAAAGAAAACAAAAGAGAAACAAAAAAGAAAAATGGCCTCCGAGAAATTTGTTTGAAAAATAAATTTCTTTTTCTGTGTTTTTAAGGAATTGCGTCAAATTGAATGTGATACATTTTCATTAACTCATTCCTGGCGGAATTTTAAAAAATAGTTTTTCGTTTTCCCAATTTCCAAACAAAAAGGTCTGTCCAGAGAGTGTACCCCAATTTTTTATATTCTGGTCAGACTTCAGCTAAAAAGATCTAAATATTATAAAATAATAAAATTCGAAGGCAATACAATGCGTAAAAAATAAAGACAAAAAGATGTTTATATGTCTAATCGATTTCAAAGCGAAGCTTCATCGTCAGAGACTGATTTCAGAAATGACGTGCTTAAGCACGTCATTTCTGAAATCAGTCTCTGACGATAAAGCTTCGCTTTGAAATCGATTAGACATATAAACATCTTTTTGTCTTTATTTTTTACGCATTGTATTGCCTTCGAATTTTATTATTTTATAACATACTTAACAATGCTTCAAGCAAATTACCAATTACTTTTATCTAAATATTAATACTTGTGTTCCTTAAAAGGATGGCCGTTATCATCTTGCAGCGCCCCCTGGCTTAGAATGAGATCGTCCAAAAATTCGACGAATAGGCAACGCCAGATAATCAGGATTTACATTTTTGCATTTCATCTTGGAAAATTTGAACGGACTCATCTTTAACCAGAGGGTGTTGCAGGATGATAACGGTTGTATTTTGTAGGAACATGTGTATTAATATATAGATACTTTTTCTTTTCCCATTTTCAAAACAAAATTCACGAGGTATGTCCAGAAAGATTGCTAGCATTTTTTTTATATCTGGACTAACCATTCTTCCCTTATTGTACAGAGAAATTCTCACAGAACATTATAATTATTACAATTATAAGCAAGGACGAACTCATAAAAAAAATAAAATTTAAATGATAACAGCGTGGATTTTTTCATTTGATATTTTAGATAGTAGACATTAACATTTCTTTTCAGAGTGGCTGGATCAATGCAAGGTCTATTTTTTACACACACACACACACACACACACACACACACACACACACACACACACACACACACACACATATATATATATATATATAATATATATAATAATACTTTAAGGGTAATCATTATGATCACCTATATAGGTGGATACGAAGGAAAGAGTGAAAAAAAAATTGTTTTATTTGATAAAAACAAGGGCCCTTTCGTCCGGTTGCTCATCAAGGTTTATACAGCCGGAGACGACTAAAAGTCAAATTGTAAATACATATGGGTATATATATGAGGGAGGTTTTTAGGGAAAAGAAGAAAAAAAAAATTTTACTTTCTTCTTTTAAGTCCCATTAAGTGACACCAGGCCCCAGACCCTTTATTGGGCGAGTGTCTGGGGCCTGGTGTCACTTAATGGGGACTTAAAAGAAGAAAGTAAAATTTTTTTTTTCTTCTTTTCCCTAAAAAACCTCCCTCATATATATACCCATATGTATTTACAATTTGACTTTTAGTCGTCTCCGGCTGTATAAACCTTGATGAGCAACCGGACGAAAGGGCCCTTGTTTTTATCAAATAAAACAATTTTTTTTTTCACTCTTTTCCTTCGTATCCACCTATATAGGTGATCATAATGATTACCCTTAAAGTATTATATATATATATATATATATATATATATATATATATTAGCTACTGGCATTTTTGTCGTCTGCTAGGAATTTTAAAGCGAATTAAAAATAATCAAATCTATTATTTAAGGTCAAACTTTGTCTAAATCGATAAGTAGTAACATAATAACCATCATTAAAAAAAGAAAAATATCATTACATATGCAGTTTATTTTTAATACATTAAAAGGGTTTTGTTTTGGTCAATTTGGACGCGATTCGCCATTCTGTCTCTTTTTGATGGTTTTAAGTGCTTGTTAACAATTTACTGTCGCGATTGCAAAAAAAAAAATTACCAAAAGTCAGCTAATTATCCGATTTTAAGGAAATTTTCAATATTGATTTATCAATTAATGAATTTTATAATGCATTAGTTATTTTATTTCAAAACATTAATTTAGTATTTTTGCTATGAAAAATTAATATATAAAATTCATTTAAAATGTGAAAAATCTGATGTTAAGTTTAAAATGTTATATTTTTAGATTCTAGAAGTAAATATCTATTTGATGCAAACCTTATATTATCAAATCAAAGTATACTTTTTGAAGAAAAACTTGATTGAAAATTTACCCCCCTTTTTAAGCAGAAAAAATATCGATGTATATTTTTTTCTTTTAAAAAATAATAGCCAATTAAATAATTATCGAAATGAGTAAAAAAAAATCTCCAAAAAAAATTAATTATCTATTATTTTTTTACATTTTATTTTTCGATTTTCGGTACTTATTTTCTCATAGAATAGCCATCGTAAGAATGTTTTTGTTTCTATTCATAACTTCGGTCTTTTATCTCTTTATTTATACTGTAATTAATACAATATAAGACCAACTTGAAAAAAATGTTACGCCCCCAACATAAGGGGGGGGGGGTCAAAATTAAGCGACCTGAAAAAAAATGAGAAAGTTTTGAAATAAAATAAATAATACATTATAAAGATCATTTGTTGATAAATAAACACTGAAAATTTCATTAAAATCCAATAATTCCCTGATTTTTTGGTAAATTATTTTCGGAGGGGGGGGTTGAAAATGGAAGCTAATCCGACGGTATGTTGAAATGAAAAGATAAAGGAAAGAAAATGTTGAATGGATAAAATAAGATTTATTTTATTTTATTTTACGGACACGTATTTCGGCCAGGAGCTTATCCATGCATATATGTATTTTATCTATTATCATTTTCAATACAAAATAAAATAAAATAACAATAATAGAAAAAAACAGAAATGTTTAGTATACAAAGAAATAGTGACCTTCGTCAGAATAAATTCTTATTTGTTTTAAATGAAATCGGTTGAAATACGGAGAATTTCCGAGATGTTCGAAAAAATAACTTTTTTTAAAATCGCTTGAAGAAAGTGTTCTAACGCGATGGAGAAAACAGTATATATATATATATATATATATATGTGTGTGTGTGTGTGTGTGTGTGTGTGTGTGTGTGTGTGTGCGTGTAGAATTAAACAAAAGGCACATCTGTTTAACAATTCTATTTTTGATCTTTTCCAATTTTCTGTCCAACTTTTTAATGTCTGGGTGGAATTGATGGATAAGTCCACCAAAGTTCAGGTCCCAAGTACTTTCGGCACTTCGAAGCGCCATCATCAGGGGTGATGTATTCCAGATTTTTTATTTTTATTTTTATATATTAATGTGGAGGCTGGAAGGAGAAGAATTGGTGAGAAAGGTGTTATAGGCATTTTAGAATGTGTGTACTGCATTGGAAATTAATTTTGTTTAAGGATGGTTTGTATTGTTTTATGTATAAAGCTTCTAGTATTTGGAGTTTTTGTTTATTTTTTTCTTTGTGCAAAATGTGTGTATTTTCGGTTAGAACATTTCGGTAATTAGAGCGGGGGCATGAATGTAATTTTAGGTGTTGTGAAATAGAGCTATTGTCTGTTAAATGGAGGGTCAGACGCCTTGATAATGTGGTTGAGGTGAATCCAATGTATGTATTATCATTTTCTGGGAGACTACAATCTCCTAGGGGACACTTAAATCTATATACTACATTGGTCTCATTAAGCCTGATAATAAGGTAAAATTTATTATTTATTATAAAAAATACAAAACTACCAACCTCGTCATTCGTAACAATTTTTCTTCCCCCACATTTCATTTTAGACGATTTGTGTGTATATATATATATATATATATAATATATATATATATATATATATATATATTTATTTATTATTAATTTAATTATATGTTTTATTCCTTTAATTATTATTATTATTATTATTATTATTATTATTATTATTATTATTTTTTTTTTATTTTATTTCTTTACTTTTATTTCTATATTGGTTATCTTTATTTTTCTCTTTATTTTTCTTCTTTTTCTTATTTTTAGCCTTTAAATTCTGCTCATTTTGTATATACACTCTTACAACTATTTCCCCAAGGAATCTGCCCCAAGCTAAGCCACACCTCATCCAAAACATAGACCTCCCCGCCTCATTCAAAGAAACTAACCCTACCCATTCCAAAATAAGACACCAACCCTCCCTCCCCTAAATTGATAGATATAAAAGAGATGTTACTTTGGGAAATTCTCAGTAAGAGTCATGTTCTTGTGATTAACTGAAGATGCCGTATTAATACGGTTGAAATAAATTATTGTAATGAAGCAAGTTTAGAGTTTTTCTTCATTTACTATATATATATATATATATATATATATATATATATATATATTAGCGGATTTCGTGATTCGCTTCTCAACAAGGGATCAATGATCCAAGATAACTCAGACGCTCTCTTGACTGACAAAAGTGATATTATCAAACGTTGGGCGGAACATTTTTCTACAGTCCTGAATCAGAAATCTTCTTTCGATACTCATGTAATAGACACTCTTCCCCAGAGACCTGTTGTAAAATCCCTATCTGCAAACATGTCAATACTTGAGGTGAAGAAAGCTATCAAACAACTTTCAAATGGAAAAGCACCTGGCGAAGATGGAATTTCAGCAGAATTGTATAAACGTGGAACCAATCTTTTGACACACGGGCTCTGCAAATTCTTCAACCTTGTGTGGGACAGGGGTGAAGTCCCGCAACAATTTATTGCCCGCATCAATTGTCCATTTGTACAAGAACAGAGGAAATAAGTATGACTAATTCTAAATTTTAAATTATTAAATCATTAAATGATGAATTATTAAATCATTAATATATATTTCTTTATCCCAAACATCGTGCATTCCCATTGTAGATACTGCAAACTCTAAACACAGTAATTGTACACACACACATACATATATATATATGTATGTGTGTGTGGGTCTCTCAACAGTTTACATCCGGCCTTAAAATTCACCTTAGAAAAGAGAAAGATATGATGTTACCTTTTCTAGATGTATCAGTTTGTAGGATGCCGTTAGGTTTTTTTTTTTACCACGGTATACTGCAAACCTACATTCACAGGTCTATACACCCGTTGGGATTCCTTTTGTCCCACTAAAAGAAAAATAAATTTGATTAAGACCTTACACATAGAGCGTTAATGATCTGCTCTGATTCCAAATTGGATGAAGAGATTAAATTTATTTCTG
Source organism: Doryteuthis pealeii (assembly GCA_023376005.1). Taxonomy (NCBI): domain Eukaryota; kingdom Metazoa; phylum Mollusca; class Cephalopoda; order Myopsida; family Loliginidae; genus Doryteuthis; species Doryteuthis pealeii. Next base: position 40,746,344 of record CM042167.1, read on the forward strand.
AAACTCTCTGCAATAACGGATTTCCCTTAGATATTGTAAAATCCGTTATTCAACATAAAATACTTGACTTTAACAAAATTAAACCTGCTACTGTCGAAAAATGTCCGGTATATCTACGCCTACCGTGGTTAGGTGATATATCAGAGATTTTCAAGGCAAATTTCCCGTTGCGTACAGTATTGTTACCCTTCCTGTAATCTACGTGTTGTTTTCAAAACAAGACCTATGTTGGTACCCAATTGCAAGGATGTTCTTCCCCCCGCACACACACACACACAATAATAGCTCTATTATTTACTCATATAAATGTATTTGCGGTGTGCAATACATAGGAAGAACAAACCAGCGGTTGGATGCCCGCATTAAGCAACACGTCCCCACCAAGATTAGAAATGGAACCGTCGGTCCTAATGATGCACTGAGAAACACGTATAGTTCCTCTATAGGCGAGCATCTTATAAATAATCCTAATTGTGCCAACTTATTTAGTGCTGACTGGTTCTCAGTTGAGAGCGGATCACACTCATTCTATCACCTCAAAATATTGGAGACATTATATATTCTAACCAGTAAGCCTTCTCTTTGCAAGCAAAGGGAGGGCTTACTCGGTTTGAATATCATCAACATTTAGATCTTCTCCCCCTGTTTTGAAAAGGAGAAAAAAGAAAGGAAAAGAAGAAAAAAGAGAAGGATTATTTTTTCTTTTTTTTTTGCATTTCATTTTAGACGATTTGAACGGTCTCATTTTTAACCAGAGGGTGCTGCAAGATAATAACGGTCGTATTTTGTAGGAAAAACAGTATTATAATTATAACTATAATATATAAATACAGCTGCGAGGCTACTATTTTTTCTCCATCAAAATGACTAAGCATATGATAGTAAGTGGAATATGAGAACTAGTATAAAATATAGGGTTACACATTTTCCGTTTCAAATTTTCGTTAATTCTATTTTCACTTTCGGTAAATTCTGTTTTTTTTTTTTTTTTTTTTTTTTTTTTTATTGTATTTCATGGGAATTGCAATGAATTATTGTACAATAGATATTATTAAGATAAAGAGAACAAAAACAAAATTAAAAGTTTTATCGCATTTAAAGAAAAAGTAGATATAATTTCTGTTTATGTAACAATCCGCTCTCAAACATTTTCTATGATTTTCTATTTACGTATGTTATTTATCATCTCAACTCCACCCCTCATGCCAATATGGGTTGTCAAATCGACTCCTTCTTCACGTTATGAAACAATAATAATCCCCGTACTCTTTTGTGTAGGTTAATTTTCTACAATGTTAATAAAACTTCATCAAAATAGGTCTTTGAAACATGCCGATTGAGATATCCATAACATTCATATTGAGAATTTTTTTCAAATGTTTAGTGGTACCTTGACTTACGCATTTAATTCGTTCCGTTTGTAATACAATTTCCTCGTATATCAAATCAATTTTTGCCATTGAAATAAACTGAAATGCCATTAATCCATTCCAGCCCTCCCAGTGGTACCTTGACTTACGCATTTAATTCGTTCCGTTCGTAATACAATTTTCTAGTATATCAAATCAATTTTCCCCTTGAAATGCCATACATCCATTCCAGACCTCCTCCTCAAAAATATTCTAATTTTTTTGTGAGTCTTTTTTTAAATAAGAAAAATAACAATGGATTGTATAAAAAACATAATAAAATAGAATGTAATGAATTATGTGCTGTAATATGTTTTAATGTTTATTTATTTTATAAATAATATTTTTCTTTGGTGTAATAAATTTGGAAAATTAAATGTTTTTAGTGAACTTATTAAAACAAGACCATCTAAAGCTCACTCTTACCTCAAAATTGTGCTCTCTACATAAAGCAAAAAATCTACCGAGTGACATCTCGTTACTCGGAATACTCGTAAGTCAAGGTACTACTGTATATACAATTGGATTATTTCTATCTTTAGCTTTTGATTTTTGAAGTGAAAGTATAGAAGGAGAAACAAAATAGAGGGGGGGAAATAGATATTTGAGTCAACAAGTTCCTGCTGAGGGGGGGGGGCAAAAAGAAGCAAGTCCACCATCTTCTCGCAGGCCAAACTTTCTTTTGGTCAACACAGTCTTCGTCATCATCTTCGTCGTCGACTAGCAGCTGAAAATCGCAACTCCCATTTAGTTTTGTTTCTTTGTTGGATTAAAATCAATTTCTTTGTTGGGACGTTCACAAAGCGCTTCGTCGCTGACTGCCGTCTCGCGTCGGCCAACTGATTCTCCTCAGTGCTCCACTCACTTGTTATTTATGGATACAGTCCCCCAATATCCGGGCACCTGAATTACACCACGTGTCCATCCAGCGCCTAAATCGCATTTCTTTGCATTCCGGAGGGCGCGGGTTCGACTCCGGCAGGCAAGACAATGTCTTGCTCTTTTTCTAAATGAGTACGGTAGTACTCGTTCTCCGTCACAGAAAGCAAGTGAAATATTAAAGTATATTTTATCGTTCTTGGTGGCGGGGACATAGTCAAGAGCAAGGGAAAAATTACCAAGTTTTAGGGAAAATATTCGTTGTTTGCAAACCGTATGAGGCCCACGGGTCTCATGAGACTTCTTATCTAGACAGAAGTCTCGATCTCAAGACAGAAGACTAGACATATGTAAATACAAACAATATCGATTCTGTACGCTTGTGAATCCTCTACCCTCACAGCTGATCCCCTAGATGCATTGAAGCGTTTGGGATGAGATGCTGCTGAACGATCTTGAACTTCTCATACAGACACCACACCACAAATGAGGAGGTCAGAAAAAAATAAGTGTCATAGAGTACCTAAAAGTGGAAAATGGAATCGTCCGTTTTCTATAAATCGTGAGCCTTGGACGAGGGAATCGAGCGAGACCTCACGGACTTGTAAATTCACTATGTCAATTACTGATTACTCGTTGTGCTTCCTATTTCATCTGAAACTCGGATACACAAGTTACAACAAATAAAAATAAATCCTTATTTTAAAAAAAGGATTAAAAACAAAAGGATTTACTCTGAGGAAGGTCGAATCTTCTTTGTGTGCGGAACATTTCTACATTTTTTCTATTATTATTATTTCATTTCATTTGGTTATTTAAAAATAATAATAGTTTGAATAATGTACACATGAATAAACTCCTGACCGAAACACGTGTAAGTAAAATTGATTAAAATATCCTATTTTGTCCATTCTATACTTCTTTCCTTTAATTCTTTTTTCAACATATATATATATATATATATATATATATATCTTTAAAAGTAAGGAAAAACTTACAATTTATTGGTCGAAATAAAATTATTATGGAATAACGGTGTTGAGATTTTCCTTACTTTTAAAGATAAATATTGCTCTGTATATAATCTAAAAAGATTATTATACATTGAGCTCTCTGTAGTGATTTAAAGATTTACTGTATTTATACATACTGGATCATACAATAATAATAAAGTGTGTCTTAGAAATCACATAGAATCATCCCTTACTACCAAGTTTTGGATACCTCACTCTCTCTCTCTCTCTCTCTCTCTCTCATATATATATATATATATATATATCTATCTATATATATATATATATATATATATATATATATATATATATATATATAGTCTACATTCCTCTGAAGAGAAGAGTCAAGTCTCCGAAATATTAGAATAAAATAAAACGAAACATAACATCCCACACACTGAGTTTCTGATATATTTCACACCGCATGCTTCACACTAAATCCCAAATAATAGATATTATAGACATTATATATACATAATATATATACTAATATAATATACACACACTGAAAATCATATATATATATATATATATATATATATATATATATATATATATAGGCAATAGCGATTTCGTGAACCTAATTTAAAAAAAACTCCTGATATTATAATATAACTATTCCTCACTGACTTAAGAATGTTTATAGGATCCGTTTTGCGCTTCGAACACCCTACCCATCTCTTTTTAAGACCTGCACTTTTATGCCCCCCTCTTTTCTAAGCCCCCCCCTCTTTTTTAAGCCCCGGATTATCATTTAACGTCAATTAGTAATAAATCCAGTTAATGTTCGCCATTGAAACGACTGTCTTAAATTAGACAACGACAAGAGAAAAAATACAAATTAATGAAATGAAAAAGTTTCAATCTTTCTCTTTCCAACGCCCCTCTCTCTCTCTCTCTCTCTCTCTCTCTCTCTATATATATAATATATATATATATATATATATTATATATATCTTCTCTTTCTCTTTCTCTATCTCCCACTCTCTTTCTATTTTTATTTTTTTCTTATTCTTTCTCTTTCTCTTTCCCCTTTTCTCCCTCCTCTCTCGCTATCTCTTTCCTTATCTCTCTTTTCCTCTCTTCCTTTTTTTCTTGCGCACTCTATTTCTCTTTCTTTCTTTCTTTCTTTCTTTCTTTTTCTTTATCTCTCTCTCTCTCTCTCTCTCTCTCTCTCTTTCCCTTTCTTGCTATTTCTCTTTCTTTCTTTCTCTCTCCCTCTCACTCTCTCTCTTTTTCTTTCTCACACTTTATCTCTTCCTCTTTCTATCTCTCTATCTCTTTGTCTTTCTGCCTGTCTCTCTCTCTTTCTTTCTCTTTCTTCTTCTTTCTCACTTGCGGTGATTGAACTTTTGAATTTTTAATGAGTAAAAAACAACACCCCCTTGCCGCAACCCCCACCCGCCCCGCAACAAAAAAAGATTAACTGTATTCTTCTTCTTCTTCTTCAATTCACTCCCTTCTTCTTCTTCTTCTTCTTCTTTCTTCTTCTTCTTCTTCTTCTTCTTCTTCTTCTTTTCCATCCCCTTCTTCTTCGTTCTATAATGGCATAGTCGTTAAATTAGAAGCACATTAACGCTGCTCGAAGCAGAATATCCAGACTAATGGACTGGATTCCATGAGGTCTGTATCATACAGGCGCGTGCTGGGTAATAGACTCACTGACCAGAGTTTAAATTCTGGACGAAGCTGTTTGTATTTCACATAGCCTAAATACTGTTGGGAAAGGTATGCATCCATCTACTTTCCCTCCGGCTATGGAAGTACAGCTCCCGTTATTTTATTTAGAATGCATTAAAAAAAAACAATAAAATCATTTGTAAAAAATTCTGTCCGGTCGGGTTCAAATATATGTTACAAAGGACAAAAAATGTCCCCTTTACTCAAGTTTCACGGATTTTGCACACACTAATAAGAATTTTTTTTTGTTTAGTGTCATTAACATATTCATTTTCCTAAACATCGTCATATTATTAGTGTAATGGTTAGCAAGCTAGTCTCACAGATCCATTATTACGCCTACGGTCTAATCACGTTGAAAGCACTGGTTCCTGCTAGATCACCGAAGTTAAGCAGGGACGAGCATATTCACTACTTAGATGGGTGACCATTCAAGCAGCAAGTACTGTAAATAAACACAATATCAAAATGACTTGATTCGGCATTAAATGACCCGAAAAAGGTTGATATGCCTTAAAACAACCAACCAACACTTTGGCCTTTACAGAGGCTAGACGGGCTGTTCACATCAAGCCCTAGTACCTATATGATTGTTCCGACCCCATTGCCCTTTTTTATCATATATGTACTAAAAGGTGGTGGCTGAGGCTGTTCCTGTTCTGGGAATGACGTTAAACTCTATCTGATGGTGAGGTTCAAGTTCTGGAGGTCTGACGAATGTGGAGCACCCCTTCATCACTATTGTTCACGGCTCCACTCTGACCTGGAGTGGTAGTGTATCTATGGGTTAAATATAAAAATGTGGTTATAAAAAATTGAGTATCCATTAAGAATGAATTTATTTCAAAACTTTGTCGGCATTAAACAACCCACCGAGGTTGATATGCCGTAAAACCAACCAACCAACCAACCAACCAACAATCAATAGCAAGTTCGATCCCCGTTCGATACCCATATTTGCGAACTTGTGTCGTATTCTACGCCTGGTTAGGTCCTGCTAGTAATGATAAATCCGCATCTTAAAACATCACACAGAATTGATTGAATCTCAGATGCCTACGCGCATTCTACGCAAACGCTGGCAGGACAAAGTGCCCAACACAGACGTGCTGGAACGCGCAAACATGAACAGTATGCCCGTCATTATCTGCGAGAGATGCCTACGTTGGCTTGGTCACGCCAGGAGGATGAACAAAGGCCGCATCCCCAAAGACCTACTGTACGGTGAATTAGTAGAAGGCACCCGACCGGTAGGGAGACTACACCTGCACTTTAAAGATGTCTGCAAGAGGGACATGAAGACATGCCACATCAACACCAACACATGGGAGGCTTGTGCAAAAACCCTACGACCTGGCGCCTCGTCAAATAAGGAACAAGAAGGAGTGAAAAAGAGAGGAAAGAAGCCGCCATAGAAAAGAGAGCCAAAAGGAAGGAGAGACAACAGCAACTCCAGCAAGCATCACTGTTTGTTTGCAGTCACTGCACCAGAGATTGCCATTCAAAAATTGGTCTGTTCAGCCACTCACGCAGTTGCAGATTAAAAAAGTGGACACGACGCCATCGACTTCAGTAGACAGACGGATGCCAACAACGAATAGTAAAATCTACAAAGGAAAGTAAAAGTATGATATGACAGCCATTTTGATTTCACTCAATAAGAGGCTGTTGAGAGATTTGCAATGAATACTAGAGGTCGTCATTGATTCGATGATTGGCAAGGGTCAAAGTTCAGGTTTGTCAGATCTGTGCAAAAGCTACTAATGAACCCCACAGCCTGATTGGCTATCAGAGGTGACACCAATATATCAAGACGCCCTCCCCACACTCCACCGCTGAGTTGAAAGGCGTCTTCTAATGATAACCAAGATGGAGAGGAGGGAATTGTATCATACCTGTAAGTGGTGTTGTTCATCAAGAAACGCATGAGTGACGCATGCTTTAACCGTTTCAGACTTATTAATACACAGTATAGATTGGTTAGGGACAGATTTAGCTCAGTCGCTAGATCATCCGCCTAGGAATTGCAAGGTTCCGGGTTCGATACCGGTCCCCGCCAACTAAGCATATGAGTAGCACAGATTAGGTAATTTGATCTATATAATAAAGTGGGGAGCTGACTGTAGGTGTGGCACTCCACTTCAGCAAAAACGATCTTCCTGGTCTAGCGCTAGCGAAAAGAAGATAGATTCCCTCGCTTTCCGGTTGATACTGACAATAAGCCACTTAATCTCTGTAAATTGGTTGGTTGGTTGCATTTAACGACATGTTAACCCTTATTGGGTTATTTTATGCCGAAAATGTTTTGCTTTATTCATTCTTGACGGGTACTCAATTTTTAACTCAATTTTTAAAACACATTTTTTCAAACTCATTCTTTTCTATTCAACCAATAGATGGGACCCTAACAGGTACTACCACTCCGGGTCAGAGAATAAACCGTATAGAGGTGCCCGTAGTTTAGTGCTTATTGTGGGAAATGGACACGGTGACACAAACCAAACCATGGACGAGGCTGGTTGCATTGCACATAGCGCTAATATCATCGGGAAAGGTGTGGATCGAAGTATTTTCCTCCAGCTATGAGTAGGGCAGACAACTATTTGACCTTGGTATGGCAACCGGCAGAGGAGAAGGAACATTTCTATAAGGAAGTAAGAAAGTAGTAAAGTAAGTTTTCAAGAGAAAGGGATTTTGGGGAGAAAAAGAAAGTTTAAAAAAAGAGAAAGAGTTTTAAAGAGATAAATAGAGAATTTGAAAGGGGGGAAAGAGAAATTCAGAGGAAGAAAAAAGGTTAGAGAGAGAGAGAGGGGGAGAGAGGGAGAGAGAGAGGGGGGAGAAGGAGAAGGAGAAGGAGAAAGAGAAAGAGAGAATAGAAAGAGAGAAAGAGTTTTAAAGAAAAAAATAGAGAATTTGAAAGGACAAGAAAAATAATTTTAAAGGAAGAAAAAGAAAGCGTTTTAGAGAAAGAGAGACAGAGACAGACAGACGGAGAGAGAGAGGGAGAGAGAGAGAGAGAGAGAGAGAGAGAGAAAGAAGAAAGAAGAAAGAGGGTGTGTAGAAACAGACAGGGTGAGAAAGAGACAGAGAAGGAAAGGAGAGAAAGAGAATTTCAAAGGAAGAAAAAGTAAACGTTTTAAAGAGAGAGAGAGAGAGAGAGAGAGAGAGAGAGAGAGAGAGAGAGAGAGAGAGAGAGAGAGAGAGAAATAGATAATTTAAAAATGGGAGAAAGAGAATTTTAAAGGAAGAAAAAAAGAAAGCATTTTGGAGAGAGAAAGAGATAGAGGGGGAGAGATACATAGTTTTAAAGAGACAAATAGAGAATATGAAAGAAGAAGGAATATTCTATGCAAGAATAAAGAAAACGTTATATATATATATATATATATATATATATAGTCAGGTCGCTTAAAGCGCTACGAGTACTATGTAATCCAGTACTACCTGTTTCATAGTCGGGTTATCGGCGACTAAACCGGTTACCCACCAAGCTTGTCTGGCGAGGAGGGTGGCTAGACACCCAGCAGGACGAAAAACCAAATTCCCAGCATGATCCCCAACATGAGGACAGTGATGAGCATACAACACCGATCGTTATGTGTGTCAGATATGTTCTAACATATGCAAGACTTTGGCAGGATTGAAAAGTCATTAACAAGCCCACAAACGGACAATGAATAAAGGAGTGGCAATCACCTGACAAGACGTTGCGATCAATATGCATTTATGTATAAAGAGAGAGAGAGAGAGAGAGAGAGAGAGAGAGAGAGAGAGAGAGAGAGAGAGAGAGAGAGAGAATCTAAATTGGGGCAAGAAAGATAATTTCAAAGGATAAAAAAGAAACTGTTTTAGAGAGAAAGGGATAGATAGATAGATAGATGGATAGATAAAGAATGAGAGAGAGAGAGAGAGAGAAAGAGAGAGAGAGAGAGAGGGAGAGAGAGAGAGAGAGAGAGAGAGATTAGAGAATTTGAAAGGGGGTATAAAGAGAGTTCACAGAAGTTCAATATTGACAGAACTTAGTCCTGACCGATCAACTAAAATCTTTAAGAGAGAAATATATTTCTCGATCAAAACTGACCAAAACCATTGTTGATCATGTCCGAACATTTAAAGCTTAATTTCCATAGACAGAACAAATATTTCCTTATCACTTCCGTTGCCAAAGAGCCTTCCCCATTCCGCACCATCCCCCACCCCCCGCTGAATGGATACAGCATCCAGTGTCATGTATGGGTCTGATCTAAAGTCATTTTAAAAGCGTCAAAATCGATACAATGTTTATTCAAACTAATATCAAATAATCTGTAATGCAAAGGGAAACACTCGAACATAAAAATTAGGGGTCACTTTAGCGTAAATATTGAAAGGGTAAAGATGTAAAGTGGTCACGTCAAAAACCCGACACCTCTTTCTTTACAACCTAACACCCCCCACCATATATATATATATATATATATATATATATATATATATATATATATATATATATACGTCTATAATGATGCTCTATAAAGACATTAAAGGAATGGTCCGTTCACCTGATGGTGACACAGATTTCTTTGACATTGTGGCTGGAGTTCTACGAGGAGATATGTTAGCATCATATATATTTATAATATATCGAGGTATGTCGATATATATATATATATATATATATATATATATATATATATATATATATATACCATTGAGACCATTGTAGATAATATACCATTGAGACCTATAATATATCGAGGTATGTCGATATATATATATATATATATATATATATATATATATATATATATATAATATACCATTGAGACCATTGTAGATAATATACCATTGAGACCTATAATATATCGAGGTATGTCGATATATATATATAATATATATATATATATATATATATATATATATATATAATATACCATTGAGACCATTGTAGATAATATACCATTGAGACCTATAATATATCGAGGTATGTCGATATATATATATATATATATATATATATATAATATATATATATATATATAATATACCATTGAGACCATTGTAGATAATATACCATTGAGACCTATTTTATCTATGACCGGTTCATCGCAACACAAGGTTGCGAAATGGTTGGCCCAAATGCTAGAGCCAGTTCTGGACTTTTACAGTAACTACTGTATAAAAGATTCTTTTGACTTTGCGAAGTTCATCCAAAATTATCCTAGTACAGATAAGTTTATGGTATCCTTTGATGTCTGCAGTCTTTTTACTTACATTCCCATTTTGGAAACAATTGACATCTGCACTGATTTATTGTACCGCAGCCATTTGGCCCCCCCCCCCTGATATACCAGAGAGTACATTTATTGAACTGATGAAATTTGCCACCACTTCTGTGGAATTCAGTTTCAATGATATTATGTATCGACAGATAGACGGAGTTAGTATGGGTTCTCCTCTGGGTCCGTCACTGTCGAACATTTTTATGGGTTTTTGGGAGAAGAAAATTATGTCTGATCCCAATAGACCAGCGGTATATTTCCGCTATGTTGATGATACATTCTGTCTGTTTAAAGGTGCTGAGGATGCTGATGCTTTTTTCCAGTCTCTCAACAGTTTACACCCGGCCTTAAAATTCACCTTAGAAAAGGAGAAAGATATGATGTTACCTTTCTAGATGTATCTGTTTGTAGGATGCCGTTAGGGTTTTTTACCACGGTATACCGCAAACCTACATTCACAGGTCTATATACCCGTTGGGATTCATTTTGTCCACTAAAAGAAAAATAAATTTAATTAAGACCCTTACACATAGGGCGTTAATGATTTGCTCTGATTCCAAATTGGATGAAGAGATTAAATTTATTTCTGAAACTCTCTGCAATAACGGATTTCCCCTAGATATTGTAAAATCCGTTATTCAACATAAAATACTCGACTTTAACAAAATTAAACCTGCTACTGTCGAAAAATGTCCGGTATACCTTCGCCTACCGTGGTTAGGTGATATATCAGAGAGATTTTCAAGGTAAATTTCCCGGTGCGTACAGTATTGTTACCCTTCCTCTAATCTACGTGTTGTTTTTCAAAACAAGACCTATGTTGGTACCCAATTGCAAGGATGTTCTTCCCCCCACCATAATAGCTCCATTATTTATTCATATAAATGTATTTGCGGTGTGCAATACATAGGAAGAACAAACCAGCGGTTGGATGCCCGCATTAAGCAACACGTCCCACCAAGATTAGAAATGGAACCGTCGGTCCAATGATGCACTGAGAAACACGTATGGTTCCTCTATAGGCGAGCACCTAATAAATAACCCTAATTGTGCCAACTTATTTAGTGTTGACTGGTTCTCGATTGAGAGCAGATCACACTCTTTCTATCACCTCAAAATATTGGAGACACTATATATTCTAACCAGTAAGCCTTCTCTTTGCAAGCAAAGGGAGTGCTTACTCGGTTTGAATGTCATCAACATTTAAATCGTCTCCCTCTGTTTTGAGGTGTGGAAAAGGAGAAGAAAAGAGAAATTGTCTTATTCTTTTTTGCCTTTTTTTTTTTTTTTTTTTTGTACTTGACCTATTCTATTTTATTTTTTATAATCCTCGATATTTAGCTCTGTTGAGTGAGGATCGAAACATGTCAGCTGACAACTCGTTTTTACTCTCCCTTTACCCCTTCTATAGTATAACAAAGAAGAAAAATATTTAGTTCTTATTTTTCTCCTTATAATGAATTTGTTAAGAGGTCTATTTACAGCAATAATAAAATTTTGTACCCCCCAAAAATTTATATTATATATATATATATATAATATATATATAACACACACACATACACACACAAACTCACACATACATACATATATATAGATAAATATATACATATATATATTGTATATATGCATTTTTATATATATATATACACACACATATATATATATATAATATATGTATATATTTAGATATAGAGATATATAGTATTGTATATATATGTATGTGTGTGTTTGTATATATATATATATATATATATATATATATATATACTGCTATAATGGTGTTCTACAAAGACACTAAAAATGTCGATATATATATATATATATATACTGCTATAATGGTGTTCTACAAAGACACTAAAAATGTCGATATATATATATATATATATATATATATATATATATATATATATATCGACATATGTATCAACATATTATGATATTATATATTATGAATGTCTCTTTAAACTATGTATCTCTCCCCTTCTCTCTCTTTCTCTCTCCAAAATGAATATATATGATGCTAACATATCTCCTAACATAACGTGCCTCCTATATATATATATTATATATATATATATATATATATATATATATATATATATATATATATATATATATATATATATATATATATTGGAGGCACATGGTTTAATTATTAGAGTCGTAGGAAATGGACTTGTCGACCCGAGTTCAAATCCGGTACGAGGCTGTTTGCATTTCACAAAACGCTAATATATTTGGGAAAGGCATGCATCCAACTACTCTCCCTCCAGTTGTGGGTAAATAGTAGGGCGGACTGGGGTCTTTAACCTTGGCTTGGTAACCAGTCTAGGAGAAGGAAAAACCTGAATTCAAACCTGTTAAACTCTGCTTACGAAATTGAATTCGTGTCCCATCCTGTTCGTACATTGGGGTTGGGATATATATATATATATATATATATAATATTATGTACAGCGAAAATATAAACAAACAAATGAAAAGAAAACCATAGGTATTCATTAAATGATGAATGAAATAAATTCATCATTTAATGAATACCTTGTATGTCTTGTATACTTACAGTCAAATAAATCTAGTATAAGCCTTGTTCTCCTGTGGACTCCTACACATGGACACACCATTATTAGCCGACCAACAAAAATGTTCATTCATCAGCTCCGTATGGACACTGGATGCCAAACTTTCTTTTATATATATAGATATACATATAGTCATCCACAGAAACAGTGTCTCGTCTTCTCAGTGGGGTTAAACATAGCAGGATCGAAACTCGTCAGAGTGCTTAACCACTGGGTCATCAGCCACCTACAGGCAGGGGGTAGAATTTAACAGATAAGTAACTACATAGGTATATCTGTCCCGCTCGACAGAGAGCTCACATCCGTTTTGTAGGAGAGCCTTGACATTTAAGCGTAATTCACGGCCGTCAGGTAATTTCCCCCAAAGAACTCAACGAAGCAGGGGTTTGGAGCATATATATATTATCTTTATTATCATTATCATTATCATTACTAGCGGGACCTGTGGATATACCAGAGTATGATAATTTAATTATTACAACGTTTGATATGGTAAATAGTTCAATATGTAAAAAGTATAATAATCTTGATTTAACTCTCTCTCTCTCTCTCTCTCTCTCTCTCTCACACACACACACAATACTCTCTCTCTCTCTCTCTCTCTCTCTCTCTCTCTCTCTCTCTCTCTCTCTCTCTCTCTTCTTTCTTTCCTTCTTTTTATTAAGTTCGATTGAAACATATAAGCGTTATCGCTTCCGCCCGCTGGTCTCCTTTTATCTTCACCCTCTCCTTATCTTTCCCCTGCTCTCTTTCTTTCTTTCTTTCTTTCTTTCTTATTATATTTTTTCTCTGCAGCATGTCCTTTTTCTTACTTTTCTTTCTTTATAATAAAAACGGAATAGTCAATTATTAGCTGAGGTGACGACACCCACGAGAAATAAAAATACGACGATTAAGCAACACCAAATAATCAGGATTTACATTCTTGCATTTCATCTTGGACGATCTGGACGGTCTCATTTTTAAACAGAAGGTGTTGTAAGATGATAACGGTCGTGAGATTAAGGAACAAGCATTTTGATATATATTTTATTATTATATTATATTGTATTATTATTATTATTACTGTGTTTAAAGGTGACTGTATACATATACATGAAAGAGAAAAAGAAAGAAAGAGAGAGAGAGAGAGAGAGAGAGAGAGAGAGAGAGATGCAGTGGGAAATTTATACTTTTTATAAATTGACCAATTTTCAATAGCTCTTAAGTAAACATATCAAACATTGTAATATTTAAATTATCATACTTTGGTATATCAACAGGTCCCGTTAATAAATTGTTTACAAAATTTCTTTTAAGAGTTTTAATTTATGACTATAGATGAGGTTTAATAATTTGTAATATTTTGTATTTTTCGACTTTTTTATTTTTTTTAGATATTTTTAGTTAAATGAGTTTAAAAAGTAGGTTTAGTAAAGAGAATGAGTTCTTTTAATAAATTGAATACTCTACAAGAATGAATAAGATAAAGACGTCTGCGGCATAAAAAGAAAACAATCCCGAGGGTTTGTATACCGTAAAATCCAACCAACCAGACATCTAACATTTATCTACTATTTGATTTCCACACGTAAAATGATATGAGTTGTATTGAATCTGGAATAAAGATCAGCGAATTTTTTTTATGAAAACACCAAAAGAAAACATGCTCGAATATACTGAAAATAATTGAGGAATATCGGAGGATACAGCGACCGAAATGTTGTGATTTTACATACATATCTTATTATAATGGAGATTGTGTGTTTTTCTGTCTGTAACCGAAACTATATCACTACTTAAGTCACAATTCCCTTCGTTATTTACATAACATTCTCAATGATTTTATTTATATTTAAACCTCAATTATTAATAAAATTGCTTCACCTTTTTATTAGTGTTGTCCATATCTACATACTAATAACATGCTATTGTATTTATATATACAAAAAATAGCGGTTTACAGTGTGAACGGGAAGGCTAATTTGCATATCGATATTAAAAATGTGATTTTATTAAATATGTGCTTAGTATTATTGATTTCTAATTGTTTGGTTTTATTTTAATGAATATAAGCAAAAATCTCTTCAATGAATCTTAAATGAAATCCATTAACAAGAAAAAATAAGTGTAATTTTATTCTTTATTTCCTAATTTAACTAAATAGTTAAATAAGTAAAATTCAGCAATGAAAGACGGGAGTGATGGAAGAGTAAGTTTCATTTCTATTTTTCTATTATACCCCCACTCTGTTACATATCTTTTTATCTGTCTTCTTATTAGACTTTCTAATTTAATACGATATTTCATTACATTAAAACTTAAATACTTGCACCCGGAGGGTGCATATATTTGCTAGTAATAATAATGATTTATATATATATATATATACTCCCAACCCCTGGTGGTTTGAAAGAGAGAGAGAGAGAGAGGGGGAGGGAGGGGGGACAGGGGGAAGAGAGATGGGGTAGAAAGAAAGAGGCCCTGGAAACAAAAGTGGCATTTTCATAAATTGTCGACGACCAATAAGAAATATGCCCACAGCACTACCCTCTCGAAATGTATATGGGACATCAAGACTAATGCAAACAAAAAATGCCCAACCAATATCATAGAAAATACGAAAAACCGTATTGCTATATAAGAATATATGAATTGACGTATTCACCGTTTAGGGGAGAAAATGACTATCATCACATTGACAAAACACACAAAAAAATATAATTTCAAAAAAAAACTTTGATCGTGTCAAAATACTGATATGAAAATAAGTTTTTTTTTCTGATGTCATGACTCCCATGATTATAAATTGCCTAGACACCATATATCATATCTACATGACACACACACACACACACACACATATATATATATATCCGATGAGAATATATATATATATATGAGTAAGAAAAGGTGGAATGAAAACATCACACAATGCTGTTAAAGAAGAAAACAATTTATAATATAATCATAGCTGATACTGATCAATATTTCGATTTTGAATTCCAACCGTCACATTTCTTAACACCCATCCCCTTCCGTTTAAATTGTTTCGTCTTGTTGCCAACATCTCAAAAATTCGCTACATTTGTTGACAAAAGATATACATGGAACATGACCGACATATATATGGCGCGAAATGCCCACGTTGGTGAATATTGTAACGTCTTTCGTTTTTTGCAGTATTAAGGTTTTTTGTTTTGTAAACTCATTTTGACTTTCCTCTCCGACCCAAACAACTATGGGAGTGAATGAGCTCTGATGATGATTTTTGTAAAATCGAAATATTGATCAGTATCAGCTATGATTATATTATAAATTGTTTTCTTCTTTAACAGCATTGTGTGATGTTTTCATTCCACCTTTTCTTACTCATATTGTCGGATTCATTTCCTTTCTTTTAATATATATATATATATATATATATATATATATATATATATATATATATATATCAATGTGTATGGTTTGGACTATTATACTTGAAGAAGCGGTAGTAATCCAACGTACATTGTTATTAGAAGAGTGCTCAATATCTGTGAAAGAGCGTTAATAGATGAATAAATGAATAAATAAAAGGTTTAGCTTTTTTTTATTATCATTGGAACAATTATTACAACCGTTCGGTTTCTTGCTATGGCATTCCTCAGGTAAAACGAAATTGCTTTTGAAAATGATGCAAATAGTATGATTATGGTTGAATGTGGGCGGTTTTTAAACTGTATTCTCGTGTTGCATCTTTTACGTGATTGTGTGTGTATTGTGTAATGTCGGGTGCGCCTTTTTTGTTTGTACATGTTTCACAAATATAATATATTACACACACACACACACATATATATATATATATATATATATATATATATATATATGTGTGTGTGTGTGTGTGTGTGTGTGTGTGTGTGTTATATATATTATATGAAGCCATACCTAATTTTTGAAAATTAATTAATTGATAATTAATGAATTAGGCGGGCATACCCGTTCAAATGTAAGGCTAAACAAATCGAGAAAAAGTCAATCTCTGTATGTACATTTCAGCCCATTAGGCCTCATCAGCAGAGCTATAGACAGGAAGACTGCTTTGTGTGTGATTCGAACCCTGACGGGGGTTCTAACCATTACACCAACTTGTTTTGACCGGATTTTTCGTTTGCTTCGAACTAAGTTATATTCCACTTTTGGTGACTTACTACAGGACAATATGAGAAGTAAACAAACAATGTGTTTGATATGGCTTTTTTAGCCAACAATTTGTGAAAAATCTTTGGTTATTTTAGAAGCATGAAAAAGAATATAAAGATTAGAACAAAGTTATGAATATTGTCTTCTTAATCTGATCAATTTATGATAGACTGACTGTTCATTCGCTTGTCTGTGTTCTTTTCTTTTGTTTTTGGTCACGTGGTTTTCTATATCATTGTTTGTATTTGAGTTAAGTTAGCGTGGACATGGAGTCAGTAGTTTCTGGTTACTGACAGTTTCTCACCTATGCGATATTCGGGCCAATTTTGCCTGAAGATCACATGGGCGAGAAACTGTCAGTAACCAGGTGTTGACCCAATGGCCACATTAGATTAACTTAAATATATATATATATATATATATATATATATATATATATATATACATTACCTCATATATATATAGGGCCGGCTTAGCTCAGTCGGTAGAACGTCAGTCTAGGTTCCTGGTTTGATACCGGCCCTCGCCAACTCAGCGTATGAGTAGCAATGACATTTCTGATATACACCCTGAAGATGAAGTTTCTACTTTGAAATCGATAAGACAAAAATAACATCTTTTTGTTTTTAGTTTTTATACGCATTGTAATTGCCTTCAAATCATTAATATATTATAACATACTTAACAATGCTTCAAGCAAATTACCAATTACTTTATATATATATATATATATATATATATATATATATATATATATATATATTGATTCTTGTTTAAAAGCTGTTTGTGTAATTAACTGTCCGTAATTAATCAATTATTTTGATTAATTCATTATGATTAAACTGATGATCCATTTTGGGGAAACTTAAGTAGGTTCTCTCTCTCTCTCTCTCTCTCTCTATATATATATATATATATATATATATATATATATATATATATATATATATATATATATATATATCCACAGACGTCGTGTTTCGACGTATCACATCTGTGGATAGACATTTGTAGGCTACCTTCGATCGGAATGGAAATACGATCGATATATCATCAGTCAGGCTTTTTAACCGCTCGGCTATCATCAGCACCTACAGACTGCGAAGAGAATTTTAACTGATAAATACATACATATGTATATATGTATATGCCACCAGAGAGTGTTCCATCCGTTTTATCGACACATATAATGATACTTAGACGCAATATATTTTTACATAAGTAGATCTACATTAAAATATAAAGGAACGTAATTGACCTACAAAAGGTTTTTGTGTGTCACATATGTTAAGAGAGAATCCAGTTTTACATGTAATCTTTGCAACAAAAATTCTTAGTCGTAGTTTCTTTGTGCTTGCCATTAAATTGTGACCTTTTAGATTTTTCTGCGTCAGTACCAATCAACATCTCTGGAAATATGTTCAAAAATATAATCAAAAAGGAAAAAATGTAATCCCAATACAACTAATAGAATTAATGGATTAAACTAAAGAAATTGTGAAGTTATGAAAAATTATGAAACTGAATAAAACCTCTATGAATAAACAAACACCTTTGTCGATGTGGGATCTTTTAAAATTTAATATTACACGATGACCAAATCAAAATAATTGAAAAATTAAAATTCTTTATTTACTCTAAACAATAAACAATTTTTTTTAATTATTTGAAATTGACAAATAACACTTTTATTTTATTTTTGGACCATATGACCTTTAGGCACCCCTTTTTCGATCTTGTTTCAGCAGGACATTTTTTTCATTTACACCGTCAAAATTCGGTTGTTTGTTAACAGATGATTTTTAGTTTTTTTTAATTATAAAACTAACCCCTAACCCCTAACCCCTAACAAACAACCGGATTTAAATAAAAAAATGACCTGATGAAACGAGATTGCAAAAGGGGTGCCTAAAGGTCATATGGTCCTTATTTTTTAACCCTTTCATTTAACCAATTTTATTTCATCTTTATAAAAAGATAAGTTAGCTATGAAAGATGTGGGAGTAAAATGAGGAAAAACTCAACACATTCAAAACATCCATCATCTTTTAAATACATAAATCCTTTTTTTTTTCTTTTTTCTTTTTTTTTTTTTTTGCTCCTTGACTACTTTCATTGTCCTGAAGAAGGTTTCCTTTA
Source organism: Doryteuthis pealeii (assembly GCA_023376005.1). Taxonomy (NCBI): domain Eukaryota; kingdom Metazoa; phylum Mollusca; class Cephalopoda; order Myopsida; family Loliginidae; genus Doryteuthis; species Doryteuthis pealeii. Next base: position 40,765,474 of record CM042167.1, read on the forward strand.
TAAACCAAAATGTTCGAACATCAACACTATGACCAATAAATTTCCATCCATTGTAACATCCCATGTTTGTTCTCGAATTATAATTGTTATTTTGACGTTGATTATTGGTTCAAAATTGTACGTCATTTAATACCATCCATTTTCACTTTTTTCCTACCAAAATTTCCCGGTGTTTTTTTTCCCATTCAACTGGTTTCCTATAGCAAAATAGATTAAGTACCAGTCTCTAGGTTAGTTCACAGACAAAACAAAAGATGGCATATGTGTTCACGTAGTTATTTTTACGTGTAAACAAGTGACACATACTAGAGCAGCTGCCATCGGTTTATGACAGTAGATGGAGAGCGTCTGTGAGTGTCTGAAAGCAGGCAAAGAGTTAAGGGGTCTGATATGTCCCGGAAATGGATATATTAGTAGAAGTAGCAGTGTGGTGAAACCATGGTAACAGTGTGGTACAATCTAGCAGGTAAGTAGCAATACTGGCGCGACGTCGTTGTCGTAGTAGTAGTATTAGACGTAGTAGTAGACATTCTACCTCTACATGGCTCGGTATTTATGGTTGATATTAGCCAATCATATTACTGTGAGGAGGGGACCCAGGTGTATGCATATTCATTACATCAGGGTCCAATAAGGTAATGAATATAAGAAAATATATTGGATATTGATTACCGTTTCGCATTTCATGTTTAATGTCTATCACTCAACACGTTTCACAAATTTATCATACAAATTAGGCGCCATTACAAGGTCGATTGTAGTTTATAGTCCTGTATTAATGACAGACCTTTATGGATTCGCAAAAGTCAACGACTAAATAAAAATTTATTAGGTAAATTTTTACCTCATCATTCCTGGAGGATTGTTTTCGTTTTTCTTTTTTCTTTTTCCGTTATATTTTCGTATTCCATACACTCTTCTTTCTATTGTCTTTTTTCTTCTTTTCTTTTTCATTATTAAGAAAACTTATTTACTTATTTGTATATTTAATAATATTTTTTTATTTGTATATTAAATAAATCAATGACCTATTAAAAAAATCTGGGAAATAATCTATACTAGTGGTTTTCAGTCGGTACAGCGTTCGGCTAGAAACCACAAGGTTCCTAGTTCGATACCGGCCATCACCAACTCAGCGTATGAGTAGCATAGGGATTGGTGCGGTAATTCAAGGAGCTGATGGTAGGTGTGGCGCTCCCTCAGATGCAAAAACAATCTCCTTCATCTAGCGCTAGTGAAAAGGACCCCCTCGCTGATTGGTTGATACCGACTTTAGGCCACTCCGACGACTTTACTGTTTTTTAGTGGTTCTCAACCGGAGCCCAGTGACCATATAAATTTGAAAGGCGAAAGAAAATCTCTAATTTTGATTTTGAAGTTAATTTCGAGTAGAGTTGCCTTCACGAAGATAACTCCAATATATATATATATATATATATATATATATATATATATATATATATATATTAAAAAATCTGTTTTCAACTAGCATAAAAGTAATAAAGAATTCATCATTCACATCTGATGATTGGGATACGTAGACACTTGGTCTAGGCTTCCTGAAATAGGCTATAATGCAAAGAATCTGTCTTCTGTTATATATTTTACTTATAAATTTGCTCTGTGACTCTAACAATAAGAGAACACATTGAGCTCTGCAAACTGTGACATGTTTTTAAAAAACCCTATGCTGTAAGGAAGATTTCTTCTCTAGATTTTTGAAATTTACCAAAAATCAGGGAATTATCGGATTTTAATGAAATTTTCAGTGTTTATTTATCAATGAACGATCTTTATAATGCATTATTTATTTTATTTCGAAACTTTCTCATTTTTTTTCAGGTCACTTAATTTTGACCCCCCTTATGTTGGGGGTGTAAAATCTTTTGCGAATTGGTCATTTTCGATACTAATTACAGTAAAAATAAAGAGATAAAAGACCGAAGTTATGAATAGAAACAAAAAAAATTACGGTTGTTGTTTTATGAGAAAATAAGTACCGATTATCGAAAAATAAAATGTAAAAAAATAATAAATAATTAATTTTTTGGAGATTTCTTTTTTACTCATTTCGATAATTATTTAATTGGCTATTATTTTATAAAAGAAAAAAATATACATCGATGTGTTTTCTGCTTAAAAGGGGGAGGGGGTACATTTTCAATAGAGTTGTTCTTCAAATCTTATTACCTTTTGTGCCTAAAATAAGGTTAAGTAGATATTTATTTTTAGAATCTAAAAATATAACATTTTAAACTTAAAATCCGAATATTTTTATTTTAAATGAATTTTATATATTAATTTTTCATAGCAAAAATGCTAAATTAAAGTTTTGAAATAAAATAAAATAACTGATGCATTATAAAATTCATTAATTGATAAATCAATACTGAAAATTTCATTAAAATCGGATAATTACCTGATTTTTGGTAATTTTTTTGCAATCGCGAATGTTACAGTAAAATTGTAAACAAGCACTTAAAACCATCGAAAAAGAGACAGAATGGCGGATCGCGTCGAAATTGACCAAAACAAATTCTTTTAAATGTATTAAAAATAAACTGCATATGTACTGATATTTTTCTTGTTTTAATGATGGTCATTGTGTTACTACTTATCGATTTAGACAAAGTTTGACCTTAAATAATAGATTTAATTATTTTTAATTCGCTTTTAAAACTCGTAGAAGCTGATTTTTTTTCCCAGTCCCTAGTGTATATGTAGATTTCTCACTTGCATACATTTTTGAGCATTGAATTTTAAACATCGTCTAATATGAACCCTCCCAAAATCCTTGTTTATGATACATTTAGATATAAAATTGCTTAAAATTCTTAATATTTCAATCCAAAAAATATTATCAATTTATCCTATTCAAATGAAATTAATAAGATATATTAAAAGTAGCATTTAATTGAAATTATAACGTCCACACTCACCCCAACAGGCCATATAAGGTCTCAGTAATTGAGACACGTCAGTAAAAACATTGCAAGATATTGTAAAACAGTTTATTTTTCTGTTATCAATGGAACAAAAGCAAACAAGTATGAACTCTGCTGGGAACAAAGTAAGGGATGACAAATTGATAATTTATGTGTCAGTACTTCTCAGTCGATAGAGTGTCCGCCTATGAACCCCAAGGTTCCTGGTTCGATACCGGCCCTCGCCAACTCAGCGTATGAGTAGCGCAGGGATCTGTGCGGTAAAGTGGGGAGCTGGTGGTAGATGTGGCGCTCCACCTCAGACGCCAAAAATAAGCTCCTTGATCTAGCACTAGATAGACCCCCTCGCTTTCTGGCTGATACCGACTTTAGGCCACCCCGACGACTTTACTTTTACTTATCATACCAATACCCAACTTTCCTCGGATGAATCCTTTCGATATTCAAAAAAAGAAAAGTTGAAAATCGACCTACCTTATTGAGTAAGTACTTACTGATGACGCTCTGCGTCAGATAGTGCTTAACGAGTTAGGTTATTAGATAATTTCTAGTGAGTCTGATTCTCACTGGGTGGCCCATATTTATGTTCTTCTCCTACAATAAAGCTAAGTTTGTATAGGTGGCAGCCCAAGATTTTCTGTCCAAGAGAAAATCCTTGGAACCTTGTTATTGCATAGATATTGATATGAGCACAGATTCCAGCAGAGATACATGCACACGCGGTGGTTATTCGAAGTCATCTAAGGTTTCGAGAAGTAATAAAGTTAATTCATTTCCAAGACATCAAAGACGAGTAAGGAGAGATGTCATATATTAATATATATATATATATATATATATATATATATATAGGATAGGCCAAATCTGGAATGATACTAAGACATTGTTGGATATATACCCAACTATATATATATATATATATATATATATATATATATATATATATATATATATATATTACACTTAAGAGCGGACTAATTTTCTGAAAAAGATATTTCGTAAGATTACTAACCTGGAGTTGATATATATATATATATATATATTATATATATATATATATATATATATATATATATATATATATATAATTTTCGTAAGATTACTAACCTGGAGTTCATATATATATATATATATATATATATATATATATATATATATATATATATATATATATAAGGATATCTACTGAGTCAGACGAACCTACTATTAGTTTCGCATAAAGCTCTTCGGGGCTAAAATCTGAGTCAGATTTTAGCCCCGAAGAGCTTTATGCGAAACTAATAGTAGGTTCGTCTGACTCAGTAGATATCCTTATTACTTGGCTCTACTTAGGTATCGAGCACTTTTTACAAATTAGCTTCTCCTAGCGGTTATATGAATATATATATATCTTATATACATATATATGCATATAAATTGTTTTTTCTTTTGGCCAAATACTATACCAATAGATTATTTTTTGTTGGTACGAATATCTTGGTCTTTTCTTTTTTTCAAAAAATTTTTTCTTCCTGGTTGATGTTTGGTAGTATATTTTTACAATCAAACTCTCTGCCGGGTTTTTTCTCTCCGCAAGGATCTACCAACACGCTTGGTATATTATATATATAATATATATATATATATATATATATATATCGTCATCCATGGACACGTGTTTCGACTTATCAAGTCTCTTCAGCGTAGCTAGACACTCTGTGAGCTACCTACAGCCGGAATAGAACTTCGATCGATTCTGCATCAGTCGGACAGCTTAACCGTTCGGCTATCATCACTAACAGAATGCGATAGGGATTTTAACTGTTTTAATACACACATCTGTATGTATGTAAAGGCCGCCATATATATATATATATATATATATATATATATATATATATATATATATATATATATATATATATATATATATATATATATATGGGTCAATCCATGCAGATTCCAGGAGTAAATAATGTGTCTTGTGCTATCTGTGGCAAGGTCTGTAAGTCGGCTTCTGGTCTTAAGAGACATATGGTGGTGCATAAGCATCAAATTTTATCATTTGATTCATCTGAATCATCTCATTCAACGGGAAGGAAGTCTTTTCAATGTTTCAAATCTTCAGCGTAGCTAGACACTCTGTGAGCTACCTACAGCCGGAATAGAACTTCGATCGATTCTGCATCAGTCGGACAGCTTAACCGTTCGGCTATCATCACTAACAGAATGCGATAGGGATTTTAACTGTTTTAATACACACATCTGTATGTATGTAAAGGCCGCCATATATATATATATATATATATATATATATATATTATATATATTATATATATATATATATATATATATATATATGGGTCAATCCATGCAGATTCCAGGAGTAAATAATGTGTCTTGTGCTATCTGTGGCAAGGTCTGTAAGTCGGCTTCTGGTCTTAAGAGACATATGGTGGTGCATAAGCATCAAATTTTATCATTTGATTCATCTGAATCATCTCATTCAACGGGAAGGAAGTCTTTTCAATGTCATATTTGCATCAAACTTTGTGGATCGGCAGCAAGTTTGATGAGTCATTTGAGGGCTCATGCAAGGAAGGGTTCTGGTGGTGGAGTTGTGGGATTGTGAGGGACGGCAATGATCTGTAAAGATTATGCTATTGCCATATATATATATATACAACTTTCAAAAATTCACCATGTACATATAAACAACAAAACAATTCGAGCGAATTTACCCAGAAGATGGTTTTCACTAAAATAATGGACCTGTTACGTTTAACGATTAATTTGTGAGTAATTTTTTGTAGCTTGTCAAACAATTTGAAAATTTAAAAAAAAAAAAAAGAATATCTAAAAACAAGAAATATTCTCCTGGCGATGACCTAAGATCGAAAGTAGTTTAGAACAATTAAAAAATAAATAACATAAAAGATTATTCCTGCTTATCTTATCACTTTTTGTTTATCCATAGATTATGTGTGTGTGTGTGTGTGTGTGTGTATGTAGCCGCGACTAACAGGTGTAAAAGTTAAATATATTTGTACAATGCAATTAAAAGACGATTGTTAACATTAGTTTCAAAGCTGCGTATTAGCCCTTTATCATCAGGACAAAGCACCCGTGAAAACCATGTTTTTCCCTGATGATAAGTGGCTAATACGCCAACCAATGGTAACAATCGCCTTCTAATTGAATTGTGTACTATATATATATATATATATATATATATATATATATATATATATATATGTATACACACATATATAAATATAAATATATAAACATACACATATACGTATACACGCATATACACGTACATATGCATATGTACACGCGTACGTACATATTTATGCACATATATTTATTTTTTATTTATATATTTGTTTACTTATTTATTTACAATTTAAATAAATTACGTTTTTTTACTCCACTATTTAAAACACCGTATATAAACAAAAACACGTGGCAGCAAGCCCATTAACAAATAATTCGATAAATATTTTCTTTAAAAGTACTCATATCTTAAAGCTTAAGTATTAATTTAACTAAATTGTTAAATTTTAAGATTTTAAAATTTCCAATTTTAAATTTCAATTATTAGCTCAACATATTTTAACTTATGTTGCATAGCGCCTTCTTTACCGGCACTAAATGGGTATATGTTATATACTGGTCTTTTCACTAAGTCAAATCAGCATATAACGTTATATACCTTTCTTTAATTCTTACTCTGGTCGTCTATCATCTATCTTGGTCTGGTATATCTTCTAAGGTCTCGTCTGGTCTTCTATTGAGGATTCCGGGTCTGGTTTCTGTTGGGGATCATTCCTTATCAGAAGCCCTGTGTTATTGTTGGTTTTTAATAATAAACACAAGACTTCGATTTACGTTGATGTTACTTTATTCCAAATCCCCAGACCAGACAATCTGCGCAGATAAGGCTTAGCTCGGCTTCTAAGTTCTAACTGACTAACTGAGTTGCTTACTCCTTAAACCGGAAGGGGGCTTTCTATGGGGGTTTCCGGTTCTCACGGTCTATCCCCAGAAAGCAAGGTCAGAGTGAGGTCAAGCGCCATCACTCACCCTCAAGGCCATCAGCTGTACTGATCGCCATAATGATTTCTACAATACCTTAAAAATGTATTAGGGATCCAATAATTATGTAACACTTATATTAAGACCGGCAATAATATATCAATAAATCACCAAATCCACCTTACCGTTCCTACTTTTTCTTTTCCCTTTCCTTTCCTTTTCTATCTTTTCAAATTTCAATTCCGATTAATATAAATAAACTTACATTACACTATCACCATATCTATTTAATTTTAAAATTCTTTTATTTTTGTTGTACTGGCCGTTCCTAAAGTGGAGAATATACACCGATTCTCACTATAAATAGTGAAACACCGAGTGAAAAGGTTGTACTGTTACCGTTTAGCGGCAAGCTAGCCGTTCTTGTACCTTATTGTAAATACACTTGTCTCATTTTACCCTACCTCGACTTGACTTCTTTTTTTACTGTTGAACTAACATCACAACAATTTTTATTATTATTTTATTTTTATTATTACTTTTATTTTTACTTTTATCCCTTTATTTTATTTTTATTTTTATATAATTAGCCGTATTAAACCACTCTAAACCTCTGTTATTATAACGCCTACGATCGGTCCTTTTCGTATACTCTCTAACCAAACCAAAACCAACCAATAAATAATTTTAATCTTTTTCGTTTATTTAACCACTCTTACGCCCCGTAATTTACCCTTCATTAAATAACAATTGAAAAAGTAATTCCCACAAATTAATTCACATTTTTTAATCCAATAAACAAAAACAGTTTCCGGTGAGTTTTAAATCCATAAACAGCGTTCATCTATAACGATAAGACCCGTTTCAACAGACATACGTGGTACCAACTGATATTAATCGAAAACTCGATTAATTCAGCGGATGTAACCCTGACGATTCAGATGATGAAACTCGAGTAGGTTACTTTATATCCATTTCTTAAATATATATATATATATATATATATATTAAGTCACCCCCTTTCATACACACACACACACACACACACACATACACGCACACGCACACAATATATATATATATATATATATATATATATATATATATATATATATATATATACATATATATATAATTTATGCCACTGTCTGAGTTTATCTAGCTACAGCCCATTGACAAGCATAGCAAGATAACTGGTCACTATGCAAACTCCAGGTTTTATTTCAGACTACTTTTCTTAGACCTCTCCGATCATAGGATACCTACAAGCCAACAGAGGTCAGATTCTGGAGTTTCCTTCTCCAATTTGGATTTTGGAGTTAACTTCGTGAAGGCAACTACCAATATTTTTGAAAGACTGCAAGACATCGTCTATTGTCTATTTCAAGTGCTCTCACATAATTCTGTCCTTATCGTATAGAACCATAACAGACCAAAAATCAATTCTTATTAGCATTGCTAATTTGAAATGATGTCAGGTTGGAATTTGGTTCCGTTTGTCTCAAAGCCACATGCCTCTACCAAATTGATGTTGAGCGTTAAGTTCAAAGCTCAAATCATCCCATTCTATTGAATAACCTTAAGGCTGTTCCTCCAATATTTGGATATTCTAGAAAAAGAGTCAATGCCAGGGCACGCAGTGATGCTCAAAATCATTTCCCTAGCAAATGGATCTGAATGACTAGGTTTCGGGTCGTAATACTTAATTTGGATGCGTAACGGTTATCGTTATAGCAAATAGATAGAGTGACCCGTGTTCAAATTCTGGACAAAGCTGGTTGCGTTTCACTTGGTGCTAAGGCCCTTGGGAAAGGTATGAACCATTTAAGTGTCCGAATTTATAACACCAAAGAAAATTATTCATATAAAAATAAACATTAAAACACATTACAGCACATTATGCATTCTCGTCTATCATAAGCGAGAAACTGACTGTTACGAAGCATCGTTGAATTCGCTACCTTAACTAATATATATATATATATATATATATATATATATTGATTGATTATATATATATTGATTGATTATATAGTTTGATATATTTATAGCTATGGGTTAAATAGTAGGGCAGACTGTGCCCTTCAGCCTTGGGTAGGTAACCAGTCCATGAGAGGATAACTCTGAATTCAAAATTCCTGTGGTCGGTCGTTGATTGGGTTTGTGGCAACCCTTGATGCACCAATTCTTTCCTATCGACTGTGACAAAAAGTGTGGATGGTCCAACACAAGCCTTCACCACTATAAACAAATCACTGTGTGGTTGTTCATTGTGTATGTGAACCCTCATGCGTCGAAAATCGACGAGAGAGTCCATAATATATATATATATATATATATATATATATATATTGATTATATATATATATTGATTGATTATATAGTTTGATATATTTATAAGTAAAGGGTGCTCAATATCATTGATTATGTATATCTAAGTAGATATGAAGTCAACGGTGCTTGGTAACCGTCAGTTTCTTTTTTTTTTATCAAACGAATTAATTATTCCCACAGCCGATAAGGGAAAATCTAAATAAAAAATATTCACTTAGTTTGAAAATCTCAAAGGCGAGAAAGTGTCAGTTACCAAGCACCGTTGACTCTATGTCCATCCTAATATATATATATATATTGTGTGCGCGCGTGTGTGTGTGTGTGTGTGTGTGTGTGTGTGTGTGTGGTGTGTGAAAGGGGTGACTTAACGTTGAAAGCAATTTTAACTGTCAGTAAAAATAATTAACCGAATAAGTCGTAATTATGAATTAATATAAAAGTGCTCCATACGTTTGTAGAGCTGATTTAGAAAACCGATATAGTCAGAGTAAGCCTACTCATTTTTCAACGTATGGATCTTCAGGGCTTTTCTGCGTGGAATTAAATATGTATATATATATATATATATAATCAAATCATGGATAAGGCTGTTTGCATTTCATATAGCCCTAATACCCTCCAACTATGGTTAAATATTAGGGCAAACTGGGCTCTTTAAACTTGGTTAGGTAACCATTCTTGGAAAATGAAGACTCTGAATATTTAAAATAAGGATAAAAAGAATACAGGTGTACAGGAAGAAACTCCTGGTCGAAACATGTGTTAGTAAATCTATTTTATCCATTCAGCATTTTCTTTCCTTTGTTTATTTTTCCTTTCAACATACCGTCGGATTCGCTTCCACATATATATATATATATATATATATATATATATATATATATATATATATATATCATCCACAGACACCGTGTTTCAACGTTTCACATCTCTTCAGTGTGGTTAGACACAGCAACTACCTCCGACTAGGAGTGAAAACCGACTGACTTTTCATCAGCCCGATTCGTTAACCTTAGCCATTTGACAGCTGCCGTTAAGGAGCGGTATTTGAACTATTAAATACATACATTTGTTTATATATTTTACGATCACCAGAGAGATTCAGTCTGTAAACGCCAGACGATCATTGCTTTATGATATATATATATATATATATAATATATATATATATATATATATCTATCAATGTGTATGGTTGGCACTATTATACTTGAAAAAGCGGTAGTAATCTAACGTACAGTGTTATTAGAAGAGTGCTCAATATCTGTTATAGAGCGTTGATAGATAAATAAATAAATATTTTAGTTTATATTTATTTACATTGCAAATTTGCAGCAAGAAACCAATGGTAGCAGAATTGTTCCAATGTTGTTTGTTTACTTAACCTCATACTGTCGTGTAAGAAGTCAATAAAAAGTGGAATATAAATAAGTTTCAAAACGAACGAAGAATGTGGAATGGCAAGCTAGTGTAACGGTTAGAGACTTTGCCTATCAGCTTGACAGTCGAGGTTTCGAGTCACACCACGGAGCAGTCTTCCATGTCTATAACCTTGCTGATGAGACCTAATAGGTCGAAATGTACATTCAGGGATTGACATTTTCTCGATTCGTTTAGCCTTATATTTGAACATATATGCCCGCCTAAAATTCATTAATTATTAACTAATTAATTTTCAAAATTAGTACGACTTCAATTAAGCAGATATCCTCCAAAAATTGTCGGCTTAAAGCCATATAAAAATAAACACATTTGTTTGTTTACTTAACCTCATATAAACTAAAATATTTATTTATTTATTCATCTCTCTCTTTCTCTCTCTCTCTCTCTCTCTCTATCTCTCTCTCTCTCTCTCTCTCTCTCTCTCTTCTATCTCTCTCTCTTATATATATATACATACACACACACACACACACTATATATATATATATATATATATATATATATATATATATATATATTAGGGTTCTCGAGTTTTATTACTTTTTCATTCTGTCGGATATTTCATCTAAATATGGCCGTTGGTCTTGAAGAAAAAAATCATTAAACTGCATCCTTTTTTCTTCTTCTGTGAAGCCTTTGAAGCAACCATTGACCGTGAGCCTTAGTTTGTTGATCTTCCTGTCCTGGTTCAATCGTTTACATCACGTGTTGTTTGTCGTGTGCTT
>CM042167.1:40781940-40811940 GCA_023376005.1 Doryteuthis pealeii
GGTGGGGCTTTTGAATACACCAAGTGCACCTCTGAAAAATGGTACTCCCCCCCCCCTCGCCGATGGGACCATCTGTTGACCGTGCATGGTGACACGTGATGCTTAAGGACAGAATCCTGATGGATGAGCAGTCCATGACATGAAACACTCAACTATGACCCCAGACGGGTTGATATGCCGTTAAAATCAATAAACAAACAGAGATTCAGATGTAATTTTTCACATGCTACATATAGATTATGTTTCAAAACACTCACAAGCTTAGGATTACACTTTGGACCTTAGACGGGCGGGCCGATCAATCGGCTGATCATGTCAATCCCAAGCGCCTATATGATTTTCCTGACCCCATTGACCTTATGACACCCCCCAACATTTGTGCTGGCTGAGGGTTTTAATGTCTGGATATGATATTAAACTGCATCTAATGGTGAAGTTCGAGTTCTGGAGCTCTGGGGAGTGAGGAGTACCCCCTTCATCGCCATTACTCCCAGGTCCACCATGACCCGGAGTGGCAGTACATGTTAGTACTAATTCTATGATTTAAATAGAAAAAATGTGTTTAAAAATTGAGTTAACAAAAAAGAATTTTCAATAACCATAAGAATGAATAAAACAAAATATATTCGGCATAAAATACCCAACAAGGTTTGACATGCCAAAAACCAACCAATCAACCAACCAACCAACCAACAAACCAGTCTTGAAACAGTCTCTAACCTCTGCTTGTAAAACATATTACGGATCATTTTCGTATTATTATTATTATTATTATTATTATTATTATTATTATTATTATTTTACAGATAACACCGCCTAGCCTAAAGATCGCATCAGTTTACTAAAACTCTGGGATTCAAAATTCTTCTTCGACTACTTGCATCAGTTTTTGCATCTTATAAAACTAAAATCCATGAAGATGCAATTGTTACCGCCGCAGATGACCTGCGCAGCGATTTGGGATTCCTAAGGGAGATAACTCTTTTTACTCATAGTGCTTTATCAGTGTCCACTTGAACGTTTTATTAAATCTATTCTAAACGCTATAAGGAAAAATGCATATTTACCACACTGTGTGCACGTGACAAATTGATTTACAAACCCAATCGTTCAAGATACCATATACTGATTTGAAACCGAAAAGTAATAGATTCCTTCATACAAATTGGCAACAACACTGGAATAACAACATCCACAATAAACTCTTCCTAATCAAACCCACTTTGGGAGGTTGGAAACCAACTTTAAGGAAGTCTAGAAAGGAACAAGTCATTGTATCCCGACTACACATTGGCCATACAAGACTAACGCACTCCTATATACTCAAGCAAGAACAACAACCACAATGTGGAACATACCAAACACCTTTGACAGTTAAACACTTATTCATGGAATGCAGGTTTCTTGCTCACACCAGAAACTGTTATTTTAAAGCAAACAATATGAAAGATCTGTTTGAAAATGTCAACATGGAGGATATTCTCTCTTTTTTGAGGGAAATAAAATTATACCATAGAAAATAGACATGAAACAAATCAATACCGTACAAATAATCCCCAATAATGCTAACATATTGTTAAAACCAATTACTAAAAAGTATAAATATAAATACACGATATGTATCACTTCCTAACCGTTAGGCATGACATGACCCCAGACGGGTTGATATGCCGTTAAAATCAATAAATAAACAGAGATTCAGATGCAATTTTTCACATGCTACATATAGATTATGTTTCAAAACACTCACAAGCTTAGGATTACATTTTTGTAATAAAATCATAATATAATCGTATATAATGAATTATGTACTGTAATATGCTTAATATTTCTTTTTCTTTTTTCTTTTTTTTCTTTTGAGTAATAAATTTGAAAACTTACATTTTTTCAGTGAAATTATTAACATAAGCTTATCTGAAGCTCGCTCACACCTCAAATTTTAGCTCTCTGCACAAAGTAAAAAATCAACCAAGTGAAAGCTCGTAACTCGGAAAACTCGATCCTGCAAGTATTTCATAATATCTTAACTAATTTTATAAAAGAGAAAAGAGGACTAAACCAAGGTTATTATGCTTATTACATATTGAACTATTTTTAATAGCTCTTAAGTGAACATATAAAACGTTGTAATAATTAAATTATCATACTGTGGTATATCTACAGGTCCTGCTAGTATTTCATAATATCTTATAATATTTTAAACTAATTTTATAAAAGAGAAAAGATGACTAAATGACAAATGAATTCATTAATGCGTAAAAGATACGGGGAGACAAAATTACTTGACAAATTCAATATGGTCGCCAATCTATTAATTTGAGGCGGGATTTAAATGGCAAAAATCAAGATCGACGTTTTATTTGCTTTGGTGAGAACGTCATGGCGACAAATGGAGAAGAAAAAAAAGAAGAGTATGAAACAAAAGAAAACTATTCAACCTTACAAGATGGCGTCTACAAGATGTTTGTTTCTCCATTGGATATTTTTCTTGGCGCGTAATTTTCAAGATTGGAATGCTAATCAGAAGTTAATGATTATTGAATTTAATGAAACGAGAGTGTATTTCTGGCTGTCAATTTTACCACGGAATTAGTAAAAAGAATTAAAATGGCTGCTAAATCAGACACATAATGTTTGTGTTTTTTTTTCTTTAATGGCATATCAACCACTGCGGATTATTTAGCACAGTTAAAATTATCTTCCTGTACTGTCTACGGTTGCCGTTAGGTGTGGTATTATTTTCCCTTACATGCTACGGTTTGCAGTTAGGTGACGTTGCGATCTGAATATATAAAGGCAGTGCCGCGAATTTTAACCTCTCTTTCTCCTGGACTCTCTAGCCGTCAGTACCAGACAGAAGTTGTGTCTCCGTCCCTTTGAACTGGGAGGGAGGCTTATCCCCCCAGTGACAAGCAATACGTGTACCTGTACACGATCCCCTTACACTGTATGGTTTCATAGAGGATTGAAAGCATGAAACTCGGTGTCGTGAGTTTTTTTATCCATTTTTATATCTTATTTTTCATACTTGATATATATATATATATATATATATATCGCCGGGTTGACCTAAAGTCATTATCAGCCAGACAGCGAGGGAATCTATCCCTTTTCCCTAACGCTAGACCAAAGAGATTTTTTGGTGTTGAGTATCTGGCCGCCATCCTTGGTTCCAGATGTAGTGAATAGGTAAGCAAACCAATAAGAATCCGGTGTCATAGTATTCTTTGTAAGTCCGTCGTCCAAGATGATCCAAATAGCAATGACCAAAGGTTAAGAATCAGACCAGTATAAATACAACAACAGCAGCAGCAGCACTGCCAGTGATTGGACAATAGATTGCCTTCGGTGGTCACGTGGTAGTCAACGAGTCTATATTTAGAAGTAGGTATCTACCTTATATCCAACAAAATTCCAACATTTGGCATCTGAGGTGGAGCACCACACCAACCATCAGCTCCTCACTTTACCGTACAGATTCCTGTGCTACTCATACGCTATGGGTGAGGGTCGGTATCGAACCTGGAACATTTTGGATCCTAATCCGGCGCTCTACCGACTGAGTTAGCAACACTATATGAAATAGTATTTAACATTACTAAGCTAGTTAATTCGATCCTAATTGAGCCCATTATCCTAGTGAGAAAAAGGGAAAGGAAAAAGACACCTTCGGCGGCGATGCAAATGAATTTGTGGCCATCTTTGAAGTGCCATCTTCCTCTGCTCGTAAAAATCTTTCATCTCGGATCATTTTGATCTTTTTTCCTTTCCCGATAAAACTGGACAGCCTAAAGATTGCATTAATTTACCAAAAATTCTAATACCCACGTTCCTTTTCGCCCGGTCCTTCTTCGATTGTTGAGTTGGTTTATGAAGCTTATCAAACCAACATCCATAAAGCCATTGCCAGCGATGCAGACGATAACCGCGGCCATCTTGGCTATCCCAAGGGAGACAACTCTTTTATCTTAATGCAACGATCAGTGGTCGTGTGAACGTTTATTAAATCTCTCCCAAACGCTGTTAGGAAAAAAAGAAGTGTACATTCATTGTGACGCATGCGTACTACAAATTGACTTACGAAGTCCATCATTTAACAACACAACTCTCGGCAAAAAAGGTCGTGTTCAGCTTTTAAATTTTCTGATCGTCCATTGCTCGAAACAATGACTCTTTCTTTCTTTCTTTCTTTCTTTCTTTCCTTCTTTTCATCTTTTTATTATGTTCGATTAAACAGATTAGCGTGTCTGCTTCTGCGCACTCATACCTTCTTTCTATCTTTCCTCTAATATCCTTCTTTCTTATTACATTTTTCTATGTAGTATGTCGTTTTTATTCCCTTTCTTTTTTTATAATAAAAACGGAATGGTCCATTATTTAGTTGAGGTGACGACACTCATAAGAAATAAGAATTCGGCGGATAAGTAACACCAGATGATCAGGATTTACATTTTTATTTAATCTTTGAAGATTTGGACGGTGTCCTTTTTAAGCAACCAGAGGGGTTTACAAGCCGATAACGGTCGTACAATTAAGGAACAAGTGTATTGATATAGAGACAATAATAATAACATGGGTGATTATGAAAGAAAAGATTCTAAAAAATACCTGGTCTTTGACAGAAATTGAAAAAAAAAAACTGTGGAAAAATTACTTTTTTTCTTTTTTTTTTTCTTTGCTGGGTTGGGTGAGTCACATCCGTGCTTTACCACACAGAGGACATGAGAGAGAGAGAGAGAGAGAGAGAGAGAGAGAGAGAAAGAGAGAGAGAGAGAGAGAGAGAGAGGGAGTCATGTTGTCAGTTCAGCATGGTGAGGATGATGATTATATATTTACTCAGGTAATTGCTTAGAACAGATAACTTCGGAATTAAATAACCTGACCTAGTAACTAATAGGCACCCCAAATCATCAGCTTAATGAAAGGTTCACATTTTATCTCATCACCGGTAATTTCGAATTTCAAATATTTGAAAATAAACGAACGATTTTTGCAATTATTGAACTTATATTGTATCTGACAAAAACAAATTTTACAAATTTTGTGATACTATTTCTGAAAGACATCCTTTTATTTAAATAAGCATAAAAATATTTTGTAAGTAAAAACTATATTTTTATTTGAATAAACATAATTGCATTTCTCCTCTGATTAAGTAAAAACTATTTTAGTATAAAAACGTATTTCGTCTTTTTAAAATCATCGTAAAGTGTTGAAAAATATTCATTAATTTCTGATTAAAAAGTATTTATTTAAAAAAAGATTTTGCTATTGAATTTTAATTTGATTACGTGTACAAAACCACTATTTATTTAATCTATTGTGAGTTCAACATCTCCATAAACTTCTGATTGAAATCATTTGTTCATAAAAATTTGGAAGCAGAAGTTACCGGTGATGAGTTAAAATGTTACCTTTCATTAAGTTGAGGATTTGGGATGCTTATTGGATACTTGGTCTAAATAACTCAACAACGTAAAAATGCGTAAAACCAACCAACCAGCCAGTCAACCAAACACTTTTTAAACTATTGACAGTAACAAAAGACTAGTGTCCCATTTTAATAATAAATGTTTCATGTGATTTTACAGTCAGTCGCATTACATCTCTGTCACTGTGAACAGCTTGTGTTTTTCCTTCTTTCTTCTTCTTCTTCTTCTTCTTCTTCTTCTTTCTTCTTCTTCTTCTGTTCATACAGTTACCAAGGTATTTTTTGAAAAGAAAAGTATGAAGACTTCAGATGTATTTATAAAGATATAAATGAATAATCAACGAAATGTCTGAAAAAAAAAGCTTTATGCAACAGAGAGAAGCCATCATGTCCAGCCGATCGGGCTCCGTACAATCTTTTTCGATATTTTTCTTTCTTTCTTAAATGGAAATTAATCTCAAGAGTAAGAGCTTTAAAGATGAGAAGAGCATTAAAAGAAATAAGTAAGTAAAGTCGTCGGGGCGACCTAATGTCGGTATCAGCCAGACAGCGAGGGAGTCTATCCCCTTTTCACTAGCGCTAGACCAAGGAGATTATGTAAGCGTCTGAGGTGGAACGCCACACTTACCATCAGCTCCTTACTTTACCGCACAGATCCCTGTGCTGCTCATACGCTGAGTTGGCGAGGGCCGGTATCGAACCAGAAACCCTGTGACTAAGCTAAGCCGATTTGCGCCATATCAAAAGAGGGGTTGCAAAGGTGCTCTGAACAATGGAAAACTCACGGGAATAAGTGTGTTAAGAGTAAAAGGGAGTATTTTGAAGAAAAAATAACATTTCATTTATTGTTTATTTCTGTGTTGGTAAATATGGCTTTAGTCTTGGCTAAGGACTATTTCAAATAAAATTAACGTTTCATTCATTGTTCATTTCTTTCTTGGTAACTATGGCTTTAGTCTCTTATAAGACGTCTATTTAAAAGAAAATACTGTCTCATTTATTTTTCGTTTCGGTCTAGATAAATACAGTTTTTAGTCTCAGCCAAGCGGACGATTCTGAAGGAAATTAAAGTTTCATTCGTTGCTCATTTCCCTCTAAATAAAAATACAACTTTAGTCTCAACCAAGATGACTATTTTGAAGAAAATTAATGTTTCCTTCATTTTTCCTTTCTGTCTTGAAAATGAATACAGTTTCATGCCTCAATATATTTAACAAACCTGTATAATATTATATACAAATGATCCAAAATATAAAATGAACATCTCTCCGTTTTTTCTTTAGATAGATAGATAGATACGAACAGGCTGATATAGATACGAACAGACTGATATATATATATATCTTATATAATATTGTGGGTTTGTTTGTCTGTAAACTATATTACTATTAACATAAATTCTCTATCTCAATTATTAATAAAATTGTTTTACATCATTAAGACTGTGACCATATCTACGTACTTGTATTGATATATACAGCAAAATAGGATACAGAGTGAACAGGAAGGCTAATTTGCATATTGATCTGTGCGGTATTATTGACTTCTAATTGAGGTTTTATCTTTTGAATATGAGCAAAATCTTTTAACAAGAAGAAATAACTGTAATTTTATTCTCTACTTCCTATTTAACTAAATAGTTCAATTAGAAAAATTTAAACTAACAAAATGATGGAAGAGTTAGTTTCAAAGTTGTTCTATTTTTCATCATACCCCTCTGTTCCAATCTTTTTATCTTAGTTTCATTAGCCTTCTGATTTAAATGTTTTTTTATATTAAAACTTAAATACTTGCATCGAAGGGTGATATATATATATATATATATATATATATATATATATTATATATATATATATATATATACGCTTGTTCCTTAATCTTCCGACCATTATCATCTTGCAACACCTCTGGTTAAAAATGAGACCATCCAAATCGTCCCAGATTGAATATATATATATATATATATATATATATATATTAATATATATACTAGACAAAACGTGACCCATTGAGTTACCCATTCAGCTCTGGGTAGATGATTGAGATTAGGAAAAATAATTTAGCAAAGCGAATAAAAAAACTTTTTAAATAAATACGGCCGGATGAAACCTTAAAATCATTTTGTTAGCATTCTAAGAAGGGAAATGTTTGACCTCATTTAAGCTACAGGTTGCTACTAACTAACATTATATAACGAGGAGGTAGTAAAGAGATACATAGAGAGGAAGAAAGAGAGAGACACAATTAAAGTAAGAGATTGGTCATTTTTTACTTAATTGCAAATTATGACTAATTAGAACCAATTAAAGACAGATTTTTTTTTTCAAACACAATTTAATCCTAAATGTAAAGAATAATTTTAGTATAATTTTCGTGTCAATAAACTAAACAGTAAAAAAGCCTTTAGCAAGCAAAAGTTGATCAATTCAGCTTTAGTATAATAATAGATGCGTGAGTGTGCGTGTGTGTATGTGTGTGTGCATGTGTGTGTGTGTACGCGCGCGTGTGCGTGTTCAGCAATTTTTGGTGAAACACAGGATTGTGTAAGTGCAACGCTCTTCAATTTAAGACTCCATGTTTCTGATTTTAAGAAGAACTTACAAAGATGGAGACGAAGAAAGATCCAACACCTGAGATGATGAAAAAAGAATCAGCACGACCATCGATGAAGCTGAGAAGTTTTTAAAAAACTTAGAAGAAGATAACAAAACAATAATAATAATAATAATAATAATAATATAATAAAGATAAACAATAATAATAATAATAATAATAATAATAACAAAGATAACAAAACAATAATAATAATAATATAATAATAATAATAATAATAATACAAAATAACAAAAATAAAATAATAATAATAATAATAATAATAACAATAATAATAACAAACAATAATAATAATAATAATAATAATAATAATAATAAGAAGAAGAAGAAGAAGAAGAAGAAGAAGAACATGCCACAGGACTATTTTCAAGAAAATGAACGTTTCATTCATTGTTCATATCTGTCTTGGTAAATACAGCCTCGGATTAACACACTCTTATATACTCAAACAAGAACAACAACCACAATGTGAAACATGTCAAACACCCCTAACAGTCAAACACTTATTGATGGAATGCAGATTTTTTGCTCACATCAGAAAACATTATTTTAAAGCAAACAATATGAAGGATCTATTTGAAAATGTTAACATTGGGGATATTTTTCCTTTTTAAGAGAAATAAAATTATATCATAGAATATAGACATGAAACAAATCAATGCCATAAAATATAATTCCCAATAATGATAGCACGTTGTTGGAGCCAATTACTGGAAGTATATATATGAATATACAATATGTATAACACCCCAACCGCTAGGCATGATATAACCCTGGACGGGTTGATATGCCGTTAAAATTAATAAACCAACCATCAGCTAAGAGGAGTATTTTGAAGAAAATGAACGTTTTATTCATTGTTCATTTCTGTCTAGGTAAATACTGCATGAGTCTTAATACTTTTTCTTTAAAAAAAAAAAACACAAATCGTAATTTGCATACTTCTAAAACACTTTATGACACACGTCCATGTTTGTAAGGTTTTGGAGAAAGAGCTATTTCGAGTCAAAATCGAAACCAAAGAGAAACAAAAAGAAGTTATTGTGCATCGAAATAATCGGAAGTTATGCGAAAATCACCGGAAGTCATCAAGCTACTTCCGGAATGGTTTCCATTGCCTAAAAATAATAAACAAACACTTTGTCAATCATTATCCACCATTTTAACAAAAATAATCATTAAGAGTTGGAACATTATCGGTCCTGTTCGCTTGAATGGACATGATGAAATAAAAATCATTGACAATTATGAAATATTGGCAGACTAAAATAAATTATATTTCAAAGAAATTATTAAAATGAAAGAAAAGAATCTGGAGGAAATAAAAGTTCTAAAAAAAAAAAAACTATCATTAAATAAACTGACTTGAGAATATTGTTTATGAATATTGCGATTATGAAAGAAGAGAAGGACAATTTGTTGAACGAAAAATACATTTTGAATTTTTAGAATAAAAAAAAAGCAATAGAGCTTATTGGTGTAAAGATTATTTTTAAAGTAAAAATAAAAGTCTTATGAAACAGAAAAATAAAAAATAAAAATAAAAAAAGACATTTTTAACGCAAATTAAAATATTTCAAAAAGCAAGTGTGAAAAACTGTGAAAAGAGAGTAAGCAAAGAAATGAAAAATAATAGAATTATTCACACAAAGATATTTTAAAAAGTAAAACAAAATGTCTTATGAAACAAACAAAAAAAAATAAAAATCGAAAAGATATCTTTAATATTTGTCTGAATTTTTAAGATGAGGTTTGATAATTTGGATTATTTGGATTTTTCGGACTATTGTCCTCATCTTTATTGTTATATGCACAATGTTTTAGCCGATGTACCCCCCTTCTTCACGTTCGAAGTTCCGTGAAGTCTGCCGATTATGACATAAAGGCTCCGAGTTCGAAGAGAAGCTTCCCGAGTTCGAAGAGAAGCTTCCGAGTTCGACAAGAGGTTCCCGAGTTCGAAGAGAAGGTTCCCGAGTTCGAGAGAGTTCGAGAAGCTTCCCGAGTTCGAAGTCTCTCGACAAGAGAGTTCAGAGAGGGTTCCCGAGTTCGAAGAGAAGGTTCCGAGTTCGACAAGAGGGTTCCGAGTTCGAAGAGAGGTTCCCGAGTTCGACAAGAGGTTCCCGAGTTCGACAAGAGGGTTCCCGAGTTCGAAGAGAAGGTTCCCGAGTTCGAAGAGAGTTCGAGAGAAAGGTTCCGAGTTCGACAAGAAACACCAGAAGAATGCCGAAAGGCGTATCGGCCGAAATGTTGTGTATATAACAATAAAGATGAGAATATATGATTTGTTTAAGAAATAATTTTCATTAATTTCATGTGTATTAATAAATACTAGTGGTTGACCCTCATCCACTGCCTTTTCCTATATGATATAAAGGGTGGGTGTTTGCAATGAGACCACTGCGTAGAATACGACCGGGACAATCATATTGGTGCTAGGGCTTGACATAACCGGCCGATTGATCGGCTGGGCTCAAGTAAAGGCTAAATGGGAGAACTGTAAGTCACGAACTGCTCAGCCACCAGGATTCCGTCCTCAAGCATTATCAACAAGGGGCTTCGTATATATATATATATATATATATATATATATATATATAAGATTTAGCATTAAATAACCCACAAGAGTTGATATGTCATTAAATCAAACAACAAATCAACTTAGATTTTGTCTTATTTGTTAGCGAAAGAAATAACTTACCTCGTTGCTCAAAGTGTTGCTCAAAACATGTCTTGCGTACAGGATGACAGCAGATAAAAAAACATGGTCGTTCTTGGCGTTATAATTTATAAGACATCTGTCTCGTGTCTAGCGAGACAAAATTTGTAACATATTCAAATTCTGGCTTATGAAAACCTCGATAAAAAAGAGGAATATGTCATTTTCAAGGATGAATTTGAATTTTGCGGACGGTTGTATTACAAAACGGTCATAAGATTACTAATTAGACTGACGAGGCGAGTGAGGAGAAACTTACGGTCGGACTTGGCTTTTACTAAGATTGCCAATTGAACTGACAGTCGAGAAACGAAGGATTGAAGCAACAAACTTCGAATTTCTTTCTCTGAAAACTACACGAAACAACAAAATAGAACCAAGAAATAAAATAATTGATTTATTTTAAGGACATGTCAACCCGTCAAGATTTATTTTATGCTTAGAGGTTAGGGAATCACGTTCATTGTACATCCATGTTTATATCTTTTGTGCAGTTGTTTTGTTAAGAGTTTTTAGTACGATCAAGAATTCCTATCTGACACTAATAATATTATTTATAATCATTTCTTTTTAATTATAATCACTTGTTTGAACACAATTATAAGGTTTGAAGTAACTAATAAGTAAAGTCGTCAGTGTGGCTTATTGTCAGTATCATCCGCCAGGGAGTCTATCCCCTTTTCACTTGCGCTAGACCAAAGAGATTGATTTTGGTATCTGAGGTGGAGCGCCACACCTACCATCAGCTCCTCACTTTATCGCACAGATCCCTGTGCTACACATACGCTGATTTGGCGAGAGGCCGGTATCGAACCCGGAACCTTGTGGTTCCTAGTCGAACGCTCTACCGATTGAGCTAAACCGGCCTTCCCAAAATAACTAATTTTAAACCTTATTATAGCTTGTGATAATACCCGGTCTGCACCCGCTTCACCTTCGTTGCACAATGTCGATGACCCCAAAGTTGTGATATTCTGTGCTGGCCGATTCGAAGGGCACGAGTCAGAGACAGGTTCACAAGGATTTAAAAAAACACAAAGTCTGATAACAGGACGCTGATGGAAGAGGAAGTTGTGACACTCGTGCAGTTTGTGGTGGTCTATGTCAGCTGGCAAGAAAGTTTGTAAATCTAAGTCGATTACTGGCTTCACTGATGTGGGTCGTTGGCTATTTCTATCTCTGCTGCTACTGACGACATTATCACCTCAAACTGACTAAGGACTGGAGCTTAACTGAATATATGTAAAATTCCACCTCACAAATCCCCACGGACCCGACCACCCAGATGCTCAGTACTTAATTTAATATTAGACTTTCCGTCAGCGTTATCCCTTAAAATTAAAGCAATTACTTTTTTCTTCAGACTTCACGCCCTCAATATTCCGACCATTAATTTCTTCAAAAGAGATTTTCTCATAAAAACATCCTTTTTGCTTTTAATACCTATGTACCTAAAGATTTTTCTTTAACTGGATTAACTTCATGGTGGCCGTTCAATTCTCTTAAATTTTACGGCCCAATTTTTTGTGTCCGTAAAAGGACAACCACTCACCCATATACCTATGCCTGGGCTTTAACATATTTTATTTATTTATTTTTTCTGATCATGTTATCCCTTAACCATAGTGTCACAAGCTTAGTAAACAATTTTAGCTTCAAGTAGTCATTTTTTATAAAAAAAATAATTTGTTATATATCAAGTATTGCTATATATTACAAATCATTTTCACACAATTGTATTATTTCAAATATTCCTATTTGATGCTAAAAGCCAAACGAGAAATAAAATGAGATGACAAATCCAATTGAATTTTTTTTAAATAAAGAATTAAAATCAGCAAAATTTGTAAAACGTAATAAAAAATGCATTCAAATGGAAGAAAACAAAATTTTGTTAAATTCCAGTAAAAAAAAAAAACACAAAGATTTTTTTCTAATTTTTAAATGGAAAAAAAACTATTTATGAAGTAATCTAATTGCTTTGTTTTTATTCTGTTTTTTCGCCACGAAAATCTTCGGTTAAAAAGAAGAAGAGAGAGAAAGAAAGAAAGAAAGAAAGAAAAACAGACTGACAGAGAAAGATAGAGATAGAGAAAGACAAAGAGAGAAAGAGATAGAGAGAGAGAGAGGGGGAGAGAGAGAGAGAGAGATTAATATACTAGTAATTTGGACATGTTTAGAAGGTGATAAAATTTAGTGAGAGGGAACGAAATTGAGAAAGAGAAAGAGATAGAGAGAAAGAGATAGATATACATATAGAGAGAGAGGGGAATAAAAAGATAGAGAAAGAGAGGAAGAGAGAAGACTAAGATAGAGAAAGAGAGAGAAATAGAGACAGAGAAAGAGAGAGATGACGAGAGAGATCAAATTAAAACACTAGTAATTTGGACATGTTTAGAAGATTATCAAATTTAGATGGAGGGAGCGAAAGTGACAGAGAGAGAGAGAGAGAGAGAGAGAGAGAGAGGGGGGGCGATGGGAGAGAGAGGGAAAGAGAAAAATAATAAGATATAGAAATACAGAGAAGAGAGAGAAAGAGAGACGGAGAGAGAGATATCAAATAAAAACACTATTAATTTGGACATGTTTAGAAGATTATCAAATTTAATAAGTAAATCTTATTTTAATTTTTTTTCATAAAGATTTCGAAAAATGGTTCAAACCAATTGATAATATAATCAAAATATGAATTAAGGTTGATTGGTTGATTTTAACGGCATATCAACCCGTCTAGGGTTATTTTGGCTATAGAAAGCACTGTTTAGTGCCATACCTTTTCATGTCCCAGAACACTTTATTCACCGTTGAGTCCAGAACTTTTATTTATCGAAGAGTCAGTGTGTTTCCACTCCATGGACTGTCTATGCAATTCAAAACTCCTACTAAAAATCCCATGTTTGGCCTATTTGTAACTATGTTTTCTTCTAAACTGTCTTCGTACATCACACATTCTTCTGTTAATGTTACATGGTTTGTATTTTTGGATCACTCTGTTTCGTTTACCGCCATTTTGAATAGTCTCAAAACAAATATTTTTGCTAGATTCAAATATCTTTTAAATATTTTTGAAAGATATCTTTTAAATAAACCAATTCCAAACAATGCAGAGTTTAACAAAAAAAAGAGAAATTATTTTGCTTTGTATATAACAAGAAAGAGAGTTTTAAGGAGAGAAATATATAATTTATCTCTCTCTCTCTCTCTCTCTCTCTCTCTATATATATATATATATATATATATATATATATATATATATATATATATATATCTCAATCATCTATTTCTCTCTTTAAAACTCTCTTTCTTGTTATATACAAAGCAAAGAATAGAGAGAGAGAAAGAGAGAGAGAGAGCAACAGATAATTTCAAAGATAGAAAGAGACAGTATTAAAGAGAGAAAAAGAAATCAAGTTTTTTAAAAAGATCAAGGGAAAGAATCTTAACGAGAGAAAAAAGGTTTTGTGTCTGTGTTGAATTCTCTTTTGGGAATGACTTGTTTATCTGCCCTTGATTTAGTAGACTATAGGAGTTATGGCCCTTTGCCCTTTTTTCAAGTATAAATTAAATTAAACGATAATATTATTCTGTCCAGATGAGCACGGTGGAACAAACTTCAATTCTCTGAGGTGTTGTTATCATTGGAGGGTCAATACACAAAGTTGCCGAGGAAGGCACTAATTAACACTGTAATAATAAATGAACACACACGGTCGGACTTGAGAAATATTTATTCTACTTAGAATACAGTTGCAATTTCTTGGAAGTGTATATACTTTCAGAAAGTTAAAGATTTACACAAAGGGAAGGTAATGATAACACAGGGGAAGTAACTCAATTACTTATTACAAACACTTGTTTGGATTATCGGATACTTCGGATCAATGTAAAGGATTAAAGAACACGATTTATGCGATAATCTTGTTCGGAAATGTCAAAGAATGATATATGATCAAGATTCGACAAAAATACATACGCTGAATGATTGACATTGTGACTATGTGACCACGCCTGCGTTGGCTTGGTCATGTCAGGAGGATGGACAAAGGCCGCATCCCCAAATACCTAGTGTGTGGTGAATTGGTAGAGGGAACCCGACCGGTAGGGAGACCACGCCTGCGCTTTCAAGATGTCTGCAAGAGGGATATGAAGACATGCCACATCAACACGAACACATGGGAGGCTTGTACAAAGACCATACGACCTGGCCCCTCCTCGTCAAACAAGGAACGAGAAGGAGTGAAAAAGAGAGGAAAGAAGCCGCCACAGAAAAGAGAGCCAAAAGGAAGGAGAGACAACAGCAACTCCAGCAAACATCACTGTTTGTTTGCAGTCACTGCACCAGAGATTGCCAGTCAAAAATTGGTCTGTTCAGCCATTCATGTAATTGCAGATAAAAAAAAGTGGACACTACGCCATCGTCTTTAGTAGGCGGACGGATGCCGACATAACACATATGTGACCGATGAAGGTAAGCAACGTGATATTTCATTTGTCTGTTGTGGGTTTCGAAGAATTGTACGGTTTTCAGGGGCCTTGTTGATTACTGACAAAATGAACGGAGATTTGACGATTTGGGTCTGCTGATGGAAAGGCATATTCAACTTTCCCACCCCACATTATGAAATAAGTAAAGTCGTCAGAGTGGCCTAAAGTGGTATCAACCAATCAGCGAGGGAGTATATCCCCTTTTCACTAGCGCTAGACCAAGGAAATTGTTTTTGCGTCTGAGGTGGAGCGCCACACCTAACATCAGCTCCTTACTTTACCGCACAGATCACTGTGCTACTCATACACTGAGTTGGCGAGGGCCGGCATCGAACTAGGAACCTTGTGTTTTCCTAGCCGAACGCTCTACCGACTGAGCTAACCCCGGCCCATGGTTGTTTTATCTTCGATTCGAGGAACAAGGGGGGGGACGATGAAATGATTAAACTATTAACCAATACCTCAGTGCACTCTGAAAATAATCCAAGCATTGTGATTTCGGGGATTGGTCCAATAAAGATTTGAACAACAGACTGGTGGTAGGAGTGAGAAAGAAGAAAATAATCAAAGAGAGAGAGGGGGGGTGGAGGAGGAGGAGGAGAGAGTAGGGGGAGAGTTTTAAAGAGAGAAATATATAGTTTCAAAGAGAGTTTTAAGATGAAAAATAGAGTATTTCAAAAGAGAGAGAGAGGGGGGGGGGGTTAGACCGACAGATAGTGAGTGGGAGAGATTGTGTGTGTTTTCTAAAGAGAGAAATGGATCCTTTCAAAGAGAGGGAAAGAGAGGGGGAGAAAGGAAAGAGGGAGTTCTGTAGTGAGAAATAGTTTTAAAGAGAGAGTTTTAGTGAAAGAAATAGAATATTTCAGAGAGAGAGGGGGGAGACGCGGGCGCGCGCACAGACCAGACAGTCTGACATAGTCAAAGGGGGAGAAGAGAGTGTATGTCCTGAAGAAAGAAATAGTTTCAAATAGACACAGAGAGAAAGAGAGTGAAAGAAAGAGAGAGAGAGAGGGGGGGCAATTGAAAATAGAACATTTTAAAGTGAGTGGGTAAGAGAGTTTTGAAGAGAGAGAGAGATAGTTTCAAAGAAAGATTTTTAAAGCAAAAAAAAAAAAGAGCATTTCTAAGAGAGATAGACAGAGTGTGTGATCTAAAGAGAGAAATATATCATTTCAAAGAGGGGGAGTTCAAAAGGAGAGAAATAGATAGCTTCAGAGAGAGAGAGAGAGAGAGAGAGAGAGAGAGAGAGAGAGAGGGGGGGAGTTCTAGAGTAATAAAAAATACAGTATTTCAAAGAGACAGAGATAACGAGAGACAGAGAGAGAAAGTTACAAAATAGTCATAATTCGGTGAAAGTGTATTGACTCTAGAAAAGACCCTCGAAATATCAATGGATTTTTAAGTCTGCTACGAAATTCTTCAATTAGATCCAAAGGGCACAAGGTGTGTTGGCAACACACACTGGAACTCCCCTATTCATTGTTTGTCAAAGAAGCGGAAGACGCTACTGTTGCAGTAGTACCAGTAATCCTACGGGAAAGTGTCCTTTCAAGTATAAAGAGTGTTTCTTGTGTACACTGACAAGACATAGGCGTCGAAAGTGTAAAGGATGGGGAAATGCTGGATGGTTGGATTTTACGGCATGTCAACACTCGTTGGGTTATTTTGAGCCGAAGACGTGTTGTTTTATTCATCACCACTGACTTAATGATTTCCTTAGTTATTCAAGTTATATTTTCAACGATTATAAAATAGTCGTTATTTAATCTTAATTAACATTAGCATCTTATTTATCAACGGCTAGAAGCGGCTACCCTGCGCCACCTGGGTAGAGTCGGAGGGTAAAAAAGGTAGTCTCGTAGATCTATTATTGTTGAATCGTGAGTTCGATCCCCATTGGATGCCCCATTAAAGATCCCAATGTAAAAAAAGACGTTGCATTGATCCAGACAATTTGAAAAGAAAAATTAATGTCTCCTATTTAAAATATTAAATGCCTAAAAAAAAAACCCATGTTGTTATCATTTAAATTTTATTTTTCTAATTATCTTCACAAATATAAATCAAATCTAAATCCTTAAAAACGACTTAAAACTTAAATATTGTATGAACCTTTTATATAAAACATATTTTTAGTGTTATGATCTCATCTAAAAGGTTTTTTTAAAGATTATGTATGGAGCAATCTGTGATATCTTTTGATATCATTTTTCCTTCTTCTTCTTCTTCTTCTTCTTCTTCTTCTTCTTCTTCTTCTTCTTCTTCTTCTTCTTCTTCTTCTTCTTCTTGTCTTTCCTTTCCCTCTTTCTATTCTCCTTCAATTCTTCTCCTCCTCCTCCTCCATTTTTTTGTTGTTTACCCCTCCATTTTTCTGTTCTCGTCAAATTTGCCTTCTCCTCCTTCCTCTTGTAGCTTGTCTTCTCTCCCCTTTCTATCCTCTTTCAATTCTTCTCCTCCTCCTCCCTTTTTTTGTTTCTTCTCCCCTTTTTTCTATTTTCCTTCAATTCTTCTTCTTCTCCTCCTCCTCCTCCCTTTTGTTGTTTACCCCTCCATTTTTCTGTTCTCGTTAAATTCGCCTTCTCCTCCTTCCTCTTGTAGCATGTCTTCTCTTCCCTTTCTATCCTCTTTCAATTCTTCTCCTCCTCCTCCTCCTCCTATTATTTTTCTCTCCCTTTTTTCTATTTTCCTTCAATTCGTCTTCCCCTCCTTTTGTTGCTCCCCTTTCTTTTCCATCATCCTTCAATTCTTCTCTCCCCTCCTCTTGCTTCTCCTCCTTCTCCTTTTCATTATCCATCAATTCTTCTCCTTCCCCTCTTCTCCCCCCTTTAATCCTTCTCCTCTTTCCTCTTGTAGCTTCTCCTCCACCTCCTTTTCAATTCATCTTATCACCCTCCTTCTTGTTGTTTCTCCTCCCCCTTTTCACCTTCCCCTTCAATTATTCTTCTCATCCTCCTCCCCGTGTCTCATTACAATCCATCGGCCAATGAACATTCGACTTTCTTTTAACTCAAACAACATATTTTCAAAGAAGCAGACGACACCCACCAATAAGTAATGGCGCTAACCAACCAACTATATCTACTGAAATTATCAGTGTCCCAATCAACAAGAAAACAAATCACTAACGCCAAAAAATAATCAGTTAATAATTGCCGCCCGTTGAAGACAATCTAACGAGTCCTTCCTGTTGAATTCGTGTCGAAGAAGCGATGATTAAATAACAACTTATGAAATACAGACGACAACACAGATAACCGAATGACAACAATGGCGCTTGATGACTGCTAATGGCGGGAAGAACTGATTATACCGAACTAAAAAGCATGTCAGACACTCGCCGTCAAAAACAAGAAGAAGAAGAAAAAAGATGCGTTGATGTCACGAAATTGTTTTAAAGCCATGTCCATATGTCATAGCTATAAACATGCTCTCCACCTCGTAAATTAACACGTAAATTCAAACAGAACCTCTTAAATGAGCACCGTAAACTGTTGCGACTTACTCTTACCGAATTAGCTACTTGGTAAAATAGGACATTGTCTTGACGCGGGAAAATACGAGGCGGGAACATAATTATTCATACTAGCAGGACCTGTGGATATACCAAAGTGTGATAATTTTATTATTACAACATTTGTACTTATTTGTAATTGTGTAAAGGAGCTGTAACAAGGCGTGGGAGACAGAAAACTGTAAATGCAAACCAGCTTTACTCCTCTTCAAAACAATTGCCCCTTTGTAGCTCTTTCGTTACAGCAGAGATGCTGTATAAATACGTACTCTTGCAATAAAGTAAAAGTAAGTCGTCGGGCCGGCCTAATGTCGGTATCAGCCATATAGCGAAGGAGTCTATCCCCTTTTCACAAGCGCTAGACCAAGGAGATTATTTTAGCATCTTAGCTCTACACCTACCATCAGCTCCTCACTTTACTGCACATATCCCTACGCTGAGTTGGCGAGAGACCGGTATCGAACCAAGAACCTTGTGATTCCTAGCCGAACACTCTACCGACTGAGCTAAACCGGCCCCTTATTCGAATTTGAATAAAACTTAAATTGGGTGAACAGCAAACGAAAAGGAAAAGATGGTTTGATAAGTTCACTTTCAGACTTTTGATCTGTAAAAGAAAAAATCCAACCAACCAACCAACCAACCAGCCAGGCAACCAACCAACCAACCAACCAACCAGCTAACCAGCCAACGAGCCAAACAGCCAACCGACCAACCAACCAACCAGCCAGAGAACCAGCCAGGCAACCAACCAGCCAGCCAACCAGCCAGCTAACCAACCAATCAACCAAGCAGCCAGCCAACCAAAGCAGCCACCCAAGTAGCCAGCCAACCAACCAAACCAACCAACAACCAAACAACCAGCCAGCCAACCAACCAGCCAGCCTAGCCAACCAACCAACCAGCCAACCAACCAACCAACAAAGCAACCAGCCAGCCAGCCAACCATAAAACTGTTTCTTTGGTTTCTTGTTGTTTCTGCATGTTATCTAACCAGCCATTTTCACTCGACAACAACAAATCAGTGCTTGATTCGTTTCGATTTACCAAATGCAGAGATCCATTTAGCAAATGACCATCAAGTTTGAAAATGCACATCGGGTTTTGTGGATCTGAAATCTAATTAACAAAAAAAGTCACCATTTCCTAAATGACGACCAGACAAAAGAGAAAGTGAAACATCAACGACATCAACAAGAACTGAAAAGAATTAAAATACATTAATGCTTTTGTCTGCAGTTGAACTATTGCTGGCAAAAGAACTTATTTCTCTTTGTTCATTTTTGTCATTGTCTTTCTTTCTTTTCTTTAAAACTGTGTTCCCTTTCTTTCTTTCTTTCTTTTCTTTCTTTCTCTTTCTTCTTTCTTTTCTATGGAACAAACTGTGTTCTCCTTCTTTCTTTCTTTCTTTCTTTCTTTCTTTCTTTCTTTCTATAGCAAATAGCATTCCGTTTGAACTTTCTTTCTTTCTCTCTTTCTTTTGATTTTTCGCTAATGTTTGCTTTTTCTTCTTTATTCCTTTTGCTCTTTTAACAGCATTCTATTTTAACCTCTTCTTTTTTTTTTCTTTTTTTCTTTTTATCTTTTTTTCTTTTTTTCTTTTCCATGGAATTAGCCATGTTCCCTCCTCTTTCTTTCTTTCTTTCTTTCTTTCTTTCTTTCTTTCTTTCAGGCTTTCTTTCAGGCTTTATTTCTTTCTTTTCCCCCGGAACTAGATATGTTTCCCTTTCTTTCTTTCTTTCTTTCTTTCTTTCTATTGCATTCAGCTTTATTTTCCTTTCTTTCTTTCTTTTGATTTTTCGCGGGTATTTGCTTTTTGATATTCTTCTTTCTTTCTTTTGCTCTTTTGATAGCATTCATTTTTTAACCACTATTTTCTTTCTTTCTTTCTTTCTTTCTTCTTTCTTCTTTCTTCCTTGCTTTCTTTCTTTTCTTCTTTTCTTTCTTTCTTTCTTTCTTTCTTTCTTTCCTTCTTTCTTTTTTTCTATCTTTCTTTCTTCCTTCCTTGCTTTCTTTCATTTTTTTCTCTTGTTTTCATGCTTTCTTTATTTCTTTTCTATGAAAATAGCTGTGTTCTCTCTTCTTTCTTTCTTTCTTTCTTTCTTTCTTTCTTTCTTGCTTTCTTTTCTCTCTCTTGTTTTCATGCTTTCTTTCTTTTCCATGGAATTAACTGTGTCCCTCTGTCTTTCTTTCTTTCTTGCTTGCTTTCACTTGAAGAATTTTAATGTCGTAGAATTTGTTAATAATATCTATTCTGATCTTGTAATATTCCACTAGAAATATAAAATCCTGGTATCTTCAGTTGAGAACAACATTAACATTTTATAAGAATTTGTTTTCGGTGTACTTATATATGGGCGAAACTGTAGATATGTATTTGTATATATGTATGTATATTATACAATGTATATATAATTAATTTTTATTATCTACATTGACAAATGTTATATCTTTTTTATAACGTCAAACACAACGCGATGCTTTCGTATTTCTTCCCAATTTTTTTTAAATTGCTTAAATTCATTTCTCTCAGCATTCTTCAATCGACAATCGAAAATGAATCTTCGTTATGGTCGATTCTATCTTGGTTATGGCAACGTTTCAAGAATAGGAAATATTTACAGACACTGAGTTATGTATGAAATACGGAGGTAGGATTAAAAGTACACACACACACACACACACACACACACACACACACACACATATATATATATATATATATATATATATGTGCGTGTGGGGGGTGTACTTTTAATTTATAGGAAATATTATGTATGGAATACGGAGGTAGGATTAAAAAGTACACACACACACACACACACACACACATATATATATATATATATGTGTGTGTGTGTGTGTGTGTGTGTGTGTGTGTGTGTGTACTTTTAATTTATATGAAATAACCCACTGAGTTATATATGGAATACGGAGGTAGGATTAAAAGTACATAGGATGAAAAGTTCATATCTTGACGTCACATTTGCTGTTGATGAATTATATATCAAGCACTGCAACACCGATAGGTTGGTTGGTTGGTTGGTTGGTAAGCTAGCTTAATAGATTTATCAGAAGACTTGAATTTCAGAAGTAAGATGTAAATAAAATGAATAATAAAAAAAGAGGATAGGGGTTGGCATGGTGAATAGATAGAATCACAAATTACTTTTGCCGGTGAATATATGGTAAACTAATCATTAATTTCAAAGGAAAAAGCTTTAGTGTTAGAGACAAAAGTTTATTTTGAGGAGACATAGATAAAAATAATCTTACACCAGGCTAGTATATATAATATTACCTTCCTAAGGTGTACATTGAACACCGAAACCGTGGCAGAGAGAAAGAATTTTCTACAACTATAAATGCTCTATCTTTTACGAGATATATTTAGCCCTTTTGGATTAACTACTTATGCTACTGCAATGAAAACGTGCTAGTAACTTGTTGATGAATATATATAATATATATATATATATATATATATATATATATTATATATATATATATATATAATATAATATATATATTAATAATAAAATATATAAGGTTTTACATATCTATTTATTTGCATTTGAAACAAGTTCACCTGATAATTGTTGACGCATGAAACCAAAATGGTTTGTGACTGTTCCTTTGTCACCAAATAAATAGATATGTAAAACCTTTATATATTTATTTATTATATTATATAACAGCTCTATTTTATATTGAGCACTCTACCAATAATACTGCCTTTGGCACACTGTTCCAGTTAAAGCTGAAACAGTGACAATCCACACACACTATATATATATATATATATATATATATATATATATTATATATATATATATATATAAGTATAGATAAAAGAATATGAAAACACACAATGCTGTTAAAACGAAAATATTTTATATCATATTCATATCTAATATTGAACAATATTTCGATTTATAAAAATCATCTTCAGAGCTTGTTTTTAATCCGGACCATCGAGAGAGAAGCAGAGAATAATTTAAATTCAAAACAAAAAACCATATATATTATATATATTATATATATTATATATATATATATATATATATATATAAATAAGTATATCAGATTAAGAAATTCGAAAAATGCACAGATGTTGTTAACTAATGCTGTTTAATTAGCTTATATTGCAATATTTCAGTCCGTTTGGATTATCATCAGAACATGTCTATTATAAAAAGAAGAAAACAGTTTATTGAAAAATATGACCGGTTGTAATGGTAATATCTCAATAACGGACTTTTAAGAAAAGAGATGTTTAGATTTATTTTTAGATTCTTATAAAACATGCGCATGACATTTAAAAATGAGGTAACGGACTTTTACAAGAAAGAGAAATATTTATATTTTAAAAATATATGACCGGTACAAGGAAAATAACTCTTGGAACACGAGCAACTTTTTAAAAGAACATAAATATATAGTTCTATGAGTAAGATGAAAAATATATATATATATAAGAAAAGTTGTTTTTTTTGTGAAAATATTCAAAGTTTTCAAAGTATTTTCAAAGTTATTCGCTTCTATGGTTCAGGTGGGTTCAAGTCATCCATTCTATCTGTCATCACGTATATGAATGAAGAAGGGTCCAAGCTTTTAGATAATACGTAGTGTGCGTCAATAGAAAAGTTTTCGTGGAAAAATTGTTTATGGAAAGATTTAAAACGAAGTTACCAAAGTATTTGAAATTTTCCAGAAAATTCCCCTTATTTATTGAATGACCCTTGTATATCTAACGAAACATGACAAATTACTCCCACGATTCGATATCTAATCGATAAATCTGATTAGATCGAAGGATATGAAAGAAAGGCATGTTGTCAAAAGAAAAAATCGATTCGTTGATTTTGAACCTCTCAATCACATCTGGAATTTGAATATCGTCATTTTTTTACTTTCCCTGGCCGAAGAGCTACCGTGTGAACGAGATTTGAAGAAGTGAAATCTTGAGCCATTTGCTTGCTGCAGTGCGTGACACTCTGTTTTGTGGGAGAAGAGCAACTCGTTGTCACGGGATTTCAAATCCCGAACGCGCCCTTTACAAC
Source organism: Doryteuthis pealeii (assembly GCA_023376005.1). Taxonomy (NCBI): domain Eukaryota; kingdom Metazoa; phylum Mollusca; class Cephalopoda; order Myopsida; family Loliginidae; genus Doryteuthis; species Doryteuthis pealeii. The sequence continues at coordinate 40,805,760 of CM042167.1, forward strand.
TTCTCTAATACTAGTTCTCATTTTGCCACAATCTTTCTTCGCATACACACACACACACACACACACACATATATATTATATATATATATATATTATGGAAGTAAGGTGAGGAAATTAATCCGACAGATTTCTACGCATACAAAACTTTCATCATCTTTTATCTACATAAATCCTTGTTTTCTTCTCATTTTCAGTCCTGAAGAAGGTTTCCATTGTAAACCGAAATGTTCGAGCATCGACTATACATTTAAAATTACATCCATCATAACATCCCGTATTTGTTACTAAATGTTCTCCATATATATATATATATTATATATATATATATATATATATATATATAATCACGCTAGGATCGCATGTCAGTGTTCTGTGTATGAGTTGAGTTAGAATTAGAAATTCTCGCGGAAACAGATATTTTTAAAGTTAGAAGCACAGTGTTGGAATGTTTTGTATATAAGGTGTGCTCCAATTCCCACCCTGGATTTATAGACTAGCCGAGGTCACGTGGTTTACTCCTCCGACCAATCAACAACCATGATGCGTGGCTCTGTCACTACTTAAATACTGATACTTGCCACAGTTCACTTTCAATCATTGAAGAGTAACTTACGACCATTGACGAAGGAACTTAGGATTCTTTACCAAAGGATTACCAAGGATCCAATTTTGCTAGACCAGGGCTCTTGCTTGAAGCCCTACAGGATGGCCCATAAGATTGTAACACACAGGACAATTTTAACGCTAATAATATGATGCTAATCTGTTTTAATCGATCAATGAATGAAAGAAAAAAAAGAGTGAAAGAGATTTAAATCAAGATTATTATAATTTTTATATATTGGACTATTTGGAAATAGCTCTTAGGTAGATATATCAAACGTAGTAATGATTAAATTATTATTATACTGTGGTATTTCCACAGGTCTTGCTAGTTAATATTAATGACGTTTAGGCTATGGGCTGCTTAAAAGGGCTTAGTTTTTGAGTTCCGTGGACATTTGATTCATATGAGAAAATTTTAACTGTTTCTAGAATTATTTTTTGTGCTGATTTCAAATCTGAAGATATCTCCGCTGTAAGTGTCCGCACTGCTTCAGAAAAGGGGAGATAATACAGGGTGTGAAATACTCAGAAAAAGTCCATTTTTATGGTTTATATTATGAGTGAAAAGAGATAGAAAAACAAATGTTAATAATATGCTGACAGATATCAGTTTCGACCTGTGTGGTTTGTAAAGTACAATTCAATGGAATTCATTTTAAATTAAATGAAGACAATTCTAAAAGATGCTTTAGAAAACCGGTCTCCTTGAAGAGCAACTAAATTGATGAAAGAAAGAAGGAGGGAAAATTTAACCGTTTGGCACAAGAGGTTCAAATAACGCTCACGTTCTGGGCCGGAATGTCTTTAAAGATTTGTATAAAAAATGCGTATTTTGGATTAGAAATGAAATAAATTTTATTTATAAACCTAAAAGTCTCAACATCAACGAGAAAAACTCAATAAAGTTTGGAAGTATATATATTTACCAACCCCTCCGCACGAGCAGGATGTGACAAAAGGTCAATTTCTTAAGCGGGGTTTAACAGGTTTGAATTCAGAATTTTCTTTCTCCTAGACTGGTTACCTAACCAAGGTTATAGAGCCCAGCCTGCCCTACTATTTACCATAGCTGGCGGAAGAATAGTTGGATTGATACCTTTCCCAAGGGTATTAGCGCTATGTGAAATGTAAACAGCCTTGTCCCGAATTTGAACTCGGATCGACGAGTCCATTTCTTTTGACTCTAACCATTACACAACGCACCCCCAACCAAAGTATTAGTGCATAGAAGATAAAAGTTGTATAAAAAGTGTTTAAGATACAATCTCGCGACGAAAACGAATGTAAATAAAAGTCCGCAACACAATCAAGAAACAACATTTACATTATGTAAAATGAAGTTCAAACTGTTTAACACATTTAAGAGTATTAACAAGAAACTGATATGTCTATTGTTTTTATATCATAGTTATCACTTTTTTGGTTAAATCAAACTTAACGGACCTAAATTCCACCATCGTATGTCACCCCACCAAAAGAAAAAAAATACTAAAAATCAAGGAATTAATCGAATTTAATGAAATTTCAGTGTTGATATATTAATGAATAAACAATATAATGCACCAGTTATTTTATTTAAAAACTTTTATATTTTTTCAAGTCTGTTAACTTTGAACCACGTATCTTTGAGAATCTGTGTTATGCCTCAAAGATACCATATTTCAAAGTTAACTGACCTGAAAAACTGTAAAAGTTTTTAAAGAAAATAACTGGTGCATTGTATCTTTTATTCATTAAATATCAACACTGAAAATTTCATTAAATTCGGTTAATTCCCTGATTTTTTTTCTTTCGGCGGGGTGACATACGATGGTGGAATTTAGGTCCATTAAGTTCGATTTAACCACTTCTTTAATGGTGACTGCATTACTATTCGTGAGCGTGGCGATTACGAATATTTTATTGCTTGACGATTAACAGATGTTTGGATTTAACGTTTTCAACAGGAAATTAGAAGAATGGAAGTGAGGATTGTGGGAAGGAAAAGTAATTTAAAAAAAAAAAACAAAGAAAAAACGAAACAAAATAGCTGGGAAAATTTGGCTTAGAACCGCCCTCTGTGGCGACAGGCTCTCCGTGGCGGACTGTACATGTCTGAAGCCACCCTGGCGCAACACAATGAAGCCAAGAGGTCCAAAAGAAAGCAGCAGCAACAACGCACCGGTCCATCAACATCTTCAGGGACAGTCTTCAAATGTGACATCTGTGGTCGAGATTGTTTTTCGAACATTGGACTTCACAGTCACAGAAGGCGCTGTAACTTCAGGGACCCAAGAACTATATGATAGTCTTCCGAGACTGCAATGCCAATAATATGAATGAATACTGTGGTATATCCACAGGTGCTGCCAGTTAAGATTAATGAAGTTATCACTTTTTTAATTGTGATCGCGTTCGTATTCTTGAGCGTGGCGATTACGAATATTTGTATTGCTTGACGATTAACAGATGTTTGGATTTAAAGTTTTAAACAGGAAATAAGAAGAATGGAAGTGAAGGATTATGGGAAGGAAAAGTAATTTATTTAAAAAAGGAATAAAAATAAATAAATAAACGAATCAAAGACAAAAACAATAAAAAATGTTGGTATGAGAGTCGTGAGGAAAAAAAAAAGAATTTAAAAATAAAAGAATACAAAAAAAGAAATGAAAATAAAAATCAGACGACTAAAATGGAAAAGAAAAGAAAAAATGAAAACAAAAGAAAAGATAATAAATTTAGAAACGAAGAAAATTTCGGCATTAAATAACACATAGGCAGTGATGCTGATAACGTTTTTGATTTAATGCGACCGGGGACGCACGGATTTGCTTTGAATGAGTCCCCTGGAAAATTTATGGGCCCAAAATAAAACCATCTAACTCCTGCCTTGTAACCTATCCTGTGTAATTTGTTTCTAAGAAACTATCAAAATGTATTTACAGTTAGCTTGATATGGCGAGGGAAAAAAAGAAAAACACTGGGACCCATGCATACGATTTTGCTGCGTCCTTTTAGATTTTTGTGCGTCAGGGACGCAGGGTGCGTACCTATCAGCATCTCTGCATAGGGAGTTGACATGCCGTTAAATTTCTTGACTTACACAGTGCTACAGTCGTAGGAAATGGATTCAGTAACACGAGTTCAAATCCTGGATGAGGCTGTTTGCATTTCACAATGGGAAAGGTATGCATCCAACTACTCTCCCTCTAGATATGGGTAAATAGTGGGGCAGACTGGGCTCTTTAAACTTGGCTAGGTAACCAGAAGGAAAACTCTTAATTAAAACCTGTTAAAGAAATTGACCTTGTGTCACATCCTGCTCGTGCAGAGGGGTTGGTATATATATTCTACACACCGAGCGATCCTTTGCCGGGATTACACTTTTCAAGTTCATTTTCTATAAGAAAAAGTATCGAATTTTATGCGATACATGCGTTGTAAGTGCCTTTAAGTATTATTATATATATATATATATATATATATATAATATATATATATAAGGTTAAATATGTGTTATTTTTTATATTTTTTTTTAGGATATGTGCTTAATTGAAGTCATACCTAATTTTGAAAATTAATTAGTTAATAATTAATGAATTTAAGCGGGCATATATGTTCAAATGTAAGGCTAAACGAATCGAGAATATGTCAATCCCTGAATGTACATTTCGACCTATTTTGAACATATATGCCCGCCTAAATTCATCAATTATTTACTTATTAATTTTCAAAATTAGTTATGACTTCAATTAAGTACATATCCTAAAAAAAAAAAATATATATATATATATATATATATATATATATATATATATATATATATATATATATATATATATGTGTACTTTTAATCCTACCTTCATATTTCATATATAACTCAGTGTTTATAAATCTTTCCTATTCTTGAAACGTTGCAATAACCAAGATAGAATCGACCATAACGAAGATTCATTTTCGATTGTTGATTGAAGAACGCTGAGAGAAACGAATTTAAGCAATTTTTAAAAAGAAATCGTTAAGAAATACGAAAGCAACGCGTTGTGTTTGACGTAATAAAAAAAAGATATTACATTTGTCAATGTAGATAATAAAAATTAATCATGATATATACATTATATAATATACACACATATATACAAATACCGTATTTGACGGCATATAAGACGCACGGACATATAAGACGCATCCCCATTTCAGCAGGTCAGATTCACGAAAAAAGTGTTTAGTGTATTTCAGCATATATTGTTGAAAACAGTCTAGCTCTGTATTACACAAGCAGAAACATAGCTGTATAAAAGCAATTTGGCAGCACAGGCAAGCAATAAGCATACACAAGACATCTCAATAGCAGGAAATAATAATAATGATAATAAAATTATTATTATTAATAATAATAATAATAATAATAATAATAATAATAATAATAAGGAAGCCTCAAAAGAGAAACTGAATCACTTATAATTGCTGCACAAAATAATGCCATAAGTACAAACTATATCAAAGCGAAAATTGATAAGACCCAACAAAATAGTAAATGTAGACTTTGCGGTAATAGAGATGAGACTGTAAACCATATACTCTGCGAATGTAGCAAACTAGCACAACGAGAATACAAAACTAGACACGACTTGGTTGGAAAGGTGATCCACTGGGAATTATGCAAACAATTTAATTTTGACCATACAACAAAATGGTATATGCATAAACCAGAATCTGTTCTTGAGAACGAAACGCATAGAATTCTCTGGGACTTTGAAATAAAAACGGATCACCTTATCCCAGCAAGAAGACCAGACCTAGTGTTGATAAACAAAAAAGAAAGAACTTGTCAACTGGTGGATTTTGCAGTGCCAGCAGATCACAGGGTGAAGCTAAAGGAAAATGAAAAAAATGGACAAATATCTGGACCTTACCAGAGAACTGAAAAAGTTATGGAATATGAAAGTGAAAGTGATACCAATTGTAGTTGGTGCACTTGGAACAGTCCCAAAAGGATTGGAAAAGGGGCTGGGATGTTTGGAAATGAGAGGAAGGATTGAAACCATTCAGAACACTGCACTGCTGCAATCTGCCAGAATACTCGGAAGAGTCTTGGAGACCTGAGGAGACTTGCTGTCACTCAGACTCCAGTGAAAGACCATCAGCTAATGCTGATGTGAAAACTCAAAAGGAGTAAATAATAATAATAATAATAATAATAATAATAATAATAGACTCAGACTCCAGTGAAAGACCATCAGCTAACACTGATGTGAAAACTCAAAAATAATAATAGAATTAATAATAGACTTCACCTACGATGTATAAGACGCAGGGCAATTTTTGAGCCAAAATGTTAGAAAATAAATGCGTCCTATATGGCGTCAAATACGGTATATATATACAGTTTCACCCATATATAAGTACACCCAAAACAAATTCTTAAAAAATATTAATGTTGTTCTCAATGGAAGATACTAAGAATTTATTATTTCTGGGGGAATATTACACAATCAGAATAGGTATTATCACCAAATTCTACAGCATTTTTCACATAGCACAAATACCCATCGGGAAAAGTATGAATCTAAATATTCTCCTTGCACCTATTGGT
>CM042167.1:40816940-40839440 GCA_023376005.1 Doryteuthis pealeii
TGTTTATATCTATTACTGTTTATTATCTATCTATCTATCTATCTATCTATTTACGTTGTGCACCTGTCCGAGTAATGATCACATCTTATTTATAGCTATATATGTTCACATATACATCTCTATCTTAATCTGTTTATAGTGTCCAGCAAAATTCCTGTATTTGAACTCAATTTTGTCAGTCGTTGGTTGGAACCGGAAGTTGTCTAAAATGTCCGTGCTTTGGATTAATAAGTAGCGGTTCAAGAGAATTACTAATCACAAGGACACTGCTCCATGCTAGGGATACGGAGAATGCTAGAGCTTAATTATTCATTTAATACCTGCATCTAGTTTTTCTGTTTATCCCGTCTCAGTCTATTTACATCTATCTATCTATCTATTATCTATATATATATATATATATATATATATATATATATATATATATATGCTATATATCATATATTATATTTACTGTGCAGTAGAGGATATGTGGGAGAAACATCAACACCCTTTAGACTAAGACTAAATAACCAAAATCCACATAAATCTCAAATTCATAGTACAAGATTTTAACAATCACACAACCTTACACAAAATGCATTTTGTTAGAACACGCATTTAACGCAATCTAGAAACAATCAGAACTAAATGGATCTAAAATTACAAACACAAGTGAAGGATTACATCGGAATTCTGTTATTATAAATATTTCACCGACGCTGCCACTGTCGATAACAACAGACAAGGAAGTCGTTAAACAGTAATAACATTCATTTGATAAATATCTAACGAACCTGAAAATTTATGACAAAAATAATAAAAAAATAAGTGAATCCAATACTCCATAATATCGAGTTCATCCATTTATTTTTTAATGCTCGTAATAACGCCCAACTTAACATATATATATATTATATATATATATATATATATATATATATATATATATATATTTGATCATAACTATCTATCTCAGTCTGTTCATATGTACCAATCTGTCAGTTCATAAATATCAATCTACTATCTCAGTCTGTCCATATCTATCTACTGTTGTTCCTCTCTATCTATCTATCTATCTATCTATCTATCTATCTCTCTCCCCCTCTCCCCCCTCTCTCCCCCCTCTCTCTCTCTCTCTCTCTCTCTCTCTCTCTCTCTATATATAATATATATATATATATATATATATATATGAATTTAACATTTTTGAAAAAACAAATGATGTTTATAATTGCTGACAGAAATCTGTTTCGACCGCTTTCAATTTCTGTCAGCAATTATAAACATCATTTGTTTTTTCAAAAATGTTAAATTCATACTTTCGGATTACTTTCCATCTATTTTCATATATATATATATATATATATATATATATATATATATATATATATATATATATATATGTCTCATTTGTTTCTATCTATCAATCTATCCCATTCTGTTCCTCTCCCTCAATGTATATATCTATCGATCTATATCAGTCTCTATCTATCTATCTATCTATCACTGTAAACCTAAACCTCTCCTCAAAAGCAGAATTACCTGTCATTACCCATTGATCTAACACATGACATGACCCGAAACATCAAAACATCAACAATTAAGTCTTCCTATTTTATCTAAGAAAATTCTCTTTTAATGCGAACTTTTGTAGATACGCAAAACTTAACAGTAATTTTTTTTTTGTAATTTTTCGTTTTCTATACAGAATTTTCAAGCATTTTATCTAGAAAAATTTGGTTTCTCTGCAAAATATACAGACAGACACTTTTCTTTTTTTTAAGCAAATTGAGTTTTTCGATAGAAACTTTTGCTGACAACAAGAGATTTAAACGTTTGTAATGTCATTAAATTTAATCGACTCGAGTTTTCCTGTCGTTTTAAATTTTATCAGTGGAAATGTGATACGAAAAAAACACATGTTTGAGATACGCCAGTACTATTAAACAACGCTGGGTGGCGTCGTCAGTTATGTTATTGCTGGTTCATTGAGGGATTTCGTTTCTTTCAACATAACATTGACCTCGTCATTTAGACCGCCACTACAGACGATCACCCCTTAATATATCACTCATTCAACGCTAAACTGGCTTATATAGTGTTTTACCAACGTAGACCTCGGTTTCTGTGCACTGAATTGGCTAATGCTGGAGCCAACCAGCGAGCAGAGAGGGTGTTATAAATTTGACACGACGCGTTAAATATTTACAAAACTACACAGGCTAAATAAATATATATAAAAATATAATTATATATATATATATATATATATGGATTTTTTTAAAACCTATCCAATAATTTAAAGAAAAAAAAACGGAAAAAATATCTATACACCGAGATAAGATTTCTGAGTTCGTCCGTAAAACGAAAGATTACAAAAACGTGCGACAACTCCTTTAACTGACCCCCATAGGTCCACCCGTTGGTCGTGGGTGGCGACTCGTGATGTTTAAGGACGGAACCCTGTGGCTGAGCTCTACATCACATGCAACACTCCACTTTGGCCCTTACTTAAACTAAACGGGTGGTCGGAGAGGCCTCCGATCAATCAGTTGGTCACGTCAAGCCCCAGCACCTATATGTTTGTCCCAACCCTATTGCTTTTACGGCAAGGCCCAACACTTTTTTCATATATGTGCTAGAAGGGAGTAGTTGAAGGTCTCAGTGTATGACGTTAAACTCTCTGATAGTTAAGATCCAATTCTGGAGCTCTGAGGAATGTGGAATACCACTTCATCACCATTACTCCCAGGTCCACTCTGGCCTAGAGTGGTAGTACCTGTTAGGGTCCCATCTATAAAGAATGTGTCAAAAAAATTGAATTTTAAAAGAAAATTGAGTTCTTAAAAGATTGAGCACCCATCAATAATGAATAAAACAAAACATCTTTGGCATAAAATAACCCAACGAGGGTTTGACATGCCGTAAAATCCAACCAACTAGCCACACTTTAATGGAACAGTTAAAAAATGACCGCTGATTCCACCAATAAAAACGTAAGAAACATTTCCTTTATTTTTATAGAGAAGAACTAGTTTAAATCGTCTAGTAAATCGCCTCGCAGGCAACGACCTTATCACGACTGAACTTATTTCGAGATCCTTCCGCTGAATGAAAAGAAGATATCAAATAGATCGTAAGTCGAGTCCGATATAAACAGACAAAAACAGACAACAAAGAATTTCGAATCAGAGGCGGGAAAAGTCTGCGGAATCGGTCGTTGCAGGGTGTTCTTGAAATAAAACGGACAAATATATTCACAGTAATTTTTTTTTCGTTACAAGACGATTAATATAATTAAGGGAATAAAGTAAAGTTGTCGGGGTGGCGTAAAGTCGGTATCAGCCAGACAGCGGGTGAGTCTATCCCCTTTTCACTAGCGTTAGACCAAGTAGATTGTTTCAGTGTCTGAGATGGAGTGCAACACTTACCACCAGCTCTTCACTTTACCGCACAGATTCCTGTGCTACTCATACGCTAAGTTGGCGAGGGCTGATATCGAACCCGGAACATTTGGTTTCTAGTCGGACGCACTACCGCCAGAGCAAAATCGGCCCTTACTTAATGGAATAACACAACACTAATGACCGCCCTGTCGGTGAGGTTGTAAAATACACCGACTGCACCTCTGTAGAGGGGTAAATCCCCCAAAATGTTATCCTGGTGGCTGATCGTCTTAAACTGCCTCTAATGGTGAGGTTCCAATTCTGGAGCTCTGGGGAATGTGGAGTACATCTTCACCCCATTACTCGTACTCTGACCCGAAGTGGTAATACCTGTTAGGGTCCCATCTATGGGTTAAATCTAAAAAAATGTGTTTAAAAAAATTGAGTTTAAATGAAAAGAAATTTGAATACCCATCACGAATGAATTAAAACAGAACGTGTTCGGCATAAAATAATCCAACAGGAGTTGACACGCCGTTGAATCGAACCAAACATCCAAGCTGGTGGCTGAGCAGTCCATGACATGCAACACAGAACTTTGGCCCTTACCTAGATGGACGGTTGGAGAGGTCTCCTTCGATCAATCCGCAGATCACGTCAAGCCCTAGCACATATATGATTGTCCCGGTCATATTGCCCTTATGGCAAGCACCACAAGCTTTTATCATATATGTGCTGAAAGGCTGTGGCTGAGGGTCTTAGTATCTAGCGTATAACGGTAAACTGAATCTAGTGATGAAGTTCCAATTCCTGAGTTCTGGGGAGTATTGAGTACCCCTTCATCGCCATTACTCCCAGGTCCACTCTGACCCGGAGTGGTTGTACCTGTTAGGGTCCCATCTATTGGTTGAATAGATAAAAAATGAGTTATAAAAGATGTGTTTAAAAGAAAAACTGACTTTAAAAAAAATATTGAATAGCCAACAAGAATGAATAAAACAAAACGTCTTCGGCATAAAATAACCCAACAAGGGTTCACATGCCGTAAAGAACAACCAACCGACCAACCAAGCAACCAGCCAACCAACAATCTAAATAATACCATAAATTCGTGGGGTGGCCTAAAGTCGGTATCAGCCAGACAGCGAGGGAGTCTATCCCCTTTTCAATATCGCTAAACCAAGTAGATTGTTTTAGCGTCTGAGGCGGAGCGCCACACTTAACTAAGTAAATAGTGTTTAGTACAATACAGCAAATTATGAAACAATGATATCTTTTTTAAATAACAAATATATAAAAACAGTATATAGTGAAAAATATAAAAACTGAAAACAATTTTGTGCGAATTTAAATCATTTGAAAAAAAATAATTGCATTTGGCTAATTTATTATAAATGACAAATTAGACTCACCTGAGATAAATTGTCAATTTTTACCTGTATTGAATTAACCAATGAATGATGAGTTTATACTTAACAATGCTTTTTGTTATTTACCATTTCGTTTTCACAATAGTTAAGAGAAGAGGACTCTCAATAAGTTTATATATATATATATATATATATATATATATATAGATAGATATATATATACGAGATCCTTTCTCATATATGTTGAGATATTTGTGTTTTTAATCAGATCAACTTACGAGTCCTTCTATCTCTCTCCATATATATATATATATATATATATATTTATATAAGTTGAAAATGGAAGCGAATCCGACTGTATGTTGAAAAGAAAAATAAAGGAAAGAAAGTGTTGAAATGATAAAAATTTCGGAAATTCTCCGTATTTCAACCGATTTCATTTAAAACAAATAAGGATTTACTCTGACGAAGGTCGCTATTTCTTTGTATACTAAACATTTCTACATTTTTTCTATTATTGTTATTTTATTTTAATTTTGTATTTAAATAATAATAGATAGAATACATGTGTACATGGATAAACTCTTAACTGAAACACGTGTAAGTTAAATAAAATAAAATAATCCTATTTTATCCATTCAACACTTTCTTTCCTTTATTTTTCTTTTCAACACACACACACACACACACACACACACACATATATATATATATATATATATATATGTGTGTGTGTGTGTGTGTGTGTGTGTATGTGCACCAACCCCTTCACACGAGCTAGATGTGACATAAGGTCAATTTCTTAAGCGGAGTTTGACAGGTTTGAATTAAGAGTTTTCCTTCTCCTAGACTGGTTGCCTAGCCAAAGTTAAACACCCCATTCTGCCCCACTATTTACCCATATTTGGTGGGGGAGTAGTTGGATTTATACTTTCCCCATGGGTATTAGCGCTATGTAAAATGCAAACAGCCTCGTCCAGGATTTGAGCCTGGGTCGACGAGTCCATTTCTTACGACTTTTAACCATTACACCACTCGACTCAAGAGGCTAATACCATTTGGCTTGGTTTCTTTGTTTAATGGCATATCAACCTTTTGGGGTCTTTATATATATATATATATATATATATATATATATATATATATAATATATATATATATATATATATTGGTTAGGAGGTTTATTTAGAAGGCTATCACAATACAGATGTAAAGAAAAAAAAAAATAATGCGGTAACAATAGTGTTGTGTGTTAACCTGTATTTTATTCTTGAATTTTCGAGATAAACTCTCTTTTTCAAAAGATCACTGGAACTGAAGTAGTCTAGTTATGGCATTTCTTTTTAAATGAATAAAAAAAAAATTTAAATAGAAATGCCATAACTAGACTACTTCAGTTCCAGGATCTTTTAAAAAAGAGATTTTATCTCTAAAATTCAAGAATAAAATACAGGTTAACACACAACACTATTGTTACCGTATTATTTTTTTTTTCTTTACACCTGCATTGTTATAGCCTTCTAAATCAACCTCCTAACCAATATATACACAATGCTTCAAGCAAATTATAAAACTCTCTCATATATATATATATATATATATATATATATATATATATATATATATGAAAGTTTTCGGTGAGCATATAAAGCACGTAGTTTAAAAAACAAAACTAATGAAAACCATTATGATCGAGTCAGGAAACGGCATGAAACTTATTTCGAAGATGTGATCACTGCTATGACCGGTTATTTCCTGTTTCCGGTTTCCGGTTTCCAGTTTTCTCGTCCATGTGCCATCTTCGACATCACGTCGTTTATTTCCGTAAGATCATTTCTAAACTGAATATTCTCCTTTTCAACTAATACGCTGTATTGTCAAAATCCCAGATGATATGATATTTCCTCTCGAGTATGGAAGCCCTAAAATCCTCTTTTTATCATTTCCTCTGTTCGCCTTGAACTTAAGACGACAAAACGAGGAATTACAACAAAAATATAATTGCATTGTCATTCAGTGAATTTCTTTTTATCTCGGGATGATATGTTCCGATATATTTAATCTTCTTATTATTCATCGAATTATGTCCGTCTGTCTGTCCATCTTCAAAGGCTCCTCTATTTTTGGCGCGATCCCAACCAGACTTACAATAATTATGGAGATCAGTCCTGAAAAGATTTTAAAACTCTATTGGGCCAATAATATGCCGAACATGACTTTAATTTTCTACATTTAAAGAAAATTTCAGAAAAATTGAACTTATATTTTAGATTTGGAAGTGCGTGGTGTGATGGTTAAAGTCATGGGAAATGGACTCGTCGCCCCGAGTTCAAAACCTGTATGTGCTAATTGCATTTCACTTAGCGCTAATATCCTTGGGAAAGGTATGAATCCTAATCTCCCTCCAGCTATGGATAAATAGTAGGGCAGACCGGGCTCTTTAACCTTAGTTAGGCAACCGGTCTAGGAGAAGGAAAACTCTGAATTCAAACCTGTTGAACTCCGCTTAAGAAATTGACTTTGTGTCACATCCTGTTCGTGCGGAGGAGTTGGTAAATATATATATTTTAGATTTGGTAAAGTTTTCATTTTTGTTCCTTATATATATCCTAGCAAGAATATGCATCCTCCGAGCATAAGTAGTTAAGTTTTAATATGATGAAATACATTCAATTAGAAAGACTAACGAAATTAAATAAGAACGCATATAAGAATATTACACTTATTTTAATTTATATTTTAATTGGTTTCTATATGAAATTATTCATGGGATTGAATTTAATACGTTGGAAAATAAAACAATAATATTAGAGATCAATAACACCAAGTAATTGTTTATGAAACCCAGTTTTGTTAAAACCAACATGCAAATTAACTACACACTATATTATGTAAACCTTTATTTCTTAATGATATATAAGACACATTGCACAAGAAACATGAGCTGTTTTACTCAGATTTTCATAGACATCGTTAATAAATAAGATTCATTCTATGAATGAATGATTTTGACTATAAATAAAATACTCATTGACAAACTTACACCATTCCATAGGGTATTGTGATGTAAGCAGTGATGTAGTTTCGGTTACAGACAGAAAGACACTGAATGTAATAATAATAATAATATATATATATATATATATATATATATATATAGTCATCCAGAGACACGTGCTTCGACTTATCAAGTCTCTTCAGTGTGGCTAGACATTTTGGGAGCTACCTACACCCACGATAGAACTCCGATCGATTAGGCATCAGTCGGACAGCTTAACCGCTCGGCTATCGTCACCCACAGAATGCAAAGGGATTTTAACTGTTTTAATACACACCTCTGTATGTATGTAAAAGCCGCCATAGAGTGCTCCATCTCTTTTATAGGAGAGCATTGCGTTTACGCTTTAGTTGGTGGTCATCAGCGAAATCCCCTCCCCCAGGGGATGGGGAGAATATATAGTCATCCACAGACACGTGTTTCGACTTATCAAGTATATAGATATCGATATAATATAATTTAAATTTATCAGATATAGACTTTTTTCAGCCTCTTAGCTTTTTCAAATATAATTTCAAAATGGACGAGGATTACAGACCGGTTTGGGGTATAAATTGATTGGTTGGAGGGGGGGAAGAGATTTGAAAAAGATAAGAGGCTGAAACCAATTTATATCTGATAAGTTATTTATATTCTACTCTATATATGTGAATTTAAGTGCATATATATATATATAAGGGATGGAGAACTCTATGCAGCCTTTACATACATACATACAGTTAAAAATCCCCTTCGCATTCTGTTGGTGACGATAGCCGAGCGGTTACGCTGTCCGACTGATGCTGAATCGATCGGAGTTCTATCGTGGGTGCAGGTAGCTCACAAAATGTCTAGCCACACTGAAGAGACTTGAAACACGTATATATATATATATATATATAGAGAGAGAGACAGACAGAGAGACAGACAGAAGAAAGGCCGGTTTAGCTCAGTCGGTAGAGTGTTCGGCTAGGAATCACAAGGCTCTTGGTTCGATACCGACCCTCGCCAACTCAGCGTATGAGTAGCACAAAAATCCGTGTGGTAAAATGAGGAGCTGATGGTACGTGTGGCGTTCCACCTCAGATGCTAAAATAATCTCTTTGGTCTAGCGCTAGTGAAAAGGGATAGACTCCCTGGCTGTGTGGCTGATACCGACAATAGGCCACCCCGACGACTTATGTATATGTATATATGTGTGTTTGTTTGTGTATGTGTGTGTAGGGAATTTTGCGTGGTTGAGTGGTTAAGTGCTAGTTTAGCCGACCATTACTATGGAGTTGGTTTCTTACTAGGTTCTCCCTACCCATGGCCTTGTACCATAACTGAACTAAGCCGAAAAAATTATGTCTACTTTTTCTTATAGACAGATGTATTCACACGGGAATATACAACAGAAAGTAAGGAATTCGATTCGAATCTCTCTAATAATAGTTGAGTCAAAGAAAATTGGTTATTGTTTTTTTTAGAATTGAAAGTTCTTCAACCTCGAAGCGAATTGAAAAAAAAAAATGGATGGATCGCTGAGTTGGGAATTGAAAATAGATTATTTAATAACTTTTTTCTAACGAGACGAAATTTTAAATAATTAAATCAAAATACTTTATCTTCTTCATTTAATTGTTATGGCAGTATATATATCTATCTATCTGTCTGTCAGTTTGTTTCTCTGTCTATCTATCTATCTATCTATCTATCTATCTATCTGAGTCTGTTCATATCTCTCTATCTATATATGCGCTAAGGTAAAGTTGCTTTCTCTCTCCTTCTCCCCCCTCTCTCTCTCTCTCTCTCTCTCTCTCTCTCTCTCTCTCTCTATGTATGTATGTATGTATGCACATATATGAGTGTGTGTGTGTTCGTATGTGTGTGCATATATATGCATGTCTATAAACTTATATATGTATATATATATATATATATATATATATATGTATGTATGTATATGTATCTATATATATCACTACAAATATATGTATATATATGTGTATATACATGTATATAGATAGATGTATATATGTATGTGTGTATATACATGTACATTTATATATATGTGTGTATATGAATATATATATATATATATATATATCATAACATATATATATATATAAATGTACATGTATATACATATATGAATATATATATATATATATATATATATATAATAATATATATATATATTGTGTATTTTGACAGAAATTTATTATTAGGCAGGTATTGTTAAAGACCACGGAATATTTCTTCATTATGGTCTTCAGTTGTAGACGTTCAAGTCTTCTAGTAGTTTTTCGTAGATCGGGATCAAGCTGGTAAAGACAATGCCTCACACTTTTTACCAAGGTGCTATCAACTATTTCACAAGTCAGGGGATTGTTGGTAGTAGTGTTTGTTTGGTGGAAGATTTATTCAATATATATATATATATATATTATAATAATATATATATGGAGAGAGAGAGAGAGAGAGAGAGAGAGAGAGAGAGAGAGAGATGGGTGGAAAAGGTTTCCATCACAGTTTAGACAATACTTTATTCAACCTAACGTTCACATCTCCATCTAAAATGAATTTATCTTCTTGGAATAGTTTATTTTCTTATTTTACACACACACACACACACCACACACACATATATATATAATATATATATATATATTATATATATATATATAATATGAAAAATAGATGGAAATTAATCCGACAGTAATGAAATTTAACATTTTGAAAAAACATATGATGTTGTTATGTAATTGCTGACAGATCTGTTTCGACCAAATCGATAAGTTGGTCTTCATCAACGAGCGACATAGACGGGAAGAAATATATCCGTTAAAAGACTGTTTACGAAAACGAACGCTGAATTCAACCGCTGAAATTTTTGAAAAATGCAAGTTCTGTTTTAAAAATAAAATAAATTTTATTTTTAATTTTTAAAAATCACGAGATCGTCTGCGAAGTCCGCATCTGTGATATATATATACATATATATATATATACCACTTCGATTAGAAACACCTGAAGAAGACCGGAGAGCATGCCGACCGAAACGTTGTGTATATAACTATAAAGATGAGGATAACAACCCGAAAAAATCTAAATGATACAAACCTTAAACTGTCTTTCATGATCAAAGTCTCTCATAGGGTGTTCATAAAATGAGAGGGATTTATTTTTGTGACCACGTGTCTGACTTTTGATTTCCTGAAATGATCACTATCCCCCTCACACACACACACCCATCTCGTCGTCATTACTGTCACCGAAAACATTGGGACAGTCACGTAAAAAAATGTCCTCTCTGCAAGATTGGACAATTAAAAAGAAGAAATCTCTGCGGCCGACCGTTTTGGGGAAACGGATCATCAGCGGGAATTGAGTTTTCGGGTGACCGAAGAGTTTGGCACTGAAAGTTTTCCTGACAATCAGTGTCACGTGATTTTTGGAGCATATTCTGTCACCACCGTCGAACATCCGCCCCGACCCTCATTAGAAGAACAGACAAACAAACAAAAAAGAAACTTTTGGCAACGGGCACGTTGTCGAGAGCGCGCCAAAAAGACTTTGTTCTTTTGGCGATTAAAAATTAATTTGGTCGACTCTGACCGGCAAGATGTCAGATGGCATAAAGATGAAAGATTGCTTCCAAAAAGTGTGAAAAAAAAGTTGGGTCGGGTATTTCTGTGAGGGTGGGGTTTCTCTGGCGTGGGTGTTGATTCACTCATTGGATTACATAGTAAAGAAAATTCTATAATGAATAAAAACATTACGAAACTTCATGCGGTTTCCTTATTTTTTTTTAAATGCTAAATTTTTTCATTTCTAGTATTCAACATATTGAAAATTCCAGGAAAAAGAAGAGTTCAGTCAGAATTTGTGGCAGTTATAAATCAGTTAGAAAAATAATTAATCAACACAACTCCTACCCTAGCTATCGTTAGCGGAATGAGAACAGTATACCTCCGTGGAATAAATAAAGGGTTAGGTTCAAAGTTCCGTGATGGTTCCCGAATACGACAATAAAGTTCCCGAGGTCGAAAAGAAGGTTCTCGAGTCCGAGAAGGTTCCCGAGTCTGACAAGAAATACCTGAAGAAGGCCGGAGGGCATATCTGCCGAAACGTTGTACAAATAACAATGAAGATGGGGACAATAGTCCAATAATGCAGATAATACTAATCTTCAGCCTCATCTCAAATATTCATAGAAATAGTTTTAATAAGTTGTAAACAACTTCTTACAAACCATTAGTAAAGGACTAATCATAAATTAGGATAACAAATCAAGGAAAATCCTAAGAAATTTACTATTTTTTTTTGTATTTCAAGAATAAGTAATAACAAATTTGTATTTCAAGAATTATCAAGGAAAATAATCACTTCCTATGTATGTCTAAGTCACTGAAGTTTCATGAAAATTTGTGACAATAATAATAATAAATGATTCAGATTTTTCTCTGTCTTATTTTTGTCCAACACAGTACAAAATATATTTTCACAAGCCTTTTTATCATATATGGTGATCGTACAGCTGCCCCAAGGATTTGTTCAGGAAACCACACTGCATACACAGCATCTTTGTGTAATTCCTATCTAGCTTTTTCTCTAAGTGATTCGTAAAAGTTTAATTAGTGTATATAATCTTTTTTTATTTACCAATATTTCGAGGGTAAAATAGAATAGTATAAATGTTATTTATTAACGATGTCTCTATGAAAATCTGAGTTAGATTTGCCTCAAAACAGCCCATGTTATTAAGGTATTTGCCTCTCATCCTACTTATGAGGGCGTGACACAAGAAGATTTTATGTGAGCCCACCCACAAGCCGAAGCTCATTGGTGGTAGACACAAATGCGTTAATCCCGTCTGCATTCCTTCTCAAGGGGGCGCCTCGAGTGCTGGGCAATAAACCCAGCCCTGCCCTTTTAAATTAAGGGGGCAGGTATTGCCTGGGGGATAGGTCCCTGGGATCAACGCTGTTAATTTACATTAGCAAACACGGGCCCGAAAGGCCCATGTTGTTAGTGCGTTTATAATCCTGCCATGTGTCTTATATATCACTAAGAAATAAAGGTTTACATAATATATGGTGTGGTTAATTTGCATACAGGTTTTAACAAAACCGGGTTTAATAAATAATTACTTGGTGTTATTGATCTCTAATATTATTGTTTATTCTCCAACGTTTCAAAATCAATCATATGAATTATTCTATATAGAAACAAATTAAAATGTAATTAAAATAAGTGCAGTCTTTTTATATGAGTTCTTATTAATATATTTTCATCATATTAAGACTTAAATGCTTACGTCTGGAGGGTGCATATATTTGCTAATATAGATACATATACTCATCAGATATATATACACACACACACATATATATATGTATGTATGTATGTATGTGTGTGTGTGTGTGTGTGTATGAGTGTGTGTACATTCTATATCCATAGTTTCTAGTAGATCTTGATTATCCCACAAATGGGTAGGGTCTCTCATATTTTGACCTTGCATCGTATAACGTTTCGTTTTTCCTCTAGCCCCGAAGCCATGTTTCTTTATCATATCCCCTGTGGGGTCGGGCATGTCCATATTGAGGGGTCCCGCCTTCCCCATATTGTGCTCTGTGGTGGACTCGAATAAGGGACCAATTAAAAGGGTCGCTGCAGGCTGGTGATGTTCATTAACTTTCATATCAAAAATATTAAAATGCTAAAAATGTCATTAGCGAAGCCTTCATTAACTTTCAAATTAAAGATATAAAAGATTTTTTTTTAAATCGTAATTCAAACATTCATCAAATTTCTAGGCAGTTGCTTGCTTTCCAGCCTAGAAAATCTGTATTCGAAAATCTATCAATTTATCTATATATCTATCTCAGTCTATTCACATCTATCTATCTATCTATCTATCACAGTCTACTCATATCTATGTATCTATCTAATAATCTTCATACAATGACTGTTATTTACACAGTAGCATTGCAACCAACAAAGCCTTCATCAGATGATGACTCTGGGTTCAGGCATGGTTTCGGGGCCGAAGCATCATTACCACTAACCCAGAGCGCCCCATCAGTATCTCACGATACCACCAGACTTTGTTGGTATGATGTCACAATATAGGACTGCCATATCCACCCTGATGCTCATATCTATCTATATATCTATCAATCTATTACAGTTTAATATCTATCTATCTATCTTTCTATCTATCTCAGTTTGCTCATATCTATCTATCTATCTATCTATCTATATTATATATATTATATATATATATATATATATATATATATTACACTCTACTCATATCTATCTATCTATCACTGTCTACTTCATATCTATGTATCTATCTATATATCTATCTGTCTCAGTTTGCTCCTATCTATCTATCTATCTATCTATCACAGTCTACTTATATGTATGTATCTATCTATCTATCTCAGTTTGGTCACATCTATCTATCTATCTATCTATCTATCACAGTCTACTCATATGTATGTATGTATGTATCTATCTCAGTTTGGTCACCTCTATCTTCTATCTTTCTATCTATCTATTACAGTCTACTCATATCTATCTATCACAGTTTGTTTTTATCTATCTCATTCTCTTCATATCTATCTATCTATATATATATTTATCTATCTATCTATATCTATGTATTTATCTATCACAGTCTGCTCATATATGTCTCCATTTTCTGTCTATTTCAGTCTATATAGCAATCTATTTAAATCCATTCACATCCATTTATCTATTTATGTCATGTAAGCAACCCGAGTTATCAATGTCTTCAAAGTGACTTGAATCGGCTTTAAATGACACGAAAGGGTCAATATAACCTGAAATACTCTGATATATATATATATATATATATATATATATATATAATATATATATAGAGAGAGAGAGAGAGAGGAGAGAGAGAGAGAGAGAGAGTTAAGAATTAATGGCCAAATGAATGAGATGAGTGGAATAAATGAAAAAAATCCTTTCCAAGGGACCTCTCTCAAAAGTAAAAATAAAATAACAAAAAATAAAAAAATAAAGAATAATATATATATATATATATATATATATATATATATATATATATATATATATATATATGTGTGTGTGTGTGTGTGTGTGTGTGTGTGTGTGTGTGTGTGTGTTTACACATCTATCTATCTATCCATCTACCACAATCAGTTCACATTTCTCAATCTCTCTTTCTACCTAAACGATTAAATGCAGTTATCTATCTATCTATCTATCTATCTATCTCAATCTGTTTCCATCTATCCCAATTTATTCATATCTATCTAACCATCGCCTATAAATGAGCACGCACCAACCAATTATCTTAAAACAAAAGATTCAATTTTCTTCTGAACAAATAATTCATCATTCCTAATTGAATGTTATACAATCAAAACGGATATTATAATACAAAATTGTACACGGTGATTGAAAAGTAACTCCCTATCTTATTTATTATTTATAATCTTTTTATATGCAGTTACATTTTCTCAATTCTTTAATGTATGTTCCTTAATATATAGGGTGATTGAAAAGTAACACCCTATTTTAAACTATTTATAATTTTTTTTATATACAGTTACATTTTTCTCAATTATTTAACATGTGTTCCTTAATATACAGGCTGATTGAAAAGTAACACCCTATTTTAAACTATTTGTAATGTGTTTATATGCTGTTACATTTTCTCAATTCTTTAATATATCTTCCTTAATGTATGGTCATTAAATCTATGTTGTTGGTGATGTTACTCCTCCACATTTTGCTATTGTTGTTCGTGAATGGTTGAATCACCATTTTCCTAAGAGATAATTGGTTAGACGTGTTCCGCATGAGTGGCCCACCAGATGCCCGGATCTAAGACCCTGCGACTTTTTATTTGGGGTTGGTTGAAAGAGCAAATCTACTCTATGAAAATAACGACTTTGGAAGACTTGACGGACGGGGCCGGGTTAGCTCAGTCGGTATAGCGTTCGGCTAGTAACCACAAGGTTCCTAGTTCGATACCGACCCTCGCCAACCCAGCGTATGAGTAGCACAGGGATATGTGCGGTAAATAAGGAGCTGATGGTAGGTGTGGCGCTCCACCTCAGACGCTAAAATAATCTCCTTGGTCTAACGCAAGTGAAAAGGGGATAGACTCCCTCGCTGATTGGCTGATACCGACATTAGGCCGCCCCGACGACTTTACTTTATTTTATACCACAAGAGTTCCTGGGAGGATCAGTTGATACGATTCCCGGACGGTTTGAGAGGCTGGAGGCGAATGCTGATGTCCGTATAGAATTTTAGATAAAACTCAATTTTATGTGTGTTCTCATTTTCATTTATGTAAAAATAATTATTCAGATACGAACTGTAAGATTTTTTGAAATAGAGAAGAAGTTACTTGACAATTCCCCTGTGTGTGATAGGTGGGAAATATAGGGTTGACATGCCGTAAGATCCAAAAAAGCGATCACTAGATCACCGAAGTTAAACAACGATGAGCCTGTTCAATACTTAATTAGGTGACCACTTAAGCAACAACAGGTACTGTAAGCAACGCGATTTCTTTGTTTATTGTTATATAGTAAGGTCACGTGAGTATTAGGAGGAGAGTCCGTCGTCTAAGTACTTCAAGTGAGTTCTGTACAGAGCAATCTGTGTGTTCTTAAATAGTGGCTAGAACCATCGCCACTGTTGATGTACGGGGGAGATGGGTCATTCCATTATATCATTTATGAAAACGACTTGATTCGACATTAAATTGTTTGATATTCTGTTAAACAAAACCACCAACCCACAGTCCGTTCATATCTATCTATCAGCCTATCTTAGTATGTTTAAGTCTATCAGTATGTTTATTATCTATCTATCTATCTTTTCTCTCTCTCTCTCTCTCTCTCTCTCTCTCTTTCTCTCTCTCTCTCTCTCTCTCTCTCTCTCTCTATATATATATATATATATATATAGTCATCCACAGACACCGTGTTTCGACGTATCACGTCTCTTCAATGTGGTTAGACATTTGTAAGCTACCTACAGTCGGGATAGAAACCCGATTGATTTAGCTTAAACGCTCGGCTATCGTCACCTACAGAATGGGAAGGGGATTTTAACTGTTTTACTACACACATCAGTCTGTATGTAAAGGCCGCCATAGAGTGCTCCATCCCTTTTATAGGAGAGCATATATATATATATCCCAATTAGTTAATTCTCTCTCTCTCTCTCTCTCTCTCTCTCTCTCTTCTCTCTCTCTCTCTCTCTCTCTCTCTCTCTCTCTCTCTCTGTGTTCATTTTAGGGTCAAGTCACGCTGAAAGCATCGGTTCCTGCTAAAAAAAGTAACTAAAGTTGGGGGAGTGGCCTTTTGTCAGTATTAGTCGGACAGCGAGGGAGTCTATTCCCTTTTCTTTAGCGCTACACAAGGAAGATTTGTATATTTTTCTTTTTTCTGAGCAGGAGCGCCACACATACCGTCAACTCCCCACTTTATCATACAGATCAAATTACCCAATCTTTGCTACCCGTGCGCTGAATTGATGGGGCCTTGTATCGAACCCGGAACCTTGCGATTCCGTGACACCCACCTCTACCAACTGAACTAACCCGATCATCGAAGTTAAGCAGCGATGAATCGGTTCAATACTTAACTGGGGGACCACCTAAGCAACACCAGGTACTGTAGGCACCTGATCCCTTTGTTTATCAAAACGACTTGATTCGGCATTAAATGACCCGGAAGAATGTTGATATGCCGTAAAACGAAACAAATCACTAAAGTCTGATTGAAGGCCAAAGTAGCGGAATACTCTATGAGAATCGAACTCTATGAGAATCGAACTCTCACACATCGCAATTGTAAGCGAGACTAGTCCTTGCTCTGCAACATGCGACCGGAAATTTAAAATTTGAGATGCCTCCATTTCATTTCACGCGCGCATCTCTACCATCACATGTCGAGAGAAAAAATTAATTTTCCAAATATTCCATCTTTTCCGCCACATTACGAAGTTATTAAGGCTAAACTTAAATTGAGAAAATATTTAATCAATTTTTGAAAAAAAAAATGAAAAAAAATTCCAGTAATTTTTAAAAAACGAAATTAAATTTATTTCAGTTTTCACTCGATAGTTTTTCAATCTTGGTAAATTTTAAACAATTGTAACGTCCGACGTAAAACTAAATGAATGCAAAATTCTTGATTGCTTGGCTGGTTGGGTTTTATGACATGTCAATCCATTTGGGTTATTTTATGCCAAAGATGTTTTTGTTTTGCTTGTATCGTCAAGGTGAAATGATACACAGAAGAATTGAGTTCTTAATATATTTATTCAGCAACATACAAACACAGAGAGAAGAGAGAGAGAGAGAGAGAGGAGAGAGAGAGAGAGAGAGAGAGAGAGAGAGAGAGCAATAAGTTACAAAACAATTAACTTACAAAAGATAGAGGAGGGTTCGTTCTTGATTAGTTGGTTGGTTGATTAGGTTTTATGGCATGTTAACCCATTTGGGTTGTTTTAAGCCGAAGACGTTTTTGTTTTTGTTGTATCGTCGAGGTAAAATGATGCACAGAAGAATTGAGTGCTTAATATATTTATTCAGCACCAGTATTCGATGCTAACGGATACATACAAAAAACACAGTACAATAAGTTACAAAACAATTAACAAGAAAACTTACATGAAATAGAGGAGGGTCAAATGCGGGATATCCAAACAAAGTAAGATCAGTTCGAATAGTAATCAGCTTATTAATCAACTATTGAAGTCCTTAATCGTAGACTATTTAAGGCTATGAGCCAGGCCATCTGGTAGAGTGTGAAGGAGTGTGTAACGTTGTGCCTTTTTTCCGGGCACTAAAACGATATCTGTAACGTTGTCGTATATCTGGTCACAGTACCCAAAGCGATATACATAACGGGGCGGCGGTGGTGGTGGCGATATATTCACGGTACTAAAAATGTCTTCTTGTTGATAAAAATTACAACGCGAGAAATATGTAGTCACAACTGCTAGCCTTTATTTCCAGGGTAGGCTCGTCTCGTGGGTTCGTATCAGAGAGGAGGAAAGGCAGAGAGAAAGAGAGAGAGAGAACTATTAAACTACCGTCATCTCACACGGGACCAAGGGCACGTCTTAACCCTACGCTGTCCCAAATCGAAAAGAGGCCGGTCCCTTTCTTCGTTGTTCCACGTGACTTCCGGTTCCGGTCAACACCCGACTTCTGGTTGACACTCAATTCTCCATTCGGGAGGTCACTCTCCGGTCAAATCATCGTTCATCCTGTTTTGGCTCATCACTATTTTTTAAACCTTTATCATCTCTTATTTCTTCTTCCTCCTTTTCTAATAGAGTAGTTCTAGCTCACAAAAGTCAGGATAATATCCCCATCTTGCTACAAGTGCTAGCTACTCTACAACAGTTTTATTTATTCTTAAGGGGCACTCATTTTTTTCAACTCAAGCATGAATAGAACAAAACGTCTTTGGCATAAAATAACCAAACAAGGGACCAAATCAAACCAATAAAATCAGTATCAGCCAGACAGTGAGGGAGTATATTCCCTTTTCACTAGCGCTAGACCAAGGAGCTTTTTTTGTCTTCTGAGACGGAGCGCCACACCTACCATCAACTCCTCACTTTACCGCACAGATCCCGGTGCTACTCATACGCTGAGTTGGAGAGGGCCGGTATTGAATCCAGAACATTGTGATTCCTAGGCGGGCGCTCTACCGACTGAGCGAAACCGGCGTCTTTAAAATGCTTACAGTGCCTGGTATTCCCAAGCGGTCACCCATCTAAATACTGACAAGGCTCGACGCTGCTTAACTTCGGGGATTGGACCAGAACCGGTGTTCTCAGCGTGAACTACTGTATAAACAGGGTATCTCACGTGGGGGAGGGATTAAGGTTCAAGTTTTGTTGGTCATTACTATCGATACTTATCTGGTGCTCTGTACCCATGGCCTTGTGCCACAACTAAAATAAGCCGAGTAAATTATTTCTACTTTTGCTTTTATAGACAGATGTTTTCGCCCGAGAATATACAACAGAAAGTAAGGAATTCGATTCGAATCTCTCTAATAATAGTTGAGTCAAAGAAAATTGGTTATTGTTTTTTTAGAATTGAAAGTTCTTCAACCTCGAAGCGAATTGGAAAATAGAAAAGAAAACTTGATGGAAATGTTAATCGCTGCGTTGAGAAATGGAAATAAATTATTCAATAAGTTTTTTTCTAACAAAATTAAACTTTAAATAATTAAATAAGTACAATTTATTTATTTATCTATGTTCCCTTCTCTCTCTCTCTCTCTCTCTCTCTCTCTCTCTCTCTCTATATATATATATATATATATATATATATATATATATATATATATATATATATATATATATATATATATATATATATATATATATATATATATATATATATATATATATATATATATATATATATATATATATATATATATATATATATATATATATTATATATATATATATATATATATATATATATATATATATAATATATATATATATATATATATATATATATATTATATATATATATATATATATATAAAGAAAGTTATATATATATATATATATATATTATATATACTAGCAAATATATGCACCCTCCGGGTGCAAGTATTTAAGTTTTAATGTAATAAAATATCGTATTAAATTAGAAAGGCTAATGAAACTAAATAAGAATACAGATAAAAAGATTTGAAATAGAGGGAGTATAATAAAAGATTTGAAACAGAGGGATAATAATTAAAAATGGAACAACTGTAACTTACTCTTCCATCACTCTCGTCTTTCATTGTTATTTTTTCTAATTTAAGTATTTAGTTATAAGAGGAAGTGAAGAATAAAATGACAGTTATTTTTACTTGTTAATGGATTTCATTTAAGATTCATTGAAGAGATTTTTGCTTATATTCATTAAAATAAAACCAAACAGTTAGAAATCAATAATACTAAACACATATTTATTAAATTCGATTTTTTAATATTAATATGCAAATTAGCCTTCCCGTTCACACTGTAAACCGCTATTTTGTTGTGTATATAAATATAATTGCATGTTGTCAGTAGGTAGACATAGTTAACAGTATTAATAATGTAAGACAATTTTATTAATAATTGAGGTTTATATAAAAATAAAATCATGGAGAATATGATGTCAATAACTAAGAGAATTGTGACTTGAGTAGGAATATAGTTTCGGTTACAGACAGAAAAACACACAATCTCCATTATAATAAGATATTATATATATTTATATATATATATATATATTTCTTTTATATATATATATATATATATATATATAAAAGAAAGTTATATATATATATATTATATATTTTATATATATATATATATATTCTTTATATATATATATATATATATATATATATATATATATAAAGAAAGTTATATATATATATATAATATATATATATATATAACTTTCTTTTAGAAATTTTTTCCATCTCTTTCAAGATGTCCTACGTGTCCTAATAAATTTTGTATTGCTAAGAAACTTTTCATATATATATATATATATATATATATATATATATATATATTATTCATATTTTTTGCTTGAAGGCAGTTACAATGCGTATATCGTATAAAATTCGATAATTAATGAAAATAATCAGCCGTTTCAACTTTATTAAGTCTCATCAGCGATGTATACTTACGATTTCCCTCCGACAGAAATCGAAACCGAGAACTCAGCACGCATAGTCGGAGACTTTACCACTGGACCACCGATACGCAGCAAACGATATATGCGAAATTTACCTGTCCTGGGTAAATACGTCACTATTACTAATATATATATATATATATATATATATATAATATATATATATATATATATATCATCAATGTGTATGGTTGGCACTATTATACTTGAAGAAGTGGTAGTAATCCAACGTACAGTGTTAATAGAAGAGTGCTCAATATCTGTGATAGAGCGTTAATAGATAAATGAATAAATAGATATTTTAGTTTATATTTATTTTCATGGGAACAAGTTTGTTACCATTGCTTTCTTGCTGTATCTTTTTAATTTTTTAACTGGAGCAATCATCAAACAACGAAAAATGTTTTGAAAATAATATATAGAGAGATATTTTCAAAACATTTTTCGTTGCCTAATGATTGCTCCGCTTGAAGAATTAAGCATACATAGCATGAAATCAATGGTAGCAAACTTGTTGCCATGTAAATAGATATAAACTAATGTATATATATATATATATATATATATATATATATATATATATATATATATATAAGGGGTTTATATATATATTCAAAACCAACCTCCAAACCAATATATATATATATTTACCAACCCCTCCGCACGAGCAGGATACGACACAAGGTCAATTTCTTAAGCGGAGTTTAACAGGTTTGAATTCAGAGTTTTCCTTCTCCTATACTGGTTACCTAGCCTTGGTTAAAGAACCCAGTCAGCCCTGCTATTTACCCATAGCTGGAGGGAGAGTAGGATTCATACCTTTCCCAAGGGTATTAGCGCTAAGTGAAATACAATTACCACGTCCAGGATTTGAACTCGAGGCGACGAGTCCATTTCCCATGACTTTAACCATTACACCACGCGCTGCCAAACCAATATATATATATATTAAAGAAATGGATACAATAGAAACCTACTCGAGTTTCACCATTATGA
>CM042167.1:40844440-40916940 GCA_023376005.1 Doryteuthis pealeii
AATCAGACGCCATATTTTTGCCAGTTCGTTACGACTTGAGACGAAAGAAGAAAAAAAACGAAAAAAGAAAGAGGAGAAAAAACAAAACAGAAAGAAAGAAAGAAAGAAAGAAAGAAAAAAAGTAATTCTGAATCGACGGAGATTCTTGCAAACTATTTTAAACAACGCATGCGCACAGAGGTCTTTGTTTTTTCATGTTATTTTGGGGTTGTTTTTTTTTTTTCCTTACAAACAAGAGTTTTTTTTTTATTTTCCCCGCTGGATCCTCGCAAGTTGCCACCAACTGCCCGCCCGCTACTCGTTAATCGCGGATTTTACGCTTATAAAAAAAAAATACTGAAGTTGCAGGACTTGCAAAACGCACACTTATATACAAACCAACCACTCCATCCTCCCCCTGTAATGGGAGCTACGGTGCTACCAGATGATCTACGACACTAATGTTAGCTGTTAGATTTATTTAAAAAATTCAAAGTTTCTTATTTTAGGGGTTTTCAATATATATATATATATATAATATATATATATATATATATATATATATATATATATATATTATTCAACTGATATAGTTTCGTAATACGGACATAACACGTATACCAGGTAGATAGAAAGTATAGTCAATCGACTAAGGCTCTTGTCTTAATTGACCTGATTAAAACTGTACAGTTTGCGTTTCTACGGTTTTACCTTTTCTGATACCGTGCTAGTTTTGTTTTCCTCATTTCCCTTTCTTTCTTGCATACCTTTTTGCAAACCACAATAGATTACGAGTTAGCTAAGGGAGTGCATCCAAATGACCGCCGCCCAAGACACTTGCAAAAGATCTTTTTTCTGGTTTGCACACACCAACAACAAAAAAGTAAAATATTTGTCGTAATACACATATTCGATACACATGGACACACGAGACTGGCGTGTTGTACTCAAACAAACAAACAAACAAAAAAAGCACGCGTAGATGTTCATCAACATTGGTCACCAACCGCAGCGCGTTCCTTGTCATGCTCGTCTCACAGACCAGCGCACAGGTGTTGTGAGTTCGATCCCCACCACTTACCTTTCTAAAGTGTCATTTTGCGGGACTAAACAGATACTAGTATCTACCAGTACGGAGCTTCCTGCCTTGTGCCACACACAACCAACGGAAGCTTAGTAAATAACTATATTAAGTCCATATTAAAGGTTAACAGTGGTATATGACTGCAGATCGAATATTGGATGCCCAGAGATATATATTTTGAAAAATTCAATTATAAGCGTAGTAACTCTAACAATAAGAGCACTCATTGAGCTCTGCAAACTGCGACACGTTTTTAAAAAAACTCCTATGTCGTAAGGAAGATTTCTTCTCCTGATTTTTATATATATATATATATATATATATATATATATATATATATATATATATATATATATATATATATATATATAATGTATGTATGTATGTATGTATAATACAAAAGCATGTGCGCGAAAATATATATAAACCCAGAAGAATACACAAACAAATAAATAAATATAATATAAATAATATATATAAATAAATATATTTATATTTAAGTTAAAGAGGTGAGAAACTGTCAGTAACCAGGCACTGACTCTATGTCCACGCTACCTTAACTTTGATATAAATGTTCTATCAATAATATCGTGCACTTTCAACCTACAAATATAGCACGCATATTATCTATAAAATATAGATATATGTATATATATATCTATAAATGATTACCTTAAAACGTATATTGAAATCTGATGTATACCTATCTGTTCTGACTTAAGTATTTGGATCATGTTTACATACAAGATAATCGAAAATTAAATCAAATTCACTCGTGTATCAACTTTAGTCACCCAAAATGATATGATATATAATATATCATATAGATTATATGATATATAAATATATAAATTATATGATATATAAATAACGAACTATGACACAGGAGTGAAGTATGGATGTTTCTACACTATATCAACAATATTTATTTATATATACATAAATGTAAACATACGTTAATGTGATTGTGTAGATAATTGAAAGATATTTAATATGCAATATATAGTTATAGATTTTTAAAACGAATTGCACTTATGACTGTGTAAATAATATTCGTTAAAACATTGTAAGACACAAAATAATTATATATATATATATAAATATATATCTATATACATATATTTATCTATATACATATATCAATGTGTTAGTGTGACAAGTTAAGTACTCAATGTGAAATATGCATATGGTGTAATATATATATATATACATTTACATATAATATATATAATATATACAATATTATATATATTATATGTAATGTATATATATTTATATTTATATACTTATACATGTGCGGGTAAACGTGTGTATGTGAATCCATGATCTAATACCTAAATTAGAATGAATAGCGTTCACAACCCTCTGTGTATTCGCGTGTATGCATATATGGGTTTCGGTACTAAAACCTTGCTGGAGAGCTGCAACGGAGATAAAGTCTTGAGTTTAAAGTTTATCTGTCGTCTTTTTAATATGTTTTATTAGTCGCCAAAGAACAAATCAATTGAAAACATCCAAACGACAGTATACCAACCCACCCACCCCCAGCGGAATACTTAGGAAAGTGCTGGCATACTGAGGAGACTTGCTGTCGCATGACCTCCAGGGATTACCAACTGATTGGAATTTCAAATGGAGCCAATATCATTGGAGAATGTTATGATAATAAGCATGTTTTGTATGGGAGTGAAACCATCCAGACGGGAGTTTTACTAAAATCTGCCAGAATAGTGAGGAGAGTGCTGGAGGATTGGAAAGACTTGCTATCACTTGGTCTCCACCAAAAGACACCAGGTACGTCTGGTATGAAAATATTTACATTTCTGGACATGTGTTGTACTTAGCTAAGTTTGATAAATATCTATACTACTACTGTTTGCTATTACAACAACAACAACAAATAATAATAATAATAATAATAATAATAATAATAATAATAATAATAATAATTATAAAAAAGAAGTATAATAATAATAATAATAATAATAATAATAATAATAATAATAATAATACAAGACTAGAAGAAGTGGAAAATCAGAGGAAGAATTGAGACCATCCAGACAACAGCATTGTTGAAATCAGCTGATATACTCTGGAGACCTGAGTAGACTTGTTGTCACTCAAACTCCAGTGAAAGCCCATCAGTTAACGCTGGTGTGAAAAACTAATAAATATAAATGTGGATTTGAGAAAAATTGAAAACGTAATTAAGCACTAAGTTACTAAAGACAAACAGAAAAGTTGTTGGGGTTCTTATAACAGTGGAGATGTTTCGTAGTATGTAAGTCGTAAGTAAGTAACTAACCCATAAAATTGTGTGCTTCTAACTAAAATCGGATGGTTAGGTAAGCTTTCAAATAGATTAATTCTTACCTTGTTATTAAAAATGACTATAGAAGGTATATAAAGGTATATAAAGGTATATATAACCAGTTTAAGTGAATCGTTTGTATTGGTTTACTTCATATCTACTCTTTAAAAGTAGATATTGTTGTGTATATACTTTTTTGCCTTTACATAGACCAACTTTACGAAACTAAAAAACCCTCTTTACTTACATAAATATTGGACATAAGTTCGTGTTGGAAGCAATTTCGTAATTGTCGACACGAGAAACACCTGCTACCCAACAGAAGGGGATATAGTCGAATGTAAAAAAAATAAATTTCTAAAGAAAAAAAAAAAATTTACAGAGAGAGAGAGAGAGAGAGAGAGAGAGAGAGAGAGAGAGAGAGAGAGAGATTCTCTCGCTGATGCGTCCAAACGTAGGTAAATATAATATATATATACATCTATATCTATCTAAACATATATAAAGAGCAGTTGGTGTGTATGTATGTATGTATGTATGTCCGGATGAAACTACGAAAATAGAACAACGGCAAAGTAAATATATATATACATGCAATAAATATCACCGGTTCTTGCTTTTGTCAAAAAATTAGGAAGATTTGATTTATATTGGAAAATATTCAAAAATTAAAATAGCATTGAAATTAAAATACATAGAAATAGCATTGAAATTAAAATATACATAGAAATAGCATTGAAATTAAAATATACATAGAAATAGCATTGAAATTCTACTTAAGAACGTCCAGCATTTGTAAATCTCAAAAGTAAACAAACCAATATACCAGGGTTATTTTTATTTATCTTTTTGCACAACCCATTCCACCCAGTCGACGCTGTGTAGCCGCTTCTAATATATATATATATATATATATATATATATATATATATATATAATATAAAGGTGATCGGTGCATATTTAACAGACACCTTCCGAACCCTAAGTGAGCAGCACACGCAAAGGTGGTCGAGATATACACGAGCGACCGCTTCATCGCCAGTTGACAGCGCCGCGCTGCACACGTGGAGAAGCGTGTAAATTCTGAGCGAAAAAAACACGCCAGTTACTTTATACGCACGCACGCACGCACTCTCGCTAGCATGCACGCACACATTTTAAAGCGAAATAACTCAAAAAACATTGTGATCACTACTACAGTCTACTACTAGTAGTTCTCTGACTATTTGTAATTATTATTATGATTATTATTTTATACTTTGTTGCTTTGTTTAATCACAGACTTTTTTCTAAAATATATCTGTCTGTCTGTCTGTCTGTCTGTCTCTTCATATCTATCTATCTCAGTCTGTTTATATCTATATATCTATCTAGCTATCTAGCTATCTACATACATACATACACACGTACTACTAATTTTTGCACAGTCATCTATTCTTAGATATTTACTTCGACACAGCCTCCTGTTGGTTATCTATCTATCTATCTATCTATCTATCTATCTACCTAACTATATATATATATATATATATATATATATATATATATATAGTTATTTTAGCACATTCGTCTATACTTATATATCTACCTGGACGCAGCTTACTGTTGGTTATCTATCTATCTATCTATCTATCTATCTCTTCACTAACTATCTACGTACGTACATACAATTGTCACTTTCGTTTATAAATAGATAGCTACCTCGACATTGGTTACCATTGGTTATCTATCTATCAAATATATATATATATATATATATATATATATATATATATATATATATCCAGTGCTATCAGGCTCTCCATCTGTCTATATAAATACATTACATGCATACAGTTGCTACATTTGTCAATACTTATATATCTACCTTGGCACTGATTACTGTTGGTCTATCTATCTATCTATCTATCTATCTATCTATCCATCTATCTATCTATATATATCTATCTATCGCTCTCTATCTATCTATCTATCTAATACTTTTAGGGACCTACTCAATAGCCAATAGCATCTTCTCCCCCCCCCCCGCCGCACCTTTTGTCACAGACATATGCACACACGCACCTGTGCACACGTGACACTCTTCGCGCACATGCTCACAGAGCTTATCTCCCCAGCTTGACATGCTCCAATGTAAATAATTCTCCCACTCAGCTGACACAACGCTCATATATATAAATAAAAGAAAAAGGGTCTCCACGCTTTAGACCTATGGGTAAATATCAATATTTATACACATGCCGCGGCTGCAATTGAACACACGAACTCCTTCCCACATGTACGAACAATAAACGCATCTCTGAATGTAACGCCAGTTACAATGACACAATAGAACACATTCTCTAAATGATAGCTCAAAATAAACTAAGCCGTGTATAATAATACATGCATGTGTAAACATAGATATACCGTATCACAATGCAGGTATATGAATATATAGAGAAAGATAGAAATTGATTTTTTAATAGATGAGAATAACTTTAAAGGTGTCATTCATGATTAAAAGCAACGAGAGGAAATTTATATGAACACGAAATCAAAACTAAGTGATATATAATAATACATGCATGTGTAAGTATATATATACCATATCACAATAACATATCTATATATATATATATATCGAGAGAGAGAGAGGTTTTTTTTAATTGATGTGAATAACTTTAAAGGTGTTATTCATGATTAAAGCAGCGAGATGAAATTTATATGAATATGAAATCAGAACGCGTTAATAAGAAATAATTAGAAATAATTCGTTTAAGCTATATATAATAATACACTTATGTGTAAACATAGATATACCATATCACAATGTAGGTATATATAGAGAGAGAAAGAGAGAGATTTATTTTTGAATAGATGTGAATAACTTTAAAGGTGTTCATTCATGATTAAAAGCAGCGAGAAGAAAGTTATATGAATATGAAATTAGCTTGCGTTAAATTGCGTTAATAAAAATAATTGAAAATAATTAGTTTGAATAAAGTGAAAATAAAAGAATCTATGTTTATAGTAATTGAAGACGTTCTCTTTAAGATCCAATGGGGGTGAAAAAAGAATTGCAGATAAGATAGATTGATAGATAACTTGTAGATTAAATTTAAAAAAAAAAATCGATTCTTACTAAAAAAAAAAAAAATTCTTCATACGACGATTTTTGTTTATGATTTATCACTTTTAAAGCAAGGACACACACACACACATACATAGACATATATATACGTGAGCGTTTACACACATACACATACACACACATACATTTATATACGTGTGCATTTACACACACACATATATATATATAAATACATTTATATACGTGTGCATTTACACACACACACATATATATACATATATATGCATTTACACACACACTCATACACACTCGCTCACAGACACACACACAAAAACACACACACAGACACACACTAACCTGTGTATTGCACGCATGAAATCACGGCCGTAGAAAGACGACCCGGAAAGGTAAGACACATTTTTTTATTTTTTTATTTATTTCAGTTTGTTTTTGTTTTTAGTTTGTTTGTTGTTTTTTTTTGTTTTTTGGGTGGTGGTGGTGGGTGTTTCAATCACTGTTGATTTTTTTGAAATGTTTAAATGTATGCATTTGAAGTTTATCAAATCGCGCACACGCATCCACACGCACGCACGCATGTGCGCACAGTGACACGCTCCCCTAAATATATGCACACACGGATACAGACGCTGTGAATTTGCGATAAATATATACTATATATAGATGTAAGCTGCATATGATATATACATATATATATATATATATATATATATATATATATATATATATATATATATATATATATATATATATATATATATATATATATATATATATATATACATTGCATAGGTATGCATAGACGAATGCTTGAACTGATAATATAGATAGGTCCACAGTAACGGACAAAGATATATAGTAGCAGACTGAAATAGATAGATAGATAGATAGATAGATAATGAACAGAAAGATATATAAACGAACAGACTGAGATAGATAGATAGATAGATAGATAGACAGATAGATAGATATGGATAGAATAAGATAGATAGATAGATAGATAGATAGATAATGAACAGAAAGATATATAAACGAACAGACTGAGATAGATAGATAGATAGATAGACAGACAGATAGATAGATATGGATAGAATAAGATAGATAGATAGATAGATAGATAGATAGAT
Source organism: Doryteuthis pealeii (assembly GCA_023376005.1). Classification (NCBI taxonomy): domain Eukaryota; kingdom Metazoa; phylum Mollusca; class Cephalopoda; order Myopsida; family Loliginidae; genus Doryteuthis; species Doryteuthis pealeii. Next base: position 40,852,033 of record CM042167.1, read on the forward strand.
AGATAATGAACAGAGAGAGTAAGATATAGATGAACAGATTGAGATAGTTAGTTAGTTAGCAAGATAATTAAAAAAAATAGATAGGTAGATTTTGAGAGAGAGAGAGAGAGAAAGAGAAAGTGAGAGGGGGAGAAATAATGAACAGAGATAGATAGATAGATAGATAGATAGATAGTTAGTTAGTTAGTTAGCAAGATAGATAGATAGATAGATAGATAGATGCAGCTGATGATTATTGGTTGTGAAAACAGGAAGCAACACGCACCTCGTTGTGTTGCAAATCCAGCTGAGGCTGCCTGTACTCTCATTTCTTATTCATAATCTTTGTTCGAACCTATTAGATCCACCTTCTTGCACTTGATCTCATCGGCTGATTACTTCACACACACACACACCACACACACACACACACATGATATATATATATACATATATATACATACATACATACATATATACACATACACACACACACACACATACATATATATATATATATATATATGTGTGTGTGTGTGTGTGTAGGTAGGTAGGTAGGTAGGTATTTTTTTTAAAACATAGAATATTTCTTTTTTATGATCTTCGGTTGAAGTCGATCAAGTCGTCTAGTACTTTTTCGTAGATCGTTATAACTACAATATGAACTCCTGCCGTTAGCTATAATTAATCAATATCTTGATTAATTCAGTGGATTTAACCCTGAAGATCGTTATGGTGAAATTCGAGTAGGTTATTTCTGTACACACTATAATAATACAATAGCTTCTACTTACGTATTGAGCACTTTATATTTGTTATAACGCTGACTTATCCGGGTAAAACTTGTACCAACCAAATATTGAAACCAACCCAATATTTTCACCGGTAAAGCATTCCTTTTTCATATATATATATATATATATATATATATATATATAACTTTCAAAGAAAGAAAAAACTTAACAACCCGTCATTCCGTAATAAATTTATATCGACCAAAAGCTCAAAAGTCTTTTACAAATTTTTAGAATTTTTTAAAAAATCCTTGAAAGACAAAAATCACAAAATGAAGGAATTTACCTAAAGACAGTTTCACCAGAAAAATCAGGTCAGACAGCAAGTATAAGGTTAAAATTCGAAGTCTAATAAAGAGATACAAAGTATAAACAGTTTCCTGTTTAACTGACTTCCTCAAAAAACAAAATGATATGTATATACATATCTTATTTTGAGTTTTTTTCTTTGAAAGTTAAATATTGCTCTGTATTTAATCTAATTTATTGATTATTATACATTGAGCTCTCTTTAGGGATTTATAAAAAATATATGTTTGCACCTACAGGAACATACAGTATGATTATACAGTGAGATTTTGAGGATCCCAGGTGGAATCATCCCTTACTACCAGTCATTTGGATACCTTACACACATATATATATATATGTATATATATGAGGAAGAATGAATAAAGAGAAGAAAGAACAGAATGGATAATAAAAGATGAATTTAATCAGTATCACTTACACATGTGTTTCGGTCAGTTCATCATCAAAATAAAATTTCACTCTGATGAAGGTCGAATCTTCTCTGTGTGCGGAATATTTTCACACAGATGAACTGACCGAAACACATGTGTAAGTGATTTGATTAAATTCATCTTTTATTATCCATTCTGTTCTTTCTTTTGTTTATTCATTCTTCCTCATATTGTCGGATTCATTTCCAATTTCCATTTTTACACACACACACACACACACACACACACACACACACACATATATATATATATATATATATATATATATATATATATATATCACAAACCATAGAAGTATGAAGAACAAGACATGCTGGTCACTGCTGACGAAATAAGGTTAAATTAATAAGTGAAGTTCTGTGGATTCCTACATATACAAGCCCTGCAGAGGGTTAAAAAAAACAATGTCACCTGTTAGCCGTGAGTGGCGACCTGTGATGACAAAGGATGGAACCCTGGTGGCTGAGCAGTCCGTGACATGCAACACTCCACATTCACCGTCACTTAGGCTAGACGGGCAGTCGAAGAGGTCCTCTTCAATCAATCGGCTGGTCACGCCAAGCCCTAGCATCAATATGATTGTCACAACCTTATGACAAGCCCCAACCCTTTTTATCATATATGTGCTAGAAGGTGATGGCTGAGGGTCTTAATGTCATGGGAAGGACGTTAAACTCTGTCATTTTGAAGTTCCAATTCTGGAGCTCTTAGAAATAGGGAGTATTCATTGCCATTACTCATAGGTTCACTCTGACCCGGAGTGGTAGTACTTATTAGGATCCTATCTATGGGTTAAATAGAAAAAATGAGTTAAAATATGTTTAAAAAATTGAGTTTCTATCAAGAACGAATGAAGCAAAATCTTTTGACATAGAATAACCCAACAAGGGTTGACATGCCATAAAATTCAACCAACCAACTAACCATCCAACCTACATATGCTCACATTCAAAAGCTCTGAATGGGCACTGGATGCCGCGTTGAGGACTTGCCTGAAGCGAAGACTGACAGACAGCTGGAGAGAGAGGGGGGAGAGAGATGAGGGAACACGTACTTTCATCTTGACTTGATGATGATGATGATGATGATGGTCACAATGTCTTGTCAGGCGAATGCTACTCACTTAATTTATGGTCCGTTTGTGAGCTTGTTGATAACTTTTCAGTCCTGTCAGCGATTTTCTTAACTTAAAACAAATCTGGTACCCATGACGATCGGTGTTGACTGAGACGACAGGCGTGGTATATGCATCACTGTTAACTCTCGTGTGATGCCTGTGATCACCAGCTGTTCGTCACACTTTAGTGCAGCAGAAACTATTATTTAGTGTGGCATGGGAGAGACAACAATTACAGTCGGATTTCATGTGATTGACCAAGCCTGCCTTTGACAACAGGGCCCAGTCACACTCCTCACAGATCAACATGATGAGGATGATGATGATAATGATGATGATGATGATATGGTAATAGCATAATCTTTACAGATCACTGCCGTCCCTCACAATCCTTTACCCCACCACCAGAACCTTTCCTCTTATGAGCCCTCAAATGACTCATCAAACCCGCTGCAGATCCACAAAGTTTGATGCAAATATGACATAGGAAGGACGTCCTTCCCGTTGTATCAGATAATAAAATGTTATACTTATGCACCATCATATGTCACTTAAGACCAGAAACGGATTTACGGACTTTGATACAGGATTGCACAAGGCACATTGTTTGTTCATGATGATGATGATGATGATGATGATGTAGATGCATACATACGTATATGGTAGGTCAGAAGAACTAGAACAGTTATTAATAATACACAATGCAATATATTTTATAAAATAGTTTTTGGTTCTTTTTTTCTCCTTCATTGGGTCGTATTGACAAACACGGTTTGCGCTTGCGACGACCGCATGACAATACAGCAACTCAATTAAAGAACTGTCGAATTCTTGGCGAATAGATTCATGATAACTTATATACGGAGATGAGCTGCTTTGTATTCTTTCTTCTTCCTTCCTTCCTTTTTTTTCTTTTTTTTTTTTTTTTTTTGAATACGGGTCGTTAAGTGCATTTTATTGGCGGCATTTGAAACCATTATTCGAAGTGAGGCTTTTTCGGTCTTTTTAAAAATATTTTTTATTCGAAATTCGTGGAAATTTCCTGATTTAATTCGTGTATATAAAGAATTATATATACATACATATATATGTATGTGTGCGTGTGTGTGTGTGTGTGTGTGTGTGTGTGTGTGTCTGTGTGTGTGTCTGTTTGTATATATATATATATATATATATATATTATATAATTATATATATATATATATATATTATATACATATATATATATACATATATATATATATTATATACATATATATAATCATGAATAATAATAAATACATATAATACACATAATGTATATGTGATATATATTACATAATGTATACATATAATATATATAATGTATATATATAATATATATAATTAATATCATGTATATATATTATATAATATATATATATATATATATATAATTAATATCATGTATATATATTATACAATATACTATATATATATATATATGATACATTATATACATAAATGAAATATATGTATATGTATACATTATATATTCATATATATATTCATATATATATAAATATATATACATAAATATATATATATATATATATATATATATATATATATATATATATATATATATGGGTAATATCAAAAGTAAGGGAATGAGACGCAATAGCAACAGTGTTATCATTAATGCAAGTGCTCTTATTAAACATAATGCTCGATATGTAAATTCATTGAATTTGCAGATTTATTTCCCTTAAACTATTTTTTCTTCCTATTTTCTCATATCCCCGTAATGTGATCTGTATTGATCTCAAATGAATTCAGAGGTAAACATCAATACGACAACTGAATTCTTCGTAAAAAAAAAAAGAAAAGTTTGTTTTTTTTATCTTAGTACAGGTCTTTGTTTTTTTAATTGCATTCCCGGGCAAACAGACAGACAAACAGACAGACAGTTTAAATTCATGTTATTTACTGGAAATTACTGGACATTGAATGATCTGCATCATTTGACAGGGGTAATTATTTGGAAAGAGGCAATTATTTGGACAGGGGCAATTATTTGGATGTTAATTATGTATTCATGGACAAACAATTTAGTGGACAAATATTTTGCTAATCACTACATATAGTATGGCTTAGCTCAGTCGGTAGAGCATCCGACTAGGAACCGCGAGGTTTCGGGTTCGATACCGGCCCTCGCCAATTCTGCGTACGAGTAGCACAGGGAACTGTGCGGTAAAGTGGGGAGCTGATGGTAGGTGTGGCGCTCCACCTCAGACGCTAAAACGATCTCTTTGGTCTAGTGCTTGTAAAAATTGGATAGACTCCCTCGCTGTATGGCTGATACCGACATTAGACCGCCCCGATGATTTTATTTACTTACAGCCGTGGAGTCCCCGTGACGTAGTAGCCAACATGCTGGACTTGCAACTTTGTAGTGAGCCCCAGTCACAACATTTTTGAAAATCTGAGAAAAGTATAAACCTCTATGGGTTACATAGTACGACTTCTGTTTTTCTACAATATTAAATAACCCATGAAAGTTGATATGCCATTTTAATTTTTCCCTCTATTTGGTTATTGTTATTTTCTACTCTAATTATATTCTCCAGCCCCAGTGTTGGCGTATCGTACTCATCTTGCGTCGCATCCTACACGTATAGTGTAGTATAGTAGAGAACACCTGCATACAGATATACTTATCTTCTTCTTAGATTCTAATTAGACCCGGATGGATGGAGGCGCTCGTGGTCTAATGGTTAGAGTCGTAGGAAATGGACTCGTCAACCCGAATTCAATTCCTCGATGAAGCTGTTGACATTTCACCTGGCGCTAATACCCTTGGGAAAGGTATGAATCCAATTCTCCCTCCAGCTATGGGTAAATAGCAGGGCATACTTGGCTCTTTAACCATGGCCAGGTAACCAGTCTGGGAGAAGTAAAACTCTGAATCAAAACCTCCGCTTAAGAAATTGACCTTGTGTCGCATCCTGCTCGTGCGGAGGGGTTGGTAAATATATATTAGATCCGGATGGCTGTCCTCTCATGTTCTTCTGTCTTGCTATCTTCCATCTTAGATTGGTCTATCTCTGGGCTGGTGGCTGGATTTCCTAATCTGTGCTGGTAGATGTTAGCTAGATCTTCTGTACTTGATACTGGGACATCTTTATTATTTTCAGGCAATCTCAAACCGTCCTTCGGGGCGGGGTTCCGGTGAGCCTCGGCCACTGACCGGTGAGTTGTGTTAAATTAATAGCGTCGATCCCAGGGGGCTATCTCCCCCAGGCAATACCTGCCCCCTTGAGGCAGGGCTTTTATTGCCCAGCGCCTGAGGCGCCCCTTGAGGGAATGCCGAAGGGATCGACGCAATTTTTGTTCTCTCCCACCCATTAGCTTCGGCTTGTGGGTGGGCCCACGTTAAAATGGAGCCTTGTGCCCAGTCCATACAGGTAGGGCATGAGACAAATAAAATCTCTTTTATTTTCTAAGAACCATATCAAATCAAACACGCGTGTGAGAATGTGACTTCTAAGCAAGACTACTGTCATGATAACTCAACATCGAAATGATTTACACATGACTAAATATATACTATATGTAAAGTAAAAAGTAAAGTCGTCGGGGTGGCCTAAAGTCGGCATCAGCCAATCAGCGTAGGGAGTCTATTCCCTTTTCACTAGCCCTAGACCAATGAGATTGTTTTGCATCTACGGTGGAGCGCAAAACCTACCATCAGCTCCTTACTTTACCTGTGCTAATACGCTGAGTTGGCGAGGGCCGGTATCAAAACCAAAACTTTCTGGTTTCTAGCCGAACGCTCTACCGACTGAGCTAGGTTCTACTATATGTAGTCATGGCAAAATATTTGTCCACTGAATTGTTTGTCCATGAATACATAATTAACATCCAAATAATTGCCCCTGTCCAAATAATTGCCTCTTTCCAAATAATTACCCCTGTCAAACGATGCAGATCATTCAACGTCAAACGATCCAGATCATTCAATATTTAAAAATACATCAGAAAGTAACTTATAAATTTAACCTGATAAATCTAAACGTTAAATTAATGAATAAAAGTAATATTTATATGAATAAATAAATATATATATATGTGTGTGTGTGTGTGTGTGTGTGTGTGTGTGTGTGAAGCTATTGTTAACTACCACGGAATATTTCTTCATTTTCAACTGATTTTCAGTTGTAGACATTTATGTCTTCGTAGATCGGGATTCAGATGACGGAGAAATTGACCCATATTTTTTACCCAAGCGCTTTCAACCATTTCGCTGTTCGTCCTCAGTAGATTGTTGATTGTAGTGTTTGTAGTGTTTGTTTGGTTTAATTTATTTGGATTTATTGTTTAATAAATTAGGAGAGTCTATTTTGGGAGAGGGTTGCTAAGGTTAGTGTGTTAGTTATTAAAGATGTTTAGTATATTATTGCCGGTGTTAAATGATATTTTATTCAAGTTAGGTTCGTTGCTTTTATGCAAACCGCCTCGGAGAATTTGATGTCGTTTTAATTGTTATATATATATATATATATATATATATATATATATATATAAATCTTCCTTTCGGCATAGGAGTTTTTTTAAACGTGTCGCAGTTTGCCGTTTGATTTAACAGGAATCCCTAACAAATTGTCCACAGCAAATTACAAACTAGGCAAATCCCCCTTTTTTTATGACCAACAGCAGAAAACACAGGACAATAAAAAACTGTTTTCAAATGCCTTAAAAGTCATAAAAAAAATTCATCATTCGCATCCGATGATTGGGGGTTTGTCTAATCTTCCTGAAATAGGCTATAACGCAAAGAATCTAAGTCTTCTGTTATATTTTTTATTCATATATATAGTCGCCGTTAGTTTATCTTGACAAGTTTAAGCAACACAGTTTAATATTTGAACGTCGTATTTTAGACGTGTACTGTAACTGTTGCGAAATTACCTCTGTGCTAATTTGAAAGAAAAACAAAAGAAAAATACAGATTACAATGTGCAAATGCTAAATATCTATCTACATACGATGGTAAATTATGAATAAACAAATGGATAATAAAGCTCTTTTTCTTGTGCCGAATTTATACATAAGTTAGATATGATGTAGTTAAATTTCATAAGATAAGCCTATTTAACTTACATTCCAGAATAAAACAATTTATATACAAATCTTAATTCGTGAATAAATAAATAATGAATATATATATGTATATAATTCAAATATACGCATTTCTTTGAATTGGACTCATGGCGTAGTGGATATAGGCGTTGGTTTAATACAGTTCTAAATGACTTATATCTCTAGGCGACTGTAACATAGAATGATAATTAACACAGCTTAACACTTGTACCCAGTCATCGTTAGCGGAATGAGTATATCCCCGCGGATTGAATAAAGGGTTGGATTCAAAGTTCAAAGTTCACGACAAGAAGGTTCCCGATTTCGAAGTGAAGGTTCCTGAGTTCGAGAAGTTTCCCAAGTCCGATAAGAAATACATGAAAAGGGCCGGAGGACACATCGACCGAAACGTTGTACAGATAACAATAAAGATAAGGATAATCGTCCGAATAATTCAAATATACGTAATTTTTATATAATTTGAAAGATGAATAAGAACATGATACAAAGAATGATTGTTATCGGAATTCTTTTAGATGAAGCTTGATAATTAGTATCATTTGGATTATTCGGACTATTGTCATCATCTTCATTGTTATCTGTACAATGTTCCAGCCGATGTGCTCTACGACCTTCTTCCGGTATTTCTTGTCGGACCCGGGAATCATCTTTTTGGACGCGAGAACTTTCTTGTCGTAATCGGGAACTTTCTTGTCGTAATCAGGAGCCATCACGGAACTTTGAACCTAACCCTTTATTTAGTCCACGGGGGTATCCTGTTCTCATTCCGCTAACCATAGCTGGGGTACAGGTGTTAAGCTGTGTTAATTATTGTCCTGTTATTGCTGCCCCTGACTAGGATTGAACCTGCAGTCTAGAAATCACTTAGAACTGTCTTAACCTAACTCCTTTATCCACTAGGCTATGTATCCAATTGGACTAGAATAATTTATTATATTAAAAAAAGAAATCATAACTTCCTTTGTTTACTTAAAAAAAAACATTGTTTTCTTGAAGCGGTGAAAAAGTCGTCCGTTCAATACGGTTGGCAGCGTTTCTCCCGTATATTATTGACTGGACATCTTGTTACGATTTTAGTGTCCATCCTTTAGACTTCAAGCAAAGGCGCTTGTCCAGCGGAGATCCTTTTGTTAAGCAGAGCGCGATCCTTGCCAAAGAATCCTTTGGTTGTTCCTTGGTGCTCCTCAGTCTTGCAAGTCCTTCGTCAATGATTGTAAATGGACGTCTCTCAGTATCAGCGATTAAGTAGTTAACCAGTCACGTATTCGAACTGTTGATTGGCTGGGGTTAAAACAACGTGACCTCGCTTAGACTATAAATTTAAGTGATGTATTACAGCACAACTTATATCCACAAAATAATCCAACACATCTAAAAAAAAAACACTATTTGTGTTCGCGGTGGTAAGCTATTTTCTATGACTAAATACATAAAGGAAGTACTTGCTACGACAATTCACCGGATCAATTATTTCAAGGTACATCCTCTGTGCCTAAATAATTGCCCCGGTCAAACGATGCCGAATATATTTGACTGTATAAATAATTTGCCCAGGTCTGAATAATTTCCCGTCGAAATAATTGCCCGTTTGGATATGCCAGCATAATTTTACAAGCCCCATTTAAAAGAAATAGAGTTGATTTAAAAGAAAATAAGTAAGAAATGTGAAAGATGGTGCTCCTTAGCATTGGATGGCAATTTATCGAGACAAAGAAACCTTTCTTATAAAATATATGCTGTCTAGTGGATATACCTCATTTATATGACATTTTTCAAATCAGAAATTAATATTGGAAAGGCTAGGGGAGTAAACTCCGAAATAAATCCGGAGCCTGAGTCCCTAAGGTGGTGAGATATTGAACTTCGCTATCCAGCAATCTCTACGACACTATCGTCACCAAACTGTTTTTGTTGTGTTTTTTTTTAAACCTTACCTTTGGACCACAACGTCAGTGTGGAAAGGTGGGATCTGCTTTTTGGCGATAGCTCCTCCTCCATATCAATCCATCCAGGTTACGTGGTTCCACTTTTTTTCTGGATACAACGCCATCGTCTCTAGTAGACTGATGGATGGCAACGACATAGTAGTCCACCCAAGAATTAATTTTACTTATTTTCCTAGGTTGTTGTTTTGGCTTTTCTAACTATTCTGTCTTCCCCACCAACTGCACCTCTATTGGCCGGGGATGGCGACCCGTGATGCTTTAATTAGGAAAAATAAAATCATTTTTAAGCAAGACGAAAATATCTTAAAAGGGGACGAAAAAGGGAGAAGCCATGTTTGTGTTGAAGAAATCAAGAAAAAAAAGGAGTAGAGAATAAAACAAACCCCGTTTTAAACAGCTGAAAAGAAATGGGGGTGCACTTTACTTATAAATTAGTACTATATTCTGAACCATCATAGTATATTATATATATATATATATATATATATATATATATATATATATATATATATATATATATATATAAAGAGGATTTATAAGAGGGTGTATCAATAAGTCTATAGCCGGACTCATAATTACTAATTAGCTGAATTTACTAAATTTTTATTTAGAATTATTATTGGATCATGTCGTCTTTTTTATTTTATTCACAACTGAAGTAAGTCCAGAGAACGAAGGAATATTAGTGAGAAAATAAAATATTTACTGGTGTCCGTGTTAGAAAGCGAATTCAATATATATATATATATATTATAATATAGGTACAAGAGATAAACTACTCGAGTTTCACCATAAGGATCTTCAGGGTTAAATCCACTGAAGATCCTTATGGTGAAACTCGAGTAGGTTATCTCTTGTACCTATATTATAATAAATTTGCTTTGCTAACGTATTGAGCACTTTTCATTTGTTATATCGCTGTCTTACCTTTCTGAATTTTGCATCAACTAACCATTGTGACCATATTCACCAGTAAGTCACCTTTTCCATAATATATACATATACATATATATAATATATATATAATATGTGTGTGTGTGTGTGTGTGTGTGTGTGTGTGTGTCTGATAAAAAGCCATTTTGAATGAAAATGCAGAAAAAAAAGAGAAACTTTGATATCTGGATGTACTTTTACTGCTGAGTAGCAGTTTTTAAAACATTTTTAAACACTTGATGCTTTACAAAATTAAAATGACTCCTTGCAAATACACCCGCCCAAGCCGAACCCCTGCTACGTAGCCCGAAGAAAGCAGCACAGAACATCGACTTCTCTGTGAACTCCGATAAAAACTGAATTCATGTGTTTTAAAAATGAATGAAACATCTTCACACTCGACGATAAGTCTCAAAAGCCAATAGAACAATTCACATACTTAGGTATGATTGATTGATTGATTGATTGATTTTATGGCATGTCAACCCATCCAGACTTATTTTATGCCACGCGGTAGTTTGTGAAGGAATGGTAAAATTATTATTATGTCGTTTTCAAAGAATTTTCTATATTTTGACTGTAGGTTGTTTGTAGTTTGTTGTTAAGTGGATTGTAATCAGTTTAAGGGATAAGTTTATAGAATAAAGTTCAAGTTTCTTATAAGCGATAGTTTGGTAGAAAGTTTTTTTAAACACAATTTTCATAAATAAATTTTATTCTATTTAACCCATAGATTGGACCCAAACAGATACTACCACTCGGGTCAGAGTGAACCTGTGAGCTATGGTGAAGAGTGGTGCTCCATATTTCCCAGACCTTCAAAACGCCCGCCTATCTAGCTCAAGTAAGGGCCAAAATGGTGTGTTACATGTCATGGACTGCTCACCCCCTGGGTTCTGTCCTTAAGCATTACAAATATCGAACTAGGAACCTTGCGATTCCTAAGCGGGTGTTCTACCGATCGAGCTATATGATTAATCTCGAATGATAATTACGAATATCAGTGTCATATTTTTTCAACTTTTCAACAAGAGGCCGTAGCTCAACATATCATACAATTTTTGGAATCAGTTCAAACTGGTGAGCAAACGAAAAACATTCCGGGGGTGAATCCAGACCTACAATCCTAAAATTTTGGATTTCTAAGTTTTAATATGGTTGACCATTTAAGCTACAACAGGTACTACAAGTAAAACCGAATATCAAAATGAGTTTATCTTGAATGTCTTTTATTCTTGTTTATTTTTTTTAAATTAGTTGAATTGCATAAATATATGAGAAAATGTTATTCAACTGATTATTAAAAATCAATATGGAAGGGAGATATCAAGTCTAGTGCTGGTGAATTTCAGGAAAGAATGATGATTTTGAAGGATGCAGTGTCTTGAAGCTAACAACTGATGCGGGTAGTTTGGTGCGGGAAACTAATCTTTTATAGTCTGGAAATTTCAACTTTTATGCATGTTCTGATAAACTCTTTATTCTTGGTCCTAATCATAGAAAACACTTGTGATGATACTTATACTTAACTGGCATTAAATGACCCGATAGGAATTGATATGCCGTAAAGCATAACCAGCCAACCAACCAAGTTTTAATTACTGCGGTTGTTTTTGGCGATTTTTACGTGATTTTTTGTAACAAATTTTTTTTTACGATAATCTAAAAATCTATATTAATGTACTCAAAGCGTAAAGTTTGGAGTATAATGAGATGCAAGATGATTTATCGGTCAGAGTTGGATGACATTGGTTATAATTAGGACTGCTACAATTCTGGACGATGTTTAAAAGTTACATAAAGTGTTGAATATTAAGATTGACAGTCTGGCTTAAAGTCAGTGAACCACGTTGAACCAGTCAAATGGTTGTTAATTTGCTGGATGACCTTCAAGAATTACCAGAGGCAAACCATCGAATGGAACAGGTAGTAGTAGTAGTAGTAGTAGTAGTATAAAGGCCGCGATACTTAGGCTCAATAGCGTAATAATTGGATTTTTTGGACTATTGTCCTCAAGTTTAGTTCAGTTCGTAGAGTACTTGCCTAGGAATCACAAGGTTCCTGATTCGACACCGGCCCTCGCCAACTCAGCGTATGAGTAGCACAAGAATCTCTGAAGTAAAGTGAGGAGCTGATGGTAGGTCTGATGCTCCACCTCTGACGCAAAGACGATCACCTTGGTCTAGCGTTAATGAAAAGAAAATAGACTCTCTCACTATCTGACTGATACCGACATTAGGCCACCCCGTCGAATTTTGCTTACTTTATTTGCTACTGTATGGCTGCACTACATGGGCCCTAACAAAACGCCTAGAGAATAAGCTAGACGGAAGCTGCACAAGAATGATGCGTGCGATCTTAAACAAATTGTGGAAACAACATCCCACAAGAAAGCATCTGTACGGCCACTCGCCCCCTATCACGCAAACCATCCGAGTGAGACGAAAAAGACATGCTGGACACTGCTGGAGAAAGAAGGACGAACTCATAATTGACGTTCTCCTGTGGAAGCCATCACAAGGGAATGCCAGTACAGGCCGGACAGCAAAGACTAACATTAAACATATCTGCGCGGATATTGGATGCTGCGCAGAGAACTTGTCCGGAACAATGAATGATAGGGGCCGTTGGTGATAGATAGTCATGGATATTCGGGCTTCTAGTACGACATGATGATGATCATGATGATCATGATGATGATTGTTGTTATATACACAACGTTTCGGCCGATGTTCAATCCGGACTTTTTCAGATGTTTCTTGTCGAATTCGGGAACCTTCTCAAACACGTGAACCTTCTCTTCAGACTCAGGAACCTTTCTGTCGTAATTAGGGGCCTTCATGTCGTAATTAGGAGCCTTCACGGAACTTCAAACCGAAGGCTCCAAATTGCAACATGAAGGTTCCCAAGCCACATCTAAAAAAAAATTCAGACAAATAACATTGTAAATTTTTTATTTATCATCATCATCAAGTCGCAATAATGGCACAGATATACATGACCCCCTCTCTCTCTCTCTCTCTCTCTCTCTCTCTCTCTCTCTCTCTCTATTTCTCTTTCTCTCTCTCTCTCTCTCTATATATATATATATATATAATATATATATATATAGCCACACTGAAGAGACTTAATAAGTCGAAACACGTGTCTGTGGATGGCTATATATATATATATATATATATATATATATATATATATATATAACCAAAAAGTCCAGAGAAGAAATCTTCCTACGACACAAGAGTTTTATTTTTAAAAAACCTGTCGCAGTTTGAGAGCTCAATGTGTGCTCTTAATTTTAGAGTCACAGAGCAAATTTATAAGTAAAGAAATAACAAAAGACTTAAGATTTAGCATTATAGTCTATTTCATCGGGAGAGTTAGACACTTTGTCTAAGCTCACTGAAATAGACTATAATGCTAATCCTCTAAGTCTTTTGTTATTTCTTTACTATATATATATATATATATATATATATATATATATATATATATTATTGAATAAAACTTGCATCAGACAAACACTAAACCAACAATCCCCTGACGACCAGCGAAATGCTTGAAAGCGCTAAGGTAAAAAGCATGGGACATTATTTTTACCATCTGGATCCCGATTTACGAAAAACAGCATAAAGAAGAAATATTCAATGGTCTTTAATAATACCTGCATAATAATAACTTGCTGTAAAAATACACAATATATATATATATATATATATATATATATATAGAGAGAGAGAGAGAGAGAGAGAGAGAGAACATGTATTCATGAATATCTCTCTCCAAACATCCCAATCGATCATCAGCCCTGGGAGGTCCTCTACGCAGCATCCAGAATCCGTACATAGATGACTGCTGTCCGGTTATACTGGTCGGTTATACGGTTGCACCATTTGAGCTCTAACCGAGCACTAAGAGAAAAGCTAGATAAGACCTACACAGGGATGCTGGAAGTAGCATCCCTCAAAAAAGCAGATATACGACCATTTGCCTCTTATCACACAAACCACCCGGGTAAGACGGACAAGACATGCTGGATACTGATGCAGAAGTAAGGACGAACTTAGGTGATGTTCTTCTGTGAAACTTACACATGGACACACCCGTGTAGGCCGATCAGCTCTGTACGGATTCTGGATACTGTGCAGAGGATCTCCCAGGAACGATGACCGATACGGACGGTGGGAGAGAGAGAGAGAGAGAGAGAGAGAGAGAGAGAGAGACAAACATGGATCTGTGTTACCAGCACGACCTGCTGATGCATGAAAATATAATTATGTTTTATTCAAGGCATGATAAACAAATGATATATTTAGATCGCGTACTTTGGTTTGGTTTGGTTTGTTTTACGGCATATCAACCTCAGTGGGTCATTTAATGCCGACAAAGTTTTGAAATAAATTCATTCTTAATGGATTAAAAATGCGTATATCCTCTTCCTCTTTTGAAGCACCTCAGACACTGGGCAATAAACCTAGCCCTACCCCTTTAAATCGAGGTGATAGGTGTTGCCTGGGACACAGGGCCTGAAGGCCGGTATGGTTTGGTTTGGCTTGGTTTGTTTTACGGCATATCAGCCTCGGTGGGTCATTTAATGCCGACAAAATTTTGAAATAAATTCATTCTTAATGGATGATCAAATTTTGTTTATAAACTCATGTTTTTTTATTTAACCCATAGATGAGACCCTAACAGGTACTACCACTCCGGGTCAGAGTGGACCAGGGTACAATGGTGATGAAGGGCGCTCCACATTCCCCAAACCTCCAGAACTGGAACCTCACGATCAATAGAGTTTAATGTCATTCCCAGGACATGTAAACCCTCAGCCACAGCCTTCTAGCACCCATATGATAAAAAAGGGTTAAGGCTTGCAGATAACGTACTAAAATAAAATGTTTACTTTTGTAATAACAATAACCTGGTAACAGCAATATCAACAAAGATGCATCACTGTACCGACATTTTTTTTTGTAAATAAATACCGACGGCTGATTTTATGAAGGGTCAGTTGCAGTGGTGCAGCCAAAAACCAAATAAACAGAGATAATCTAAGGATAAGTAAAGTGGTGAGGGAGTCTATTCCCTTTTCTCTAGCATTAGACCAAGGAGATCGTTTTTGGGTGTCCGAGACGGGGCGCTACACCTACCATCAGCTCCTCACTTTACCGCACAGATCCCTGTGTAACTCATACGCTGACTTGGCGAGGGTCGGTATTGAACCCAGAACCTCGTGGTTCCTAGTCGGATGCTCTACCGACTGAGCTAAACTGGCCCTATAATCTAAGGATAAACAAAAAAAAAATCTAGAAAAGCAAAAATAGGATGAAAAACAAATGTATAGATGTTTTCAACGACAAGCTAAAGAAACTGCACAGAAGATGACCTAGAGGTCGATAAGAAGGGAAAACCTAAAGAGAAAAACTGAATTTCTTTTAATAGCAACACAAAATAATGACAGAAGAATTAATCATGTCGAAGCAAAAATTGATAATTCGTTGAAAAATAGAAAGTATAGATTATCTGATGACAAAGATGAAACGGTTAATCTTATAATAAGCGAATACAACCAACTGACACTAAAAGAATATAAGTACTCACACACACACACACACACACATATATATATATATATATATATATATATATATATATATATATATATATATATATATATATATGTTCAATTTAACTAATACAAATGAAAAGTCTCTCTAACCATTGGTTTCTGAATATCATTTTTTCGGTGATAAATACAGCTCTTACAGAAGTAATTGAGCCCTCTAAAATCTTTTCTCCAATAATAATAAAAAGTTAATATATATATATATATATATATATATATATATATATATTCGTCGGCATGCAGTCTCGGAAGGATGTATAGTTATTGTGTCCCTGATGTTACAGCGCCTCCCGTCACTGTGACGTCCAATGTTCGAAAAACATTCTCGACCACAGATTTCGCATGTGAAGATTGCCGCCGCTTTTTTCTGGACCTCTTTGCTTCATGGTGTTGCGCCATGGTGACTTCAGACATGAACAGTCCGATATATATATATATATATATATATACATATATATATATATATATAAGTCGGGGCGGCCTAATGTCGGTATCGGCCAGTCAGCGAGGGAGTCTATCCCCTTTTCACTAGCGCTAGACCATGGAGATTATTTGAGCATCTGAGGTGGAGCGCCACACCTACCATCAGCTCCTTACTTTACCGCACAGATCCCTTTGCTACTCATACGCTGAGTACCTAGCCGAACACTCTACGACTGAGCTATATATATATTATATTATATAATATATATATATAATGTTGTGTATTTTGGGAGCAAGTTATTTTTCAGGCTGTGTTATTGAATAACACGGAGTATTTCTTCTTCATTATTTGGATCTGTGTCTTTTCGAGTCGTCTGACGATCTTTCTGGTGTTTGGATCGAATTGAAATAGAATATTTCCCATACTGTTAGCCCGAGCGCTTTCGACTGCTTCTTCAGTCGTCATCATGGGGTATATGAGTTGGTTTTAGTTCATTTTTTAGGTCTTTTATCTATTTTGTTTTTTAATTTGAAGAGTCTATTATTTTTTAGAGGGTTGCAAGTTAAGTATGTTAGTTATTAAAGATAGTTAATATCTTATGTCCGACGTTGAATGGGCCATTCAACGTCGGACATAAGATATTAACTATCTTTAATAACTAACACAGGGTTAGCTCAGTTGGTAGAGCTCAGTTGGTAGAGCGTTCGGCTAGAAACCACAAGGTTCCTAGTTTGATACCGGTCCCCGCCAACTCAGCGTTATGAGTAGCACAGGGATCTGTGCGGTAAAGTAAGGAACTGATGGTAGGTGTGGCGCCCCACCTCAGATGCTAAAAAACAATCTCCTTGGTCTAGCGCTATTGAAAAGGGGATATACTCCCTCGCTGACTGGCTGATACCGACTTTAGGCCGCCCCGTCGACTTTACATTTACTATATATATATATAGAGAGAGAGGGGGAGAGAGGGAGGGAGAGAGAGAGTCACCCACAGACACTGTGTTTCGACGTATCACGTCTCTTCAGTCTGACTAGACATTTGCAGGTAACCTCCAGCCGGGATGGAAACCCGATCGATTCATATTCAGTAGGGCTTTTTAACCACTCGGCCATCGTCATCTACAGACTGGATAAGGATATTAACTGATAAATACACACATCTATATATATGTAAAAGCCGCCTGTTCATCTATCCCAACATATCTATCTGTCTATATCAGATAGAGGAAATCATATATATATATATACCCAAAGAGTGCGATATACATATCAGTTTAAAATGAACGAGAGGTTCTGGGGAGGCCAACTGGTTTGGTGGTTAGAATGTCCGCATGTCAGCCTGACAGGTAGGGTTCGATTCACGGACAAAGCGCTGCCCTATCTATAGCTCTGCTGCTGAGGCCTAATAGGCTGAAATGTACATACAGAGATCGACTTTTTCTTGATTTGTTTACGCTTTACATTTAAACCGATATGCACGCCTAATTTCATTTAATTATAATTAATTAATTAACAAAATTAGGTATGACTTTAATTAAGCACACAATCTCCCACAAATTGTCGGCCATCGCCATTTCAAACACATTGTTTGACTACTTCATATATATATATATAAATTACCACGCCCAAAAAATCCGGCAAACACCGCGTGTGACATACGGAAACACATACACTGCTGATGAGATGTAATAGAACGAAACAGCTGTCCAGTGTTTCCGTATGTCGCACGCGGTGTTTGCCGGATTTTCTGTCAGTAATCATTTGAATTTGCACTTAAATTTCTTTCGAATGAAAAGGGAGTCAATTTGTACTCATCCACTTGTTGATAATCTTTAAAAAGGCATCAATTTTTTATTCGACTCATTGTTCGCGCACCTGCAGGTGGCATTTTTTTTTCTTTTTTCTTTTTTTTTTTTTTTTTCGATTTGCTTGTTGAATTCTTAATTCCCTTGACATTTATGAAAATTGTGACCTTTTTTTGTTTGTTTTTGAAAGTGTGACATTATTTGAAACAATCCGTGACTTGCAGTAAAGATCCGGGCATTTGTAGGCGTCATCAGCTTGCTCTTTTGCGGCTATGAAACAAACTCCTTGTTTAAGCCCGTAACATTAAGTTTAACGGCGTATTCTTTTTTTCTTTTTCTTTTTTTTTTTTTTTGTATCTGATCCCTCATCCGCGTGACAAGTTATCTTTCTATATCGTCACCTGGCCTGTCTTTTCTTTTCTCTTTTCTTTCTTTTTTTTTTTTTTTTTCCTTTCAATGGTGACAGTGGATCTAACGGAAGCGCATGACTTAGCTTCTTCATTGTTTCTCTTCGTAGCTTTACGATCGTCACGATCGTCGACTTGGGAAGAAAAATCAGAAAAAAAAAAATCAGAAAAAAAAATCAGAAAAAAAAAATCAGAAAAAATATCAAAAAAAATCGGAAAAAATTCAGAAAAAATGAAAACAGTAAAAAAAACAAAAAAAACCAAAAAACAACACGTGTTAATGGTATCGCCGATTTTTCTCCCATATCTTGATTCTCTTTCTGCCAACGTGCAGCGTTCCTTCTCATCGTATTTTTTTTCACCTCCAGAAGCAGAAGAGGTACTTGGCCGTTTACGAGACTTGGTAATGGGCTTTGAAAATATAATTAAACGCACAGAATAAAAAACAAATTAAAAGAAAAAAGTTAAAAACTGAGAGAAGTTAACAGTTGCGATAGCTGGGGGCTTGAACGATGCAGCTACCTTATTTCAGCATCCAGGAAAATAGCATACAGTATATATATATATATATATATATATATATATATATATATATATATATATATAGGGTGATCCCAAAAAAAGACGCCTGACTTTTTTTTTAAGTCTGTTTTTTTCGGGGGATCGCCCTATATATATATATATATATATATCTATATATATCGAGCATAATTTTGGACTGAATTATGTTCGAAAACCGAGGTTCCACTATATATCTTCTTATCATAATGGAGATTGGGTGTTTTTCTGTCTGTAACCGAAACTATATTACTACTCAAGTCACAATTCCCTTAGTTATTTACATCACATTCTCCATGATTTTATTTTGTATTTTAACCTCAATTATCAATAAAATTGTTTTACATTATTAATACTGTTAACCATATCTACATGGTATTTACCGCGTACCCCACTTGTACGGGTCAGGCACAAAGTCCCTATTAACGTGGGACCACCCACAAACCGAAGCTCATGGAGTGGCAGGTGAAAAATTGCGTCAATCCCGTCGGCATTCCCCCTCAAGGGGGCGCCTCAGGCACTGGGCAATAAACCCAGTCCTGCCCCTTTAAATCAAGGGGGCAGGTGTTGCCTGGGGGGATGGCCCCCTGGGATCGACGCCGTTAATTATAGCAATGGTCCAGAGGCCGAAGCCACTGTTGACCATATCCACATACTAACAACATGCACTTATATTTATATATACAACAAAATAGCGGTTTACAGTGTGAACGGGAAGGATAATTTGCATATTGATATTAAAAAAAATCAAATTTAATAAATATGTGCTCAGTGTTATTGATTTCTAACTGTTTGGTTTTATTCTAATGAATATAAGCAAAAATCTCATCAATAAATCTTAAATGAAATCCATTAACAAGAAAAAATAACTGTCATTTTATTATTTACTTCCTCTTTTAACTAAATACTTAAATTAAATAAAAAAAACAATGAAAGACGAGAGTGATGGAACAGTAAGTTTCAGTTGTTCTGTTTTTCGATTATACCCCCTCTGTTTCAAATCTTTTTATCTGCATTCTTATTTAGTTTCATTAGCCCTTTTTTTAAATTTAATATGATATTTTATTACATTTAAACTTAAATACTTGCACCCGGAGGGTGCATATATTTGCTAGTATATATAATGGAACTTCGGTTTTCGAACATAATTCATTCCATAATTATGCTCGAGAACCGATTTGTTCGAGAACTGAAACAATATTTCCCATAAAATAAAACAGTGTAAAGTGGATTTATGCATTCTTGACCATCATACCTCACAACTTTCCTCTTTCCCTTTCCTGTAGTATCCTTGCTGCCATTCTTAGGATCCATGAATAAGGGTTAAAGTACCCGTAAAATAAAGAATAAACAAAACGAAGCGAAGAATTTGTACAAACACAATATCAAACACTCGTTCGGGCGTTTTTGATTTTTCTCGACAGTCATTCACTTAACTCCCGTTTTCATCGGTTCGGTTCGTGTGTTCGTAGTCCGAACATTTGTTCGACAACTGATGCCTTTTTTTTTAATTCAAAATGACAAAGTGAGAGATATTGAGTAGAGAGAGGGGGGGACAGAGAGAGGGGAGACAGAGAGAGAGAGAGAGAGAGAGAGAGAGAGAGTGAAAGAGATAGAGTGAGAATGTAGAGAAATAGAGAGAAAGAATGGTACAGAGACAGAGTGAAAGAGATAGAGTGAGATATTGAGAAATAGAGAGAGGGAGATAGAGGGGGACAGGGACAAAGTGAAAGAGACAGTGAGAGTTATTGAGAAATAGAAAGTGGAAGGGAGAGAGAGAGAGGTGAGAGAGAGTGAGAAATAAAGAGAGAGAGAGAGAAACAGACAGACAGACAGACAGACAAAGATACAATATGGCCCATAAAGGAATCCATTCTTACCAATTTTTTTATAATAATTTTTTTTCTAAACTAAAGATAGCCAGATTTTATTATTTCTAGAGTAAAATATTATATATTCAAAACAGGCCGGTTTAGAGCACCCTGTTGGTAGAGCACCCGTCTGGGAATCACAAGGTTCCAGGTTCGATACCGGTCCCCGCCAACTCAGAGTATGAGTAGCTCAGCTTGGGTAAACTGATATGTGTGGTAAAGTGGAGATGGTAGGTGTGGCGCTCAACCTCAGACTCAAAAACAATGTCCTTGGTCTAGCGTTAGCGAAAAGAGGATAGACGCCCTCGCTGTCCGGCTGATACCGATAATAAACCAAGTTAGTTTATTATTTACAACATTCCTCTGGTTTTGAATTCAGATTATTTCATTCTTCTACACTGGTTGCCTTACTAAAGCTAAGGAATTCGATTTTCTTTACTATTTACACGTAACTGCAGAGAGAAGTAAAGGAGTCATGCCCCCCCCCCCGAAAATTAGTGTGAATTGAAATGCAAACAACTTCGTCCAGGATTTGAACTCTTTCCATTTCAACCAGCGCCAGTGGCTGGTAGATCTCGTTTAGGAAACAATCACAACGTGGGGTTAGGGAATTACATAGGCTATCCGACGAAACTGTACAGACAACACTGAACGATTACCACGGCATATTCATTGTTTAGTATCATGTTGTTGTATAGCCGTATAACATACTCAGGTATATAATGGAGAGAGAGAGAGAGACAGAGACAGAGAGAGAGAGTTCTCGTATACAATAGAGAGAGAAGAGAGAGAGAGAGAGGAGAGAGAGAGAGAGAGAGAGAGAGAGATTAGATTAGAGATGAGTAATCTTACAAGTCACACTTCTACTTAATGCTTACTGCTTCTTTTTCTATCTTGTCTGGCCGCCATCTTGTCTGGGCCTAGACTGACTTCTATTAAAGGCTTCTGCTGGGTGTTGATATTCTTCTGTTCTTCTTCTGGACTGGGCTTAACATTGTCTTAATAATTTGCACAAGGCTTGTTTTTTCTTGAATCAAAGCTTTTATTATTCTTAGCCCATATTTGATTCCCCCGCGGGTTAGAGACCGAACCCGGGAGAGACGACAACCGTGTCTGCTCTCCTTCAAATCTTGGTCGAATCTGCTTAACTAACTAAACTTATTCTCACGTGTCTGTCATGGCGGGTTTTCAAGCGATCAAAAGGTTATAACCGTCACCGGTAATTTTCCATGGGGACCCCTTGATTTCAAATCAACAGACCTTAATTTAAATATTCTAACTTACGGGAACGTTCACAATTTATGAATTCTCATGAATTGTAACAATGTGCCTGGTTATGTGCTCCTCTGCCTCAGGATCGGCTTGATGCGAGTTTAATTCCATTGCTTAAAGGGAAGTGTTGCAAGTCGGCATACAGTGCCTATCGAGATATCAATTAATATCTGATTCACGGTTTAGTATCATGTGCCTGGTTATGTGCTCCTCTGCCTCAGGATCGGTTTGATGCGAGCTTAATCCCATTGCTTAAAGGGAAGTGTTGCAATTCAGCATCCAGTGACTATCGAGATATCAATTAATATCTGATTCACTGTTTAGTATCATGTGCCTGGTTATGTGCTCCTCTGCCTCAGGATCGGCTTGATGCGAGCTTAATCCCATTGCTTAAAGGGAAGTGTTGCAAGTCAGCATACAGTGCCTATCGAGATATCAATTAATATCTGATTCACTGTTTAGTATCATGTGCCTGGTTGTGTGCTCCTCTGCCTCAGGATTGGCTTGATGCGAGCTTAATCCCATTGCTTAAAGGGAAGTGTTGCAATTCAGCATACAGTGACTATCGAGATATCAATTAATATCTGATTCACTGTTTAGTATCATGTGCCTGGTTATGTGCTCCTCTGCCTCAGGATCGGCTTGATGCGAGCTTAATCCCATTGCTTAAAGGGAAGTGTTGCAATTCAGCATCCAGTGCCTATCGAGATATCAATTAATATCTGATTCACTGTTTAGTATCATGTGCCTGGTTATGTGCTCCTCTGCCTCAGGATCGGCTTGACGCGAGCTTAATCCCATTGCTTAAAGGGAAGTGTTGCAATTCAGCATCCAGTGCTATCGAGATATCAATTAATATCTGATTCACTGTTTAGTATCATGTGCCTGGTTATGTGCTCCTCTGCCTCAGGATCGGCTTGACGCGAGCTTAATCCCATTGCTTAAAGGGAAGTGTTGCAAGTCGGCATACAGTGCCTATCGAGATATCAATTAATATCTGATTCACTGTTTAGTATCATGTGCCTGGTTATGTGCTCCTCTGCCTCAGGATCGGCTTGACGCGAGCTTAATCCCATTGCTTAAAGGAAGTGTTGCAAGTCGGCATACAGTGCCTATCGAGATATCAATTAATATCTGATTCACTGTTTAGTATCATGTGCCTGGTTATGTGCTCCTCTGCCTCAGGATCGACTTGACGCGAGCTTAATCCCATTGCTTAAAGGGAAGTGTTGCAAGTCAGCATACAGTGCCTATCGAGATATCAATTAACTCGAAACTGTCGACAAGGTGTTTACAAAACACTTGTCAACGAGAATGATCTGTCCGTCCTTTTAGCCCCGACCCACCCCACCCAAATGCGTTTTCAATCAGGTCGTGACTAAATTGGACGTGTTGGGTTTTTACCACTCGTCAACTCCAGGAAGGACGCATTGAACATGGAATAGCACTTTGACAAGTTATCGTCAACCTCACAAAAGCTCTCGATACAGTTAAACAGAAACGACACTCTCGACCATTCGACGAAAGTTTGACTCATCACCACAGATTTTCGTTGACATGTTTAAACAGTTATTATTGTAATATAAAAGGTTAATTTCAATTTACTCTCGAAACCAACTGACATCGATAATGGAGTCAAATAATGTGATATTCCTGCCTTAATCTTATATATATATATATATCATGTCGCGCTGTTAGCACGGATATCCATGATAATCTCTCTCCATCCGTCCCTATTGCTCATCATTCTCGGGAGGTCTTCTATGCAGCATCCTGTATCCGCACAGAGCAGGTCAATGTACGTCTTTGCTGGTCGGCCCACACTGGCGTTCCCATGTGTTGACTTAGATGAGAGCTGCACAAGAATGCTGCGTGTGATCCTGAACAAGACGTGGAAACAACACCCCACGAGAAAACAGCAATACGGCCACCTGCCACATATCACCCAAACCATCCGAGTAAGACGGACAAAACACGCGGAACACTGCTGGAGAAGCAAGGACGAACTCATAAGCGACGTCCTCCTGTGGAAGCCAGCAGCATATATATATATATACCCAACCGTTATAAACAAAAAGTAAGTTACAAACACACACACAACCTATCAAATATCATAAATTATACAAGTAAATATTCATATTCTGCCAAAATGTGGTGAATTAATGCCTGAAGAAGATATCAGAAGATCTGAAATACGTGTCGCATATGTAAGATAATGATAATAAAAAATAAAAAAACATAATCCTTTTTGCGAACCTTCTTTTTTATAGAATGTCTAATTGTATCCCGTTGAACCCATAACAACACTTTATATATATATATATATATATATATATATATATATATATATATAATGTAAACAAATATGGCTATTTTCAGCCGACAATATTTGGGAGAATATGTGCTTAATTGAAGTCAAACCTAATTTTTTTGAAAGTTAATTCATTAATTATTAATGAATTAACTTTCAAAAAAATTAGGTTTGACTTCAATTAAGCACATATTCTCCCATCCTTGACAAGGTTAATTTCGCAGGGATTGTTCGCTATGTACCGGCGGCCGAACGGATATGGTCTCTGACTATGCCTGTGAAGTCCCGGTTTCGATTCCTGTCGGAGGGGAGTCGTTAGTATACATCGCTGAAGAGACTTAATAAAGTCGAAACAGTCTGTACGGTGTTCTGCATGGCGAGCCATCCTTTGCGAGATTTACTTGTCAAGTTTATTTTCTATAATTATCGAATTTTATACGATACATGCATTTATAATTGCCTTCAAGCAAAAATATAAATAATAATATATATATATATATATATATATATATGAAAAAAAGTTACATATACTGGGTAATATTGTTAGTAATTTCTAAAATATCATTGTCATCAAAGCGCGAATTTATAAATTTTCTGAGTTATTGTGATATGTTATATAATTTTTCGTGTATGCTTCTAAATTATTTAGTTAAGAATTAATGGCAAAACGAATGATTGAATGCAATAAATGAAAAAATCTTTTCCAAAAGACCTTTCTCAAAAGTAAAAATAAATAAATAAAAAATTAAAAAATTAAAAATAAAATTTTCTTTGAGAGAGAAGTCCCTAACGGAAAGGCTTCTTCATCTATTACTGGACTCTTTTGAAGAATTAATTTGATATAATTATCATATAAGATATTGGAGAAGATAAAATAGGTCTCTTATATATATATATATATATATATATATATATATATGTGTGTGTGTGTGTGTGTGTGTGTGTGTGTGTAAGGATAGGAGGATTGTAGTAAATGTAAATTTATGGCGTAAATTGATACTTTAATCATCAAATAAACGACTGATGAAGCCGAGCTCAAGCACGGCGAAATATATCTCCTACATATACTTGTCTGCGTTTTGTTCCTTTGTCTAGATTCCCCCTCAAATCTTCCCTATATATATATATATATATATATATATATGTATATATATTGATAACATAGCATCTTATACTTATGAGTAAATAGTGCTCAATATCATTGATATAGCATATAACCATGCCAACTAGTATTCTGTATCCCTCCTGTTCTGACCTAGATCCAGAACTACCGATGTGCCTACGTAAATAATTCCCTAATTTTTAACATTTACACTGCTAGTAAAAATAATAATATAGACCAACACATGTTTTAAGAGGTGGTAAACATAACCTGATGATTCGTAATCAAATGAAGTAGGTTGGAAATTCTTCCTCGAATGGAAGACTTCAGTTTACAAATAGAATTATTTCAAGAAGAATTGACTAGTGGAAAGTGTCCTTAGCCGAAACTTAAAAGACATTTTTCACGATGTGATCATAAACAATCGAAAACTTTAGGTATTGATTTTTCTGAACTGAGAAACGTTGACAGAAAATCGATCACAGTAGATAAAGAAACTGATGAATATACGGCGTTCGAATAAGAAAAAAAAAGTAAAGTCGTCGGGGTGGCCTAAAGTCGGTATCCCCCAGACAGCGAGGGAGTCTATCCCAGACAAAGGAGATTGTTTAAACGACTGAGCTGGAGCGTCACACTTACTGTCGGTTCCTTACTTTACTGCACAGGTCCCTGTGCTACTCATACGCTGAGTTGGCGAGGGCCAGTATCGAACAAGGAACATTGTGGTTCCAAGTCGGGCACTCTACCGACTGAGCTAAACAAATCATTCCATCTAAAAAAAAAAAATTTTTTTTAAATAAACAAGATCATATCCGGGTAATTTTCAACTTGGCCATATGTATAACATCTGTGAAAGTCAGCAGTGAGGAGTAAGACCTCACCCACAACGGTACCGCCTGTTGGCCGTAGGCGGCATCTTGTAATGCTAAAGGATCGAATTTCAGACTTACCTTATCACTGGCATTTGTATCTCTTAAAGATACAAGTAATTACAATTGGTTGAAATGGAAAAAAATGGAGACTCTCATTGATTTCGACGTATGAGGGTTCATCCAATGAATAACCTACAGTGTTCTCTTTATAATGGTGAAGGCTTCTGTTGGACCATCCACACTTTCTGGTACAGTTGATAATAAAGAATTGGTGCACAAGGAATGCCACAAACCCAGTGACCCACTGACCAGGTTTTTTTTCAAATTCAGAGTTTTCCTTCTAGACTGGTTACCTATCCAAGGTTAAAGAGCACAGTCTGTCCTACTATTTTACCCATAGCTGGAGGGAGAATATATGGATACATACCTTTCTCAAGGGTATTAGCGGTATGTGAAATTGAAACAGCCTTGTCTGGGATTGAACCCTGGTGTCTGAGCAGTCCATGTCATGCAGCATTCCACTTAGGCTAGACGTAGACGAGCGGTCGGAGAAGCTCCATCTGATATATCGTCTGGTAACGTTAAGCCTATATGATTGTCCCGACTCTATTGTCCTTACGACAGGCCCCAACCCTTTATATCATATATGCGCTAGAAGGCAGTGGCTGAGGGTCTTAATCTTGGGTATGACGTTAAACTCTATCTGACGGTGAACTTCCAATTCTGGAGATTTGGGAAGTGTGGAGTACCCTTTCATCACCATTACTCTGACCCGGAGTGGTAGTACCTGTTAAGTTATTATAAACATACAATGAATGTGATTCCATAATCTAGGCATAAAAAATTCTTTGACGGATTGACATGCCATCTATATACTAATTCTCGTGTTCCTTAATTGTACGACCGTAATCATCTTGCTACACCCTCTGGTTAAATAGGAAACCGTCCAAACCGTCCAAGATAAAATGTCAAAATGTAAATCCTGATTATCAGGTGTAGATTATCCGCCGAAGTTTTATTTCTTATGAGTGTCGTCACCTCAGCTACATAATAGACAATTCCCTTTTTATTATAAAGAAAGAAAAGAAAAAGGACACGCTACACAGAAAATATAAGAAAGAAAGAAAGAAAATAGGGGAAATAGAGAAAGGGGTGAGCGCGTGGAAGTAATGTTTCAATCGAACATAACGAAAAGATGAAAAGAAGAAAAAAAGAGTGAGAGAGAGAATTAAATCAAGATTGTTATACTTTTTATATATTGAACTATTTCGCAATAGCTCTTAAGCAAACATATCAAACGTTATAATAATTAAATTACCATACTGATGTATATCCAGAGGTCCTGCTAGTTGAAATAAATAATCAATCAATCTGAATTCAAACAGCTATATTCCTCTTAAAAAATGACCTTGTGTCACATCCTGCTCGTAGCGGACGCGTTGCGTAAAAAATACCTGTATTCAGAATGGGATGTTCCAATCAACTAACTCTCTTGTGTGCTTAAGGGGGTGACAATTATTGAAATAAAAAATGTATGTAAAAGCTGTAATTTTTTTCAAAGATCTGTCGTCGCTAAGGAGTCTAAGGAAATTTTGCAAACCCGGAAACGTTTCGGGCAACCTGCAAACGTAACAGAGCGTATCAAAGGATGATATGAAAAGAGAATGTATCCATCAGTCCCTTCCTCACAGCAAAACCAAATCAAGGGTTAGATTTCATCACTGCGAACAGTTTCATCCGATACGGTGAGTCGTATTCTGTTAAAAAGAATCTTGGCCTGAGGGTTTTACTTACATAATGGATTAGGTGTCATCATATCAAGTTCTTAGCTAATGGCCGTCTCGATCTCCGGATTTTGTAGATATCGTGAAAAGAAATATCGAGCCAATGAGAATCACCGCCATAGATCACCTAAAAAAATGTAATAAAGATAATTTGGACGCAAATAGTCAAAGATGATTTGTGCAAAATCCTTGCAGCATGATTGCCTTCCAGACTCAAATTGCTTAACGCTTCACACACCACTCTGCCATTCTTGTACAGTATGGCTTAAAATACGCCGACAACAGAAAATTCATTCTCTATTTTTAAGGCGTGTGGCTGTAATCTTTGTCATTACTCCCAGGTCCACTCTGACCTGGGGTCACATGTATTTACCATACCCTCGACACGAGCAGGATGTGACACGAGAAGTTTAAAGAGTCCATAGCATAGGTGAAAGATTGTCAGTTACCAAGCGCCGTTGATTTCCTATCCCCGCTAAACTGACGAGAATCCTTGCAGCATGATTGCCTTCCAGACTCAAATTGCTAGACTCTTTCCTCGCCATTCTGTCATTCTTGTACAGTCTGGCTTAAAATACGCCGACAAGAGAAAATTAATTTTAGTTCTGAATCTTTAAGGCGTGTGAGTAATTCTTTTTTGTCATTACTCCCAGGCCCACTCTGACCTGGAGTCGTGTGTATTAACCAACCCTCTGTACGAACAGGATGTGAAACAAGATATCTTTTTAAGCGCAGTTTAACAAGTCTGAATTAATAGTTTTCCTTCTCCTAGACCGGTTGACATACCAAGTTTAAAAAGCCCTGAGCATAGGCGAAAAACTGTCAGTTACCAAGCGCCGTTGACTTCAATCTACGCTAACCTGACATATATATATATATATTTATACCAACCCCTCTGCACGAGAAGAATGTGACACATTCTCCATTTCTTAAGAGGAGTTTTTTTCGAATTCAGTGTTTTCCTCACCATTCTGCTATTCTTGTACGGTATGGCTTAAAATACGTTGACTACAGAAAATTAATTTTCAGTTCTAAAACTTTTGGGGAATGTGTGTAACCCTTCTTTTCATTACTCCCATGTCCACTCTAACCTGGGGTTGTATGTATTTACCAATCCGCCCGCCCGAGCAGGATGTAACACGGGATCTATTTTTAAGCGCATTTCAATAGGGTCTAATTCAGAGTTTTCCTTCTTCTAGACGGTTTGTCATACCAAGTTTAAAGAGCCCAGTCTACCCTACTCTTTACCCATAGCTGTAGGGTGAATAGTTGGATTCATATCTTTTCCAATGGTCTTAGCGTTCGGTGAAAAGAAAAACTGCGCCAATGAGAATCACCGCAGAAGACATATTTTTAATGCAGTTTAACAGGCTTGAATTTTCTCAATTTTTGCTTTAATATGATTTTTCTGATGGCAATGTTTTTTGCAGCAATTATTAGTGACTCGATTTCTCTCTTGATGTGTCCTCTTCTAAACCATGTCCAGGTCTTTTCATGTGCAATCTCCCCAATTTGTCGTTTGAACTATCGATATAATTTCTTTTTTCCTATTTCTGTTTTCTTGTTTTTGTTGTTTTTTCTGCTTGTTCACATGTTACAACTGCTGTTATTGACAATCTTCTATGTTGACAAGTTTTCTTGCAACTTCCTTTCTTGATACATATAGCCTGATTATATCGTCTTTAGGGAGTAATGTATTGTGCATATTATTATTATTATTATTCACTCCTTTTGAGTTTTCACACCAGTGTTAGCTGGTGGTATTTCACTGGAGTCTGAGTGACAGCAAGTCTCCTCAGGTATCCAGGACTCTTCTGAGTATTCTGGCAGATTGCAGCAGTGCAGCGTTCTGAATGGTTTCAATCCTTCCTCTAATATCCAAACTTTCCAAACACTTTTCTAATCCTTTTGGGGCTGTTCCAAGTGCACCAACCACAATTGGTATCACTTTCACTTTCATATTCCATAACTTTTTCAGTTCTCTGGCAAGGTCCAGATATTTGTCAATTTTTTCATTTTCCTTTAGCTTTACCCTGTGATCTGCTGGCACTGCAAAATCAACCAGTTGACAAGTTCTTTCTTTTTTGTTTATCAACACTAGGTCTGGTCTTCTTGCTGGGATAAGGTGATCCGTTTTTATTTCAAAGTCCCAGAGAATTTTATGCGTTTCGTTCTCAAGAATAAATTCTGGTTTATGCATATACCATTTTGTTGTATGGTCAAAATTAAATTTTTTGCATAATTCCCAGTGGATCACCTTCCCAACCCAGTCGTGTCTAGTTTTGTATTCTCGTTGTGCTAGTTTGCTACATTCGCAGAATATATGGTTTACAGTCTCATCTCTATTACCACAAAGTCTACATTTACTATTTTGTTGGGTCTTTATTATTATTATTATTATTATTATTATTATTATTATTATTATTATTTCACTCCTTGTGAGTTTTTTTTCTGTGTATTCTAGCCAATTGCAGCAGTGCAGTAGTCTGGATGGTCTCAATTCTTCCTCTGATTTCCAGTCCCTCAAGTCTTTTTTCCAAGCATTTTGGGACCATTCCAAGTGCACCAACCACAATTGGTATCACTTTCACCCTCATATTCCACAGGTTTTTCAATTCTCTGGCAAAAACCAGGTATTTATCCATCTTTTCGTTTTCCTTCATCTTCACCATGTGATCTGCTGGAACTGCAAGAAAAGAGCTACTAATTTTCCTCAATTCTCTTTTTTCTTGTTAATCTATACTAGGCCTGGTCTTCTGGCTGGGATAAGGTGATCCATTTTTATCGCAAAGTCCCAGAGAATTTTATGCGTATCATTCTCAAGAACAGATTCTAGTTTATGCATACACCATTTATTATTATTATTATTATTTACTCCTTTTGAGTTTTCATATCAGTGTTAGCTGATGGTCTTTCACTGGAGTCTGAGTGACAGCAAGTCTCCTCAGGTCTCCAGGACTCTTCTGAGTATTCTGGTAGATTGCAGCAGTGCAGTGTTCTGAATGGTTTCAATCCTTCCTCTAATATCCAAACTTTCCAAGCCCTTTTCTAATCCTTTTGGGACTGTTCCAAGTGCACCAACTACAATTGGTATCACTTTCACTTTCATATTCCATAACTTTTTCAGTTCTCTGGCAAGGTCCAGATATTTGTCAATTTTTTCATTTTCCTTTAACTTCACCCTGTGATCTGCTGGCACTGCAAAATCAACCAGTTGACAAGTTCTTACTTTTTTGTTAATCAACACTAGGTCTGGCCTTCTTGCTGGGATAAGGTGATCCGTTTTAATTTCAAGGTCCCAGAGAATTTTGTGCGTTTCGTTCTCAAGAACAGATTCTGGTTTATGCATATACCATTTTGTTGTGTGGTCAAAATTTAATTTCTTGCATAATTGAATCCACCAGTGGATCACCTTCCCAGCCCAGTCGTGTCTAGTTTTGTATTCTCGTTGTGCTAGTTTGCTACATTCGCAGAGTATATGGTTAACAGTCTCATCTCTATTACCACAAAGTCTACATTTACTATTTTGTTGGGTCTTATCAATTTTCGCTTTAATGTAGTTTGTCCTTATGGCATTATTTTGTGCAGCAATTACTAATGATTCTGTTTCTCTTTTGAGGTTTCCCTTTCTTAACCATGTCCAAGTCTTTTCATGTGCAACCTCATCTATTTGTCGTTTGAAGCGTCCATATAATTGTTTTTCTTCCCATTTTTGTTTTCTAGTCTTTGTCGTTTTTCTGTTTGTCCATCTGCCGTTTCTACTATTGTTGGCCGCCATAAGTAGTTTGTCTTTGCTCTTTGCTCTTCTATTATTATTATTATTATTATTATTATTTTCACTCCTTTTGGGTTTTCACATCAGCGTTAGCTGATGGTATTTCACTGGAGTCTGAGTGACAACAAGTCTCCTCAGATCTCCAGGACTCTTCTGAGTATTCTAGCCGATTGCAGCAGTGCAGTAGTCTGGATGGTCTCAATTCTTTCTCTGATTTCTAGATCCTCCAGTCTTTTTTCCAAGTTTATTGGGACCGTTCCAAGTGCACCAACTATAATTGGTATCACTTTCACTCTCATGTTCCACAGCTTTTTAATTATTATTATTATTATTATTATTATTATTATTATTATTATTATTATTCATCTTTCTTATATCATCGATTTTTTTTCTTTCATCATGTTGGATCTTGCGATGTATTTTGTTGAGGTTTTTCATGTCTGTTTTGTTTTTCTTATTTCTTTCTTTTTTTTTTTTTATTCCGAAATTGATAATCTCATTAAAAGACTTCTCTGTCATTAATATCGTCGGTGCATTCCAATATGGCGACGGAATCTTGTCGAACCAAAATTGGAAGATTAACAAGAATTCAAAGACGGAACATTGTGTCAAAAAACCCAAAACGGACCAATATTTCGAATGGAGTGTTAAATTTGCCAATAAATGCCAAAATTAGGTATGGAACAACGTTTGCATATCCGACACAAGGCTGTACTTTGGAGCGCTCAGTAAGAATCTCGAATCTCTTTACAAAAACGTGCCCCCTAATCGTTGTGAAAATTGTCGGGTATTTATCATATTAAACTAATTCTGATACAAGAACTGTCACAATAAGTAAAAAAAAAAGTAAAGTCGACGGGGCGGCCTAAAGTCGGTATCAGCCAGTCAGCGAGGGAGTCTATCCCCTTTTCAATAGCGCTAAGCCAAGAAGATTGTTTTAGCATCTGAGGTGAAGCGCCACACCTACCATCAGCTCCCTACTTTACCGCACAGATCCCGGTGCTACTCATACGCTGAGTTGGCGAGGACCGGTATCGAACTAGGAACCTTGTGGTTTCTAGCCGAACGCTATACCGACTGGGCTAACCCAGCCCTAAATAGTGGTAATTATGAACATTTGGTTATCAAATTAGGGTATCCCAGAAAAAAACAAAACCCACAAATTTTGTAATAAAACTGTTAATTTTGACTAGGGGAGTTTAGGGTTAGGGTTAGGGTTGGGGTTGGAGTTGGGGTTATGGTTAGGGTTAGGGTTCTGTTTTTTCTGGATCACTCTGTACAGGGTGAAAAAACAGAACCCAAATCATTAATTTATTTTCCCATTAAACTAATCCTAACCCTAACCCTAAAACCCCCTAGTTAAAATTAATGGTTTTATTACAAAATTTGTGGGTTCTGTTTTTTCTGGGACACCCTAATTTACTAAACAAAAGTTCATAATCACCTAAATAGTCAGAAAGACTGGGTTCTTTAGCTTTGGTTAGGCAACCAGTCTAAGAGAAGGAAAGCTGAATTCAAACTTGTTAATAAACCTTGTATCACATACTGCCCATGGTGGAGCGGATATATATATATATATATATATATATATATATATATATATATATATATATATATATATACCATATTTTCTATTTATTATGAAACTGTGAAAATGTAATCCCAAAATTATTTTCAAATTTGAAAATATTTTTAAACAATATATATATATATATATATATATATATATATATATATATTGTAAGTATAAAATATGAAAAAACAAATATCTAGATTATGCATTTATTCATGAATGAATAGTTTTACCTACGTTCAAGCGGTTTTTTTTTATTGTTTGTTTTTAATGAATAACCAAATGAATTTGTCAGATTTTTTTACTTCTCTTAAAAATAACTTTTCTCATCGGAGCTTCATAACATCGCTTCATGATATTGCCCTGGTGATGGTTTTATATATATATATATATATATATAAAGCAAAGGCGTTTTTAATACATAAAATCATTACAGTGCTCTATGCACAAAATTGCCAAAAAATATAAAGCAATATCACAATATTTTTCAAGTATAAAATAATAATAATAAAAATAATAATAATAATAATGATGATAATAATAATAATAAAATCATGACTCGTGGCTTTAACGTGGTCGATCCTCACATAAGCAAGTATTCAACATGTCTGAGGTGAATTAGAAATATTTAAGGGATACACTCATTTATTTATTAGTTAGGAGTCAAAGTGTGCGAACTAGTATATATATATATATATATATATATATATATATATTACTAAAAAATAATCAGAAATCATTGAGAAAGAAAAGAGGATTATCTAGAGATGATGGATTAATAATCGTAAAAAATATTAATAACCAAAATACAGACGGATTAAGGAAAATAATGATTATAATTAAAAAAAAACAAAAAAATGACATAGGTTTATACACGGATAATGAACAACATTTTCAAACCGATTTTTCACCTAAAAAAACAAGAGGTCATTCATTACACGAGATATGTTTTTGAAACGCCGAAACTTAACTTGTTTGTAGGCATAACCTTACCGTAACATCGATTCACAGAGCCTTATATCTAAACAAAGACTGTTATTAACTCTTTGCTTACTTCAAGCTGCTCACAGCGGCTCTCTCACTACACCCAAGCAAAGTACACAAAATGATGGTTAGATCATTATGATTGAGCAGAAGGGCTCAGATTACAATAATAATATGACTTTATTCAAACAGAATGAGTTTTGATGTGGACTTTGAAATATCTCATCATACCTTTAAAAGAATACCAAATGTTGGTACAGCCGTAGGGAAATCTGGTAGGCAAAGAGTTAATGTTGCTTGGTTGGATGTTATGGCTTGTCAAAGAAGTTTTGTCTGTTTTAATCCTTCTTGTTTGGTATACAATTTTTAAAAAGCCATTTTAAAACATTTTAAACTCATTTTTTATCTATTTGACCCATAGATGGAACCTACATTTACTAGTTGACCTGGGAGTAATGACAATAAAGAAGTACTCCATACTTCCCATCTAGGGCACTAAGACCCTCAGCCACGGCTTCCTAGCACATATATGATAAAAAGGGTTAGGGTTTTCCATAAAAGCAATAGGGTCGGGACAGTCGTATAGGTGCTAGGACTTGACGTGACCAACCGATTGTCGGAGAGGACTTCGACCGCCCACAAGCAAGGGCCAACATGGCATGGACTGCTCAACTACCATGATTCAATCCTTAATCATCAAGGGTCGTCACTCACGGCTAACAGGTACTCCTATTTGAGGGATCTTAGGTAAGATTCCCTCTGCAGTGGTTCACTCAGCGTATTCTACAGCCCGAGCCCTATTATCTAAGGTAATAAGTTTTTACTAAATATTGTTTACTATGTATAGCACCTGTGTATATCAGCATTATCAGCATTATACTAGCGTATCCACGGGAGAACGTCACTCATGAGTTGCGTCTCCACCTGTGTTCGGCATGTTTGTCTTACTCGGATAGGATAGGGGAGCAAGTAACCGTTCAGCTGCTTCTTTGTGTGTGTGTATGGGGGGAGCTGTTCCCAAGATTTTCTCAAGACAGTACGTAGTATCTTTGCGTAGTTATCATCAACCTTTTTTTTTCTGAGCGTTTCGTGCTGAAGTCGTACAGTAGTACTGACTACAGTTTGAAAGAATAGTATTATCTGCGTGATTCGGACTATTGTCCCCATCTTCATTGTTATTTGTACAACGTTTCAGCCGATATGTCCTCCGGCCTTCGTCAGGTATTTCTTGTCGAACTCAGGAACCTTCTCGGACTCGGGAACCTTCTCGGACTCGAGAATCTTCTTTTCGAACTCGGAACTTTCTTGTCGTAATCGGGAGCCATCACAGAACTTTGAACCTAACCCTTTATTTAGTCCACGGGGTATCCTGTTCTCATTCCGCTAACCATAGCTGGGGTAGGAGTTGTGTTAATTATTTTTCTAACTGCTTCTACTCATGATTGAACTCGGGATCCAGAGATAATTGTCACTTAGAACTGTCTTAACCTAACTACCTTATCCACTAGGCCATGTATCCAATTGGACGTTGTACAAATAACAATGAAGATGGGGACAATAGTCCGAATAACACAGATAATACTAATCTTCAAGCCTCATCTCAAACATTCAGAGAAATAGCTTGAAAGAATTTTCGTATTATCTTATCAGATAACATTTTCATATAATCGATAATCGATAATCTGTCTATAACAGTCCAGCCTTTCCTATGCGTATATTGACATCGCTTTCTGTTTGATATTGCTACCTAGGTATGTGTTGTAACCTAACAAAGGTTACTAAACGAGAAATAACCAAACGGAGCCTGGAAATGAAATGGAATCTTTATAACATTTACAAAATACAATACTCGCCAGCGGCGTGGAGAAAGGTAAACCACTGTTTGTAGTATAAGACTACTCAGTCAGTATAATACTTCCGTATTTATGAGGATTGGGACATACCCATTAATGTTCATTGGTAGAATATATATAATAAAAAACTTTTTAGATTTACTCTACACAGAGTCAATATCTAATCCTCATATACAAAATGTTGTAACCTAACAAAAGTTATTAAATTAGAAATAACCAAAATTGGAAATGAAATGGAATCTTTATAAAATTAACAAAATACAATACTTGCCACTGCTATTGGTTTCGACTGGGGGTCCGGCAAGCTTCGGCCGCTGGACCGGTGATGTTATAATAATAGCGTCGATCCCAGGGGGCCATCCCCCCAGGCAACACCTGCCCCCTTGATTTAAAGGGACAGGGCTGGGTTTATTGCCCAGCGCCTGAGGCGCCCCCCTTGAGGGGGAATGCCGACGGGATCGACGCAATTTTTCACCTGCCACCCCATGAGCTTCGGTTTGTGGGTGGTCCCACATAAATAGGGCCTTGTGCCTGACCCGTACAAGTGGGGTACGTGGAAATATCATAAGACTAATCAGTCAGTATAATAGTCCTGCATTTATGAAGATTGGGACATACCCATTAATGTTCATAGGTAGAGTATATAACAATATGTAAACTGGTCTACTAATTTTTGGAGCCTTACCATAAAGTGTGAAGATGCCTCCATGTTGTTTAAATCAGATGTTTTATCTGAGTTCACATAAAGGCAAGTACTGTTTGTCGCCTTCTCTAGGTCAAATATCAGTGATTCGGTTTGTGAAGGTGTTTTTTTGCGGGGTGCACAGAATCTGTGCAAATGATATGTTGAAATATTATGAATAGTGAAAAAAAATTACCTTAAAAATCCAACGTCTTAACTAAAAGCAAAAAAAGAATTCAACGTCTTAACTAAAAGCATTCGCTAAGCTATACAGAAACATTCTAAGCATGCAGAAACATGTTAAGTCAGACAAATGGGTTGATTGGTTGGCAGGTTGGCTGGTTGGTTGGTTGGTTGGATTTTACGGCATGTCAACCTTTGTTTGGGTTATTTTATGCCGAAGACGTTTTGTCTTATTCATTCTTAATGGATATTCAACATTTAATTTTCAAAATCAATTTTTTTAACTTAATTTTTTAAACACACTTTTAAAACTCATTTTTTCTATTTAACCCATAGATGGGACCCTAACATGTACTATCACTCCGGGTGAGAGTGAACCTGGAAGGAATGCGGATGACAGCTCCAAATTCCTCAGAGCTCTACATTCACCCGAGCTTCAGAATTGGAACTTCACCATCAAACACAGTTTAACGTCATACCCAAGGCATTAAGAGTCTCAGCCACCATCTATATGATAAAAAGAGTAGGGGCTTGGCATGAGAGCAATAGGATTGGTACAATCATATAGGTGCTAGGGCTTGATGTGACTAGTCGATTGATCGGAAGGGACCTCTCCGATCAGCCGTCTAACCCAAGTAAGGTCCAAATAGAGTGTTGCTTGTCATGGACTGCTCGGTGACCAGGGTATCCTCCTTAAACAGCATGGGTCGCCACCCACGGCCAACAGGTGGGCCCAATGGAGGGGTTCTAACCTCTCAATAGAGTTGCAGTCGGTGTGTTCTAAAGCCTCATCCGACAGTGCTGCAGACTAACGGGAAATTATATCCAATCATGGATACATGCGTAGTTATTATATTATCAATGCTATTTTGTATCAGTGGTGGGATCTTAATATGTCTGGAATATCTCAATAAACACGATAGCTACATCAAGGTCTAGAACAGTGTTTCTCAACCTCTTTTCTTTGTGGGCCATTTTTGGTGTCAAAAGATTTTCAGACCACATAAGCACAAAAATAAATTTCCTATAAAATACTATGGAGGTGCGTGTTGTAATGGTTAGGTTTGGTTTAGTTTGGTTTGGTTTGTTTTACGACATATCAACCTCAGTGGGTCATTTAATGCCAAGAAAGTTTTGAAATAAATCAATTCTTAAATGGATAATACAATTTTGTTTATAAACTCATGTTTTTCTATTTAACCCATAGATGGGACCCTAACAGGTACTACCACTCAGGGTCAGAGTGGACCAGGGAGCAATGGTGATGAAGGGGTGCTCCACATTCCCCAAATCTCCAAAACTGGAACCTCACCATCAGATAGAGTTTAACGTCATTCCCAGGACATGTAGACCGCAGCCACCGCCTTCTAGCACCCATATGATAAAAAGGGGCTGGGGCTTGCCATAAGGGCAATGGGGTTAGGAAAATCATATAGGTGCTAGGGCTTGACGTGACCAGCCGATTGATCGGAGGGGGCCTCTCCGACCGCCCGTCTAGCCCAAGATAGGGCCAAAGTGGAGTATTGCATGTCATGAACTGCTCATCCACCTGGGCTCTATCCTTAAGCATCACGGGTCGCCACCCATGGCCAACATGTGGCCCCATTGGGGGAGTCTTACCCTGACTAACATTGGTTTATTCTCTAATATTTTCCTTCTGCGATATATAGATATAAAATTACGTATACTATATTTCCATTACTAAAGTTTAATGTTTCGTAGAATCTCATGATGGGAGTTTAGTAAAAAGTAGTCAGTCTAACGTTGGTAAAGCGGGAGGTGTGTTCACGTAGTAAGATCTTTACTTGCGAGACATTTACTTGAAAATATATATAAAGTGCTTATATTATTAGTGTACGTGATATTCAAACAAGAGAGAAAAAATACAATTTATTGTATTTCTGAAATTTAAACACACACAAAATGCAAATGAAGTAAAGAAATGCAAATGAAGTAAAGAAACAAAAAGTGTTTTTATTTTTGAAAAGTACATATAATGCCATTTTGTTTCATTATGTTTTAAAAATTAAATCAGTCAAATGGGATCCATTATTGTCCACACACTGTCGAAGGCGGGTGTCAGATCATTTTGCCTGTATATATGTGCATGTGTGTTTTGAAACTTTACTTTATTCACACACACACACACACACACACACACACATATATATATATATATATATATATATATATATATATAGAGATATATCCTAGTA
This sequence comes from Doryteuthis pealeii, assembly GCA_023376005.1. Lineage (NCBI taxonomy): Eukaryota > Metazoa > Mollusca > Cephalopoda > Myopsida > Loliginidae > Doryteuthis > Doryteuthis pealeii. The sequence continues at coordinate 40,891,961 of CM042167.1, forward strand.
ATATAATAGTAGATAGGAAATATTTGTGCCAACAAATGATGATTATCATTATTAAAGTTTAATTGCCGCCAAAAAGGGCGGCTTTTAAGTTAACTAATTTTTTTTCCTGCCATGATTCTAGTGATGTTTTGCTATAGATAAAATGTCTAAATTAACCAATTTTTATTATAAAACAGAGGTTAATCCAGACTATGGATGTGACATAATTCAGGATCGTTCGTTTTGCGTTGTCTTGCTGTGGAAGAGCTCGCTGCTGCGTATTAAAATACCCCAAAATAATCCCATAAGGGTTGACATGCCATAAAATCCAACCAAGCCAAACCAAACCAGATAGATCCAGCTACGCAGAACTGCTGTATATATATATATATTATATTGAAAAGGTGGAGAGAGGGCGGAATAAATGGGGAGAAGGTAGATGCACCGGAAGGTGTGAGGCAGAGGTAGGGAAAAAGAGAAGGTGGTGATGTCATCAACAAGACGAGAAGGACCTGTGGAGATACCACAGTATGATTAATTATTACAACGTTTCATGTGTTTACTTAAGAGCTATTGCTAATCATTCAATGTGTAAAAAGTATAATAATCTTAATTTAACTCTGTCAATATTTTTTTCTTTCTTTCCTTCGGTTCGATTGATACATATTAGCGTTATAACTTGCCCCCTCTCTGTCTTTCCCCTATTCTCTTTCTTTCATTTTTCTTTCTCAATATATTTTTGTGTAGCATGTCCTTTTTCTTCCATTTCTTTCTTTATGATAAAAGCGGATTGGTCTATTATTTAGCTGAGGTGACGACACGCATACGAAATAAGAATTCGGTGGAGAAGCAACACCAGATAATCAGGATTTACATTTTTGCTTTTCTTCTTGAATGATTTGGACGATCTCATTTTAACCAGAGGGTGTTGCAGAATGATAACGGATGGAAGATTTAGGAACAACAGTATTAATATATAGATAAGTATAGGTCGACGGTACACTAAAACAAGATACGTCAATATGTCGATTTAAAGAATGCCTACGAAACAGTAAGTGTAAATTGTGTTAGCTAATTAACAATATCTTACTTCCGTTTTTCGGTGCAATTGAACCGAAAACACAACAGGGAATGGAGATTGTGTTAGTTAAGTGTATGACATAATGGGGGGTGTATAGATACAAACTAAAAAAAAGAATAAAAATATATTTGTGCAACATAATGAAAGGGTGCGTATATATATATTCGTGATGGATTCGTGATATATATTGGATTCACCTCAACCACATTGTCAAGGCGCCTAACCCTCCACTTAACAGACAATAGCTCTATTTCACAACACCTAAAATTACATTCATGTCCCCACTCTAATTACCGAAATATTCTAACGGAAAATACACACATTCTGCACAAAGAAAAAAAATAAACAAAAACTCCAAATACTAGAAGCTTTATACATAAAACAATACAAACCGTCCTTGAACAAAATTAATTTCTAATGCAGTACACACATTCTAAAATGCCTATAACACCTTTCTCACCAATTCTTCTCCTTCCAGCCTCCACATTAATATAATTTTTAAAAAAACTGGAATACATCACCCCTGATGATGGCACTTCGAAGTGCCGAAAGTACTCAGGAACTGAACTTTGATGGACTTATCCACCAATTCTACCCAAACATTAAAAAGTTTGCCAGAAAATTAGAAAAGATAAAAAATAAAATTGTTAAACAGGAGATGTGCCTTTTGTTTAATTCTACTGTATATATATATATATATATATATATATATATATATATATATATATATACCAGTCATCCATAGAGAGGTGTTTCGAAGTTTACTTCTCATCAGTGCGGCTCGAATGTTTTAACAGCTACCTCTAGGCTGGTGCGAAACCCGACAGAATTTTCGTCTGTCAAGCTCCTTACCATCACGGTTATTGGAGACTGTCAGCCAGGGGAGAACAATTAATTGATACAAACAAACTTACAGAATGTATGTTTTTACAAACACCAGAGAACTGAAGTCTGTAAACAACAGGCGAGTAATTGCTTTTACGCTATACATACACACACACACACACACACACATATATATATATATATATATTATATATTGTGATGTAGTTGAAAGAATTAAGATAAGAGCCGTATGGATATGTATATGTATCATGTCTGTGTGTGCATCCGTGCGTATATATATAATATATATATATATATATATATATATATATATATATATATATATGCTCCCTTCCTAGTAGAGCACTCTGGGGAGACATTAGTTGAACTCTCCCCGTTTAGTGTAACGCATTTACTCGCCTGTTGTTTACAGATTTGAGTTCTCTGGTGATTGTAAAAACATATATCCTGTAAGTATGTATCAATTAAGTGTTCGCCCCTGACTGACAGTGTCTGAAAGCCGAAAGGATAAGGAGCTTGGCAGACGAAAATTCTGTCGGATTTCGTTCCCGGCTAGAGGTAGCTGTTAAAAAAAGTCGAGCCGTACTGATGAGACGTAAACGTCGAAACACGTGTCTGTGGATGACATATATATATATATATATATATATATATATATATATATATATATATTAGAGAGAGAGAGAGAGAGAGAGAGAGAGAGAGAGAGAGTAGATACGCAAAAATATACGAAGCGCAAAAATCTCACATTCTCTGAAATGCAACAAAACTAAAAATCCTGAACTCCCATCACAATAGACATGGCTGGCCTCTCCTCCTACCCTAAATTCTTTAACCATCCGTCCGTACCGCCTTGAACTTGCGATCTACCGTATTGTTGATGACACCACCACCTCTTCTCTTTTTCCCATACCTCTGCCTCATACCTTCTGGTGCATCTACCTCTTCCCTCTCTTTAATCCGCCCTCTCTCCACCTTTTCAATATATATATACACAGCAGTTCTGTTTCAAAATAGAAATTTGTAATGAAGCTTTGAGGCGAAATATTGATTGATTAAAATATATATGGTTTGTGGTAGGGTAGGTCGATTTTTTACTTTTTTAAAATATCAAATTACATGAAACCTATAAAGGTGTGTACTGGTTATTAATCCCTGATACTAAAAATCAGATCTTTGAACATGTACCAATTCTTTAGGAAATGGCATCAAAGATCGAAGACAAAAATGCACTGAAAAATCTTCGGATTTGCAATAATGAGGAGGGGCAATATTTTTTATTTGAAATTTAGTTAAAATTTCGTCATTTAATTTCATTTTGATAAAATAAAATGACACCATTATCTGGTTTAAATAATGAAATTGTTAGTTTTCTGATCAAGTTTTTGGCCAAATTTTTATTTAGCTGAGAGGTGTTGCAAAATGATGACAGTCGTACAATTAAAGAATATGAGTATATATATATATATATATATATATATAATATATATATATATATATATATATATTTGGGAGAATATGTGCTTAATTGAAGTCGTACCTAATTTTGAAATTGATTAATTAAATAATTAATTAGGCGGGCATACCTACGAAGGCTAAACAAATCGAGAAAATCAATCTCTGTATGTACATTTCGGATACAGAGATTGATTTTTTCTCGATTTGTTTAGAATTTGAATAGGTATGCCCGCCTAATTAATTAAAAAAATTAAAAATTAGGAAGACTTCAGGAAGCACATATTCTTCCAAAATTGTCGCCTAAAAAAGCCATATCAAAACACATCTTTTGTGTATTTACTTATATATATATATATATATTATATATATATATATATATATATATATATGAATACATTTTTGGTACAAGAGAATTTATAGAGTATTACAAGTAGTGGAGTAATAAAAAAAGTATTTTTTATTAAAAATAAAATAGGGTGTATGAAATACAAGGACCCATTCGTCCGGTTCTTTTCAAGAATATTTCTCTTGTACAATCTGACTTTTATTTGCCGCCGGTGATTATACTTGAAAAGAACCGGACGAATGGGCCCTTGTATTTCATACCCTCCCCCATATTTTATTTTTGTAATAAAACATCGTTTTATTTCTCCATCCCTCAGTTTCGTATGATCTCCCAGCATACATATGATCACACTACTTGTAATACTATATATATACCAACCCCTCCACACGAGCAGGATGTGACACAAGGTTAATTTCTTAAGCAGAGTTCAACAGGTTTGAATTCAGAGTTTTCCTTCTCCTAGACCGGTTGCCTAACCAAGGTTAAAGAGCCAGTCTGCCCAACTATTATCCATACTGGAGGGAGAGTAGATATACCCTTCCCAGGGGTATTAGCGCTAAATGAAATGCAATTACCACATCCAGGATTTGAACTCGGGACGACGAGTCCATTTCCCATGACTTTAACCATTACACCACGCGAGTATTGATATAGAGATGGATTTGAAATAATGTACATTTATGCCCACAATAAATTTCTATTTTAATGTCAAACGAGCATTTAACAGAGGACAAAATTATTGGCCCTCTTGCCTCAATAATCAATTGTATAACCTTTATTCTCAATTATCGACTTTAATTGTTTTCTTATTGTTTTTTTACATGATCAATAAAAACATTGGCACTCACCTATTGTCTTCCCCCGGAACCTTCCAGAAGGTTTTAGAATCAAGTCAATATTATTTCATTTTCAAAGGGTGATTGTATTAAATTGATTAAAAAAAGTTACAATTGCCACATTATTTCATGACTAGCAGAACCTATGGATATACCACAGCATGATGATTTAATCATTACAACGTTTGATACGTTTACTTAAGAGCTATTGCTAAATAGTTCAATATGTAAAAAGTATAATAATCTCTCACACCGGATTTTGGTTGCGCCAAGTGAGAATCATACTCGCTATGGTCTGCTAATCCAGATGTGGCAAAAGGTCAGAGGTTTGTTGCACACAGTGAGAATCGAACTCATTACTAATAGTCTGCTAATCCAGTATAATAATCACTAGTAGGACCTGTGGATATACCACAGTATGATAATTCAATTATTACAACGTTTGATATGTTTACTTGAGAGCTATTGCTAAATAGTTCAATATGTAAAAATTATGATAATCTGGATTTAACTCTCTGTCACTCTTTTTCTTTATTTCCTTCTTTTTTATGTGTTCATTATATTCGATTGAAACAGATTAGATCTTTATATACCAAAAATAGGCCACTCCATCTACTTTACTTACTTTTTGCTTATTGCTTTTAAGTGTTTTTGATAGTTCTTACAATATGAATACATACACACACACAGGCACTCGCCTATTGTTTTCTTTGGAAACTTCCAGAATCATATTTAGTATATTAAAGGGTTACAAAAAGCTTTAAAAGTTTTACTTGATAAGTATGAGTAGTAAAACGTACAGTAAAGCCATGCTGTCTTTACATTTTATATGAAGTCGTACCTAATTTTGAAAATTAATTAATTAATAATGAATTAGGCGGGAATACCTATTTAAATGTATGGCTAAACAAATAGAGAAAATCAATCTCTGTATGTACATTTCGGCCTATTAGGCCTCATAGCTATAGAAAACCGGACTTGACAGACGGACTCTAGTGACTTTTATTCGGGTGCTTAATTGGAGTCGTACCTAATTTTGAAAATTAATTAATTAATAATGAATTAGGCGGGAATGCCTATTTAAATGTATGGCTAAACAAATAGATAAAAATCAATCTCTGTATGTACATTTCGGCCTATTAGGCCTCATCAGCAGAACTATAGATTTGAAACCGGACTGCCAAGCTGACAGGCCGATACCATAACCCCTACACCAAACGGACTTCCTAGATTTTACGATTTGTTTAGAGTAGGTTAATATTCCTCTTCTGCCATGTCTTTTATTACACGACGATATGATAAGTTGTAAACAAGGTATGTTTGGAATGGCTTTTTTGCCGACAATTTTTGGGAGAATATGTGCTTAATTGGAGTCGTACCTAATTTTGAAAATTAATTAATTAATAATGAATTAGGCGGGAATGCCTATTTAAATGAAGTAAGAGACAACATCCCTCACCGGGTGGTTGGACAGTTTCTATTAAAAGAACTGATATAATGAATATGTAAATACCTTGGTACCCCCTTACTATAATCTGATTGGACAGTGTCATGTATAAATAGTCGACACTGTGTTGGTCCTAAACCTTCGACCGACACCTACTCGATAGCCGACGACCTTATGCCTACAAGCTACTTACTCGCTAGACGACACCACGACAGACGGATTGCTATTTCGATGTACCAATTACTACTGTGATAATATACCAAATACAAACTTCAGAATATATCCCTTAACCCGGATATATCAAGAAAAAACATAAAAAGGTGAGTCTTAACTGTTCAAAAACAAAGAAATAGGAGCATCTTTACCATTTAAGGAATAGAAGCAAAAAGTGAACTAGAAAGATTTTGAGATTATCATGTAAGTACAAGGCATCTAAAGGACATGACCCATAATGCTAGGTAACAATTATTTATTGTCTCCCTATAGGGGGATATTCCAACAGATTTTTTTTATTGATTATGGGCTCTCAAAGTAGTTTGACTAATGAGATAAGAACACCTTTAGTTGAAATTCAGAGTTTTCCTTCTTTAGAATCATTTTTAGTAAAACATTTTCATTTTCAAAGTTTTAAATGTCAAAATAAGAAAACAATTACAGTTACCGTATTATTTCATAATTTCTTTAAAGGGTAGGGGGCGAACAAATTTCTACTACACCAAATCTATAACTATGAATATGGAGATGCGTATTGTAATAGTTACCGTCGTAGAAAATGGACGCGGCAAGACGAGTTCAAACTTGGGCGAGGCTGATTACATTTCCCATAATGCCCAACTTTTCTCCCCCTCCAACTAGATCTCTTCTAGGGTGTCCCATCGTAGTGTAATGGTTATCAAGCTAGTCTCACAGATCTATTACTACTGAATAGCGAGTTCAGTCCTTATTAGATGCCACATACTTGCGACCGTGCATCACGTCCTTCCCGCGGCGAATGGGTTTTTGGTTGGTTGGATTTTACAGCATGTCAACACTTGTTGGGTTATTTTATGCCGAAGACATTTTGTTTTTATAGAAGAAAAATAGAGGGGGGGATAAATATTTGCTTGTTCTACTTATAATCAGTTTTTTGATCTCCAGTCTGTTTAAGATTGGTTTCGTTTCTTTGCACAATTATGGGGTTTCAAGTAAATGTTCTTTGTTGAGGGGGGGACAACGCCTTATTCGCAGGCTACAACACTCGTCGTCTACCAGCAGCTGAAGTCGCAACAGTCTTACTGTCGTCACCCCACTTCTACTTATACTGCCGTTTCCCCTTATCATCTGGGCACATCAGTCGAACCTCGCGCCCGTGCACAATTCTAGTGCATTCGGATGGACGCGTGTAGGCCCCAACATCCGGGCAGCTGAATTGCACCTCGCATCAATCCAGCGCCTTTGCATTCCGGAGAGCGCGGGTTCGACTCCGGCAGGCAAGACACTCTCACTCTTTTTCCAAATGAGTACGGTGGTACTCGTTCTCCGTCACAGTTTTATTCATTCTTGATAGGTAATGAACATTCTTTTTTATAAACTCAATTTTTAAATACATTTTTTCTATTTAACCTATGGATGGGATTCCAACAGGTACTACCACTCCAGGTCAGAGTGAACCAGGGATTATTGGCGATAAAGGGATACTCCACACTCTCCAGAGCTCCAGAATTGGAACTTCCCTATTAGATACAGTGTAACGTCATACCCAGGAAACGCGAACGGGTTGTTTAAATACCTAGGTAGTGCTTTTCTTAGCTTCATCAAATACCGACGATACGAGGGCCGATATCGAACTAGGAACCTTGTGGTTTCTAGCCGCACGCTCTACCGACTGAACTAACCCAATGAACACAAAGAAGCATATATGATATACAATTCATACAATTACTGCTTTTTACGAATGTTTTCTTCAATTCTTTTCTGATATCTTAAAGTGCTCAATGTGTAATAACGCTGTTATTATATATATCATGTTTCATATATAATTTATAAAACGATTTAGATTAGATTATAAAAACCAATTTTCTTAATTTATCTAGGATTTGGATTTTTTTCATTTCATTATTTGTTTGTCTATTTCTTTGATTGTGTACTTATCGCCATTTGGAAATAACAGTGTTACTAGTTAAGATATCGGCATGACATTTTCGTTTCACTTCGGTCAGCTTTCAAAATGTCCGCTTTTACTCTCAACTTATTGCCAATATACACAGATATATAAACAGATATATAGAATTTTTACTACAGGTTTAAATGTGGAGGGGGAGGGGAGTTAAAAAGATTACAGGGGGTCTTTTAGGATTTGGGTTTTTTTTAACAATTTCCTAGATATCAATTAAAACTAAAGAAATTTCTTAATTAAAATACATTTATAGTACCTAGAAAACAATTGCCAATTTAAATCCACGTACCTTTAACTGACATTTTGGGGGATTTTTTTCATTTCATTCTTTGTTTATATATATATATATATATGTGTGTGTGTGTGTGTTGTGTGTGTGTGTGTGTGTGTGTGTGTGTGTGTGTGCAAAGAGTCCAGTAAAAATAACTTTTTTCCTAAAAAAAATTCTCTTAAAAAGTTTCATGAATTAATTGATATATATATATATATATATATATATATATATATATATATATATATATATGAGGTAAGGTAAAGTGGACAAAAAATAATGACTCAAACAAGCAGAAGTTGGAGAGAAATATTTCGTTCCGCTTTACGCGAGAAACTTCATCAGTTTATTCATTCAAAACAAGGTACGTACATTTGTATTTATAGAAGAGAAAGTCAGTTGGTGATGAAATTATTGTTTTAAATAAATAGACTCATGAAGTTCCTCGCGTAAAGGGGAACGAAATATTTCTCTCCTACTTCTACTTGTTTGAGTCATTATTTTTTGTCCACTTTTCCTTTTACCTTACCTCATACTGTCGGATTTTACTCCAACCCTCCTATCTTCATATATATATATATATATATATATATATATATATATATATATATATATATATATGAGGTATCCATAAAGTCCGTGTGCACTTTGTGGACACCCTGTATATTTTATTTAGTTCTTTTTGTCTGAAGATTCTCAGCTACAAGTGACTCAAGCAGCTGACAGTTGGTTCTGAAATCGCACCATCTTGATTCTTGCGGGGAAGGAGCTGTTGGGGGGGGGGTCAGGGGTTGAGTGAGTCTAAAATATATTAACGTATACTTTAGATTAAGAACATCTTAAAATATACTTAAGATTACGGCTTATTCAACCTTTCAACGTTTTTACATATTCTTGACATTTTTCGATTAAAATTCACACCTTTTCTGACAAAATATTTCTCATTCACCAAAACATCAACACGGACAGGATGTAACGTAAGGTCGATTTTTTAAGCTGAGCTTAACAGCTTAGAATTCAGAGTTTTCCTTCGCTTAGACTGGGTACCGAACCAAGAGCTCAGTCTGCGCTACTATTAACTGAAGGAAGCTGATAGCTGAAAGAAGAATAGGTGGATGCATACCTTTCCCAAGAGTATTAGTGCTATGCTATGTGAGATGCAAACAGCCTCGTCCAGAATGTGAACTTATCTTGCCATGTCGATTTCCTACAACGGTAACCATTACACCACGCTATGTATATATAATATATAGCAAGTGTTTATCTTGCAATACTGAGGAGCACCAAGGAACGACCAAACGATTCTTTACGAAGGATTTCCGCTGGGCAAGAAACTATATAGAAAGTGTTTATCTGGTTAAAATGAACGTGAAGAAAATGAACGTGTCAGTGATTAAGTAGTCAACCAGCCACGCATTAGGGCTGTTGATTGGATGAGGTTTAAACCACGCGACCTTACTTAGTCTATAAATATAAGTGTGCTACAATACACCATTAAATTTATAGACTAAGCGAGGTCACGTGGTTTAAACCTCAATCAACAGCCCGAATGCGTGGCTGGTTGACTACTTAATCATTGATACTGAGGGACGTCCATTTGCAATCATTAACGAAGGACTTGCAATACTGGGGAGCACCAAGGAACAACCAAAGGATTCTTTACCAAGGATTTCCACTGGACAATCGCTCTTGCTGAAGCCTAAAGGAATGGCCTAAAATTATAACACCAACCTTCCGCAAACCAGTTAGCTATCCTACCGACCAGCCAACTAACCAACGAACGAACCAACCAGCTAGTCATCAACCAACCAACCAATAAAAAGTCGTTGGGGTGGCCTAAAGTCGGTATCAGCCAATCAGCGAGGAGTCTGTCCCCTTTTCACTAGCGCTAGACCAAGGTGATCGTTTTAGCGTCTGAGGTGGAGCGCCACACCTACCATCAGCTCCTTACTTTACAGCACAGATCCCTGTGCTACTCATACGCTGAGTTGGCGAGGGACGGTATCGAACTAGAAACCTTGTGGTTTCTAGCCGAACGCTCTACCGACTGAGCCAACCCACCAACCAATAAGCCAACAATAAACTTATCAACCTTCCAACCAGCCAACCAACCATCCTGCCAGCCAGCCACCCAACCAGCCACCCCAACCAACCAGCCAGCCAGCCAGCCAGCCAGCCAGCCCCAGCCAACCAACCAGCCAACCAACCAGCCAACCAGCCAACCAACCAACCAGCCAGCCTACCAGCCAACCATCCTGCCAGCCAGCAGACTATGGAGTGTGACAAATGTTGTTTGTGTTGAATAAAAGTTGAGAGTATTGAACACATTTTCAGTGAGTGGGAATTGCTTTGAAAACCAGGAAAAACAAAAATGTCGCCCTGAAAAGGAGTGTAAATAATTTCCATTGTGAATCAGTGCAAAGCAAACGGCATCCAGAGTGAAGGACAAGTGGTACCTACACAAAGCAGAAGCCCAACCGCACAATGGCAACCCCTTCTCCCAGCACAACACCGAACAGGGGATACATTCACCAATTATCGACCTGATCTAATTAATGTTTAGAAGGAAGCGCGCGCCGAAAGTTTTCCCCATCATTGATCTTGTTGTCCCAGGTGATTGTCACGTGACAATGAAAAGGGATTGAGAAAATAACGAAGCATTCAGTACGAACCGAAATTCTAACGAAGACAGCAGCTCAGCAACAAGATTGTTAAAATCGTCATTGGTGAACTGAGAAACATGCCCAAGATATATATATATATATATATATATATATATATATATATCATAAATAAATATATTTATATACGTAATCAGAAAGTAGTTAAACGAAGCCTGAAGAAGATACTAGAAGATTTGAAACATGTATTGCTGAAGTTAAAATTAAAAAGTCTTTTAAAAAACAAAGATTCATTTTGCGGACCTCCTTTTTTATCATATATATATATATATATATATATATATATATATATATAAGTAAAGAAATAACGAAAGACTTAGAGATTTAGCGTTATAGTCTATTTCAGGGAGCTTAGACTATAATGTTAAATCTCTAAGAATTTTGTTATTTCTTTACTTATATATTTGCTCTGTGACTCTAACATTACGAGCACACATTGAGCTCTCAAACTGCGACAGGTTTTTAAAATAAAACTCTTGTGTCGTAAGGAAGATTTCTTCTCTGGACTTTTGGATTATATATATGCGCGTATGTGTGTGTGTGTGTGTGTGTGTGTGTGTGTTTTCCATATTTATAATTAAAGGGTACTGAATATCAGTGATAGGGCATATATATCTAAGACCCGTTCTGATGATTTCACGGGCAATTTCTAAGTGCCACTGCGTCACTGCGTCGACGCTATCCTAACTTAGATATACAAGCAAAAAAAGCGTCCTTTGGGCGGTGTAAAAATAAATTTTTGAAAGATATTCCCTGGGGGTGGGATTAAATAAATAAAATAGAATGTTTAATATTTCTTAAAAATTAATTATATATAAAGCATTATATTCACTCAACTCCTCTAACATATTTGTTTTGTTTTACGACAGTAGAGAACTCCATAAGTCTTTAAGAATTTATGATTTAATTATTCAGACTCTTATTTTTAGAGAAATTTTTTTAAGTCGAATACAATATATTGTGTTCGAATTTCATAAAATTAAAATAGGGGTGGTCGAACTATTTTAAGAAATAAAACTATTTTAAACATAAATTCATCAAAAGGTGAATACCGCTCTGTCGGTGGGGCGTTAGAATGCACTGACTGCACATCTGCAGATGGGTAAGACTCTTCAAATGGGGCCACCTGTCCATGACTTGCAATATTCCACTTTAGGCTTTTCTTGGGCTAGACGGGCGGTCGGAGAGGCCCCCTCCGATCAATCGGCTGGCCACGTCAAGCCCTAGCACCTATATGATTACCCCAACTTTTAATAATTTTTTAATAAATTTGAATAAGAAAACCAAACAAATAATAAAACATAGTAAAACAATAAAAAATAAATATTTAGATTGATAATATATATATATATATATATATATATATATATATAATACAAAATTATAAAATTAAATAGTAAAATTAATATTATCACCACTATACCAAAATTACATATATATATATATAGAGAGAGACATATACATATACACATACATAAACATACATACGCACACAGACATACACATACACATACATAACCAATTGAGGAATATATGCATATAATACAAGTGAAAAGTAATACAATTAATTAAATTAATTAAATCAAAATAATTTCAGCCCAAACAAAATTATAGAAATATTAGATTCATATTACATTACTAACATTACAATTATTTTAACACCAATTTACCATTATCATTATTACAGTAAATATTATTTCTTATATTATATAATTATAATTATATTATCATTGATAATCATTACTGCTGTATTTATACTAAGTTTATAATGCTACTATGATATTGCATCATATAAACATTTAAGTCCATAGTCTCCATCCACTCTACAATAGTTCTCTTTGTAATAATTATATTTGCATCCTATATATATATATATATATATAGGATGCAAATATAGAATTATTACAAAGAGAACTATTTATACAGTTGTTGTTGAACTTTTCTTTAATTATCAAAAGGATCCGACCATTTAGAAAAGATACGAGCATGTGCATATTTTAATGAGTTCGATTTTGAAATCGAATATTGACAGCGGGACAGCCGGGCATTCTCCAAGTGCTTTTGCGCATGTACTCGCACAAATCTGAAGTCGTCTGCTTCCATGACATGTGTGTCTCTCTGTCTGCTATTTATAACAAATCAAATTCGTTTCCAGACGACTATAGAAATGATGAAAATAACGTTAATTTGCCTCTTGGTATATCATTTTTTTCAAGACACGATGCACTGACTATATTTGAAGCGTCCTTCTTTGGCCGCCATTTTGTGGACAGATTTGTCTAGGCCGGCCGCCATTTTGGTCTGACGTCAAAGGTATGCACTAGATGTCGAGAGAAAACGCGCGCGGTCAGACGATACTAAAGTATAATTGGTGGTAATCGATTTTAAAATTATAATCACCAAAGCAATTATAATTCAACGATTTTCAAATTAAAACCTTTCGACTTTCTTTATCTTGTTTCGGGCATTTTGTTTCCGATCTCTTTAATTTCATTTATTTTTGCCTCCTTTTCTTGTCTTAATTTAGACGCCGGTTAAAAGCCAGACTCACAATTACTTCCGGCCTGCGTCTAATCTGCAACACAAAACGGAAGAGGAATTCACTTCCGTCTGACGATAAGTCTAGAATTTATAAAGAGGCTTTACAATAATAATAATAATAATAATAATAATAATAATAATAATAATAATAATAATAATAATAGCGACACCTACGCAAAAATTACACGAGAATAAATCAGTACGTAAAAAAGTAAGTGGCGTTACACACACACACACACACACACACATATATATATATATATATATATATATATATATGTGTGTGTGTGTGTGTGTGTGTGTGTGAACCAGGATAGCGTAGACATAGGTTCCACAGTGCTTCGTAACTGTCAGTTTCTCGTCTGTGCGATCATTAGGTCTATATATATATATATATATATATATATATATATATATATATATTCTTTGTTGGGGTGCCAAGTTTCTTGATACAAGGTGATTCTAGGCTGGTCCTATTCTTTAACAGTAGTTTGTTGTAGAGTTCAGGTTCCGTATGAGAGCTCAATGCTTAATTTTTATGAACAGAGCAAATTTATTTGTGAATAAAAAGGCCTTAAATACCAGGGGTGTCGTGATTATGGACCATTTCCACTCGTGGGTATCTGAGGCCCGCCGAGCTTCGTCAGACCACGTTTTTATTTTATTCAGACTGAGTGAGAGAGGTAGACAGAGTATCAGAGAGATGAGATGCATAACTTACTTTCTTTCTTTGGCCATTTGTGATCGCCTAGTTTTCTTGTTTGTTGCTTCTTTCTATTTCTTCTCGCCATGTTGGATTCTATTTGTTGTTGGTTCTTCATCTCTTGGTCGGTCTTCTAACTAATGCATGCATCAACCAATAATGCTATGTTACTTTTTACAATTTTATTCTTAACTAAGTTTCTTTACTATCTAGCAGTCTGATAAAATAAAAACGTGGTCTGACGAAGCCGATGGGCCTCAATACCCACGAGTGGAAATGGACCATAATCACGATACCCCTGGTATTTAAGGCATTTTTATTCACAAATATATATATATATATATATATATATATATATATTGTGGATAATATGGGTGCTATATTTCCAAGCACACAGTACTCAATATCATTGAGAGAGCTATATATATATATATATATATATATATATATATATATATATATATATATATATATATATATATAAGTATAGATAAGTATAGATAAAAGGCTATGAAAACACCACAAAATGCTGTTAAAGTGAAAACATTTTATAACATATTCATAGCTGATATTGAAAAATATTTCGATTTTATAAAAATCATCTTCAGAGCTTGTTTATACTCCGTGTTATCATTTTTATAAAATCGAAATATTGTTCAATATTAGCTATGAATTTGTTATAAAATGTTTTCACTTTAACAGCATATTGTGTTGTTTTCATATCCTTTTATCTATACTCATAACATCGGATTCATTTCCTTTCTTTTAATATATATATATATATATATATATATATATATATATATATTAGTTTAGTTTAGTTTAGTTTAGTTTAATTTTAGTAAACAAAATAGCATTCTAAGTAGTTCAGCTCGGAATTTCTCGCCCCAATCTTTAATATATTTATTTGGTTCAAAAGAAAATAAAATACTCTTTCTAAATATGTAATTTGTATGTATTTTTATTCATTGAATTATTATTACAGCGAAATAAAAAAATAAAATAACAAATTAAACAAAAACATTTAACGAGAGCTCAACTATTCTTTTATTAATACATTCGTTTTAGAATAAAATTATTTTATTCTGAAACAAATGTATTAATAAAAAAAGTTGACTCATGAATGTATTTTATTAAAATACATTCATTTTAATCAGAATAATAACTCAAACCTTTTTTAAAGAAACTATTCATGAAATAAACATTACGCGAAATATTTCACCTACAAGTAAGAATGTTTAGTTTTTTAGCTTTGTTACTTTTAGGGGTCGAAAAAGGAAATAAATTCAACCGATACATTTTTAGAGGAATTAAGAACTGAATTTAAATTTGTCACATGTACAAAAGAGTTTTAGAAAAAAAAAGATAATATTATTATAAACCAAAATAGAAATTGTAACATGGACAATTGTAAATATTTAGTTCTTAGCATTTTGTTACATTTTAATTGGGGCAAAAAAGAACGAATAAACGAATACATTTTCTCCATCAAAGACAAAGAACTAACTTCTTTTTTTGAATAAAATTGTTTCAAAAATGTAAATAAAAAAAGACTAATCTTAAAATAAATAAATATTATAATACACTAATTCTTAACTTTGTTTATCGTTAAATCTTTAAATTAACAATTTACATTGGAATGAATCCAACAAATAAACATACATTGGTTGGTTGGTTGGATTTTACACCATGTCAACTTTTGAGTTATTTTATGCTGAAGTCGTATTTGTTTTATTCATTATTGTTGGGTATTCAATTTTTTACTCATTTTTCATCTATTTACCCCATAGATGGGACTCTAACAGGTACTACCACTCCAGATTAAAGTTGACCTGGGAGTAATGGCAATGCAGGGGTAATCTACACGTCTAAAGGTTCCAGAAAGGGAACCTCACCACTAGATGCAGTTTAACGTCATACCCAAGTTACTAAGACCCTCAGCAACCGCCTTTTGGCACATATATGATAAAAACGGTGGTAGTTTGCAGTAAGAGCGATACGGTCGGGACAATCATATAGGTGCTAGGGCTTGACTGGATAAGCCGAATGACCGGGATGTGGGACTCTCTGACCGCCCATCTAGCCCAAGTAAGGATCAAAGTAGAGTATAGCATGTCATGTACTGCTCAGCCACCAGGATCCCTCCATAAGCAGCACGGGACGCCACCCACGGCCAACAGGAGGCCCAATTGGAAGGAGGTCTTACTCAACAGAGGTGCAGTCGACCCCAGCCACCAGAGCTAAATAAATAATCATTATTTAAATGAAAAACATTATTTAGGTACTATATAACATCTAGTCAGTCCTACTATTTGCCCATAGCTGACGGGAGATTATATGGATTGATGCCTTTCCCAAGAGTATTAACACGAAAGTTAAACGCATATAGCTTCATGATTATTAATGTGATTAATGAATATTTCTTTACACAGTCTCGTTACTTTCAAGACAGACCTCGTAATACTCCCCCTTGTACTTTACTTATCAAAAGCTGATAAATATCAGAAAAGTATTTGTCTCGTTGACAAAAACCTATATAAGGATTTTGCTTCGAATCTTAAAATACTAGCTCAAGTAGTCGTGAACCCATATATATATATATATATATATATATATATATATATATATATATGTGTGTGTGTGTGTGTGTTGTGTGTGTGTGTGTGTGTGTGTTTATTTATATATATATATTATGGACTCTCTGGTCGATTTTCGACGCATGAGGGTTCACACAGACAATGAACACCCACACAGTGATTTGTTTATAGTGGTGAAGGCTTGTGTAGGACCATTCCACACTTTTTATCACAGTCGATAAAAAATAATTGGTGATTCAAGGGTTGCCACAAACCCCATTAACGACTGAGCTCAGGAATTTTGAATTCAGAGTTATCCCTCTCCTAGACTGGTTACCTACCCATGGCTGAAGGGCCCAGTCTGCCCTACTATTTAACCCATAGCTGGAGGGAGAATATATGGATTCCTACCTTTCCCAAGGGTATTAGCGCTATGTGAAATGCCAACAGCTTCGTCTAGGAAGTGAACTCAAATATATATATATATATATTACCTAACCTGATAAATATCACGAAAGTAGTTGACTCGTTGACAAAAAGAAAATGAAACAATATAAGGGGTTTGCTTCGAATCTTAAAATACTACATGAAGTAGTCGCGGACCTATATATATATATATATATATATATATATATATATTACCTTCCCTAAATGTGATAAATATCATGAAAGTAGTTGTCCCGTTAACAAAAAACCTGTATAAGAGTTTTGCTTCGAATCTAAAAATACTAGATGAAGTAGTCGCGGACCCATATATATATATATATATATATATATATCTGCTGCGAAATTCGGCTTTCGAGATGTGACCTTTAATCTGATGTGAGCGCCATCTGGTGACGTTAAAAGAAAACGCGTCACTGATTCATCGACCAAAATTGCGCAAAAACTGCAATTTATATTCGCCCACTGCGCATGTGTAAATGTCACATGTGCACACTTAACCGTAAATTGGGAAAATCAAGCAAAAATGCATGAGTTTTGATCACATTAATAAAAAAAAACTAAAATCATCACACACAGCCGAAATTATAACCTTTAAACCCGTCGCTAAATGTTTTACCATCATCTGATGTTAGATATTCACTGTTTACTTACGAGAAAAAAAACAAAACAGCCATTATTATCATTATTACTATTATTTATTATTACTATTACTATTATTGTTATTATCATTATTATTGTTTCACTCCTTGAGAGTATTTCACACCAGCGTAAGCTGATGGTCTTTCACTGGTGTCTGAGTGACAACAAGTCTCCTCGGTTCTCCAGGTCTCTTCTGAATATTCTAGCCGATTTCAACAATGCTGTTCTCTGAATGGTCTCAATTCTTCCTCAGATTTCTAATTCCTTGTTATTATTATTATTATTATTATTATTATTATTATTATTATTATTATTTCACTCCATTCGAGTTTTTCACACCTGCAGAAGCCGGTGGTTCACTGGAGGCTGAGTGACAGCAAGTCTCCTCAGGTGTCCAGTATTATTATTATTTACTCCTTTTGAGTTTTCACATCAGTGTTAGCTGATGGTCTTTCACTGGAGTCTGAGTGACAGCAAGTCTCCTCAGGTCTCCAGGACTCTTCTGAGTATTCTGGCAGATTGCAGCAGTGCAGTGTTCTGAATGGTTTCAATCCTTCCTCTGATATCCAAACTTTCCAAACCCTTTTCTAATGCTTTTGGGACTGTTCCAAGTGCACCAACTACAATTGGTATAACTTTCACTTTCATATTCCATAACTTTTTCAGTTCTCTGGCAAGGTCCAGATATTTGTCAATTTTTCATTTTCCTTTAACTTCACCCTGTGATCCGCTGGCACTGCAAAATCCACCAGTTGACAGTTCTTTCTTTTTTGTTAATCAACACTAGGTCTGGTCTTCTTGCTGGATAAGGTGATCCGTTTTAATTTCAAAGTCCCAGAGAATTTTGTGCGTTTCGTTCTCAAGAACAGATTCTGGTTTATGCATATACCATTTTGTTGTGTGGTCAAAATTTAATTTCTTGCATAATTCCCAGTGGATCACCTTCCCAACCCAGTCGTGTCTAGTTTTGTATTCTCGTTGTGCTAGTTTGCTACATTCGCAGAGTATATGGTTAACAGTCTCATCTCTATTACCGCAAAGTCTACATTTACTATTTTGTTGGGTCTTATCAATTTTCGCTTTGATGTAGTTTGTCCTTATGGCATTATTTTGTGCAGCAATTATAAGTGATTCTGTTTCTCTTTTGAGGTTATTATTATTATTATTATTATTATTATTTCACTCCTTACGAATTTTTCGTGCCAAGGTAAGCTGATGACCTTTCATTGGAGTCTGAGTGACAAGTCTCTTCAGATCTCCAGGACTCTTCTGAATATTCTAGCCGATTTCAACAATGTTGTTGTCTGGATGATCTCAATTCTTCCTCTTATTTCCAGTTCCTCTTGTCTATTTTCTAAGCTTTTACATTTCACTCCTTGTAATGTTTTTCACGCCAGCGTTAGTTGAGGGTCTTACCTTGAAGTCTGAGTGACAACAAGTCTCCTCAGGTCCCCATGACTCTTCTGAGTATTCTAGCTGATCTTAACAATACTGTTGTCTGGATATTCTGAACTCTTCCTCTTATTTCCAATTCCTCTAGTCTCTTTTCTAAGCTTGGGGGGGGGGGCGTTCCAAGTGCACCAACATCACTTTTACCCTCATATTCCACAACTTTTTCAATTTTTTTGCAAGGTTCGGGTATTTATCTTATACAAGTTTTTCACATCAGTATTAGCTAGTCCCTCCAGGCAGTACCTGCCTTATTGCACTTAAAGGGGCAGTGCTGGGTTTATTGCTCAGAACCCCCTTCAGGGGGAATGCTGGCGGGATCGACGCAATTTTTCTACCTACCACCCCATGAGTCTCGGCTTGTAGGTGGTGCCCACATAAAACGGCCTTGTGCCATATCGTGTGAAAGTGGGACACATGTAAATACCAGTATTAGCTAGTTGCCTTTCACTGGAGTTTGAGTGACAGCAAGTATCCTCGAGTCTCCAAGATTCCTCTGGATGGATAATTCTCAGTAATAACAATTTTTCTGAAATAGAATTGCTCGATGGACCACAAAAATATCACCGTGGACTCCCAGTTTGGTATTTATTTTGTGTGAGCCCTCAGTAATGTTACATGGACCTTGGGGTTCATGTTGACTCCGGTTAAGAACCACTGGTCTAGCCTGACATGTTACCTACAACGATAACTGTTACAAAAAGCGCACCTCCCAATAATACCTAATAACATGTAGCTCCCCCCTTCGCCTAAATATTGTCGGCTACTCCATGGGGCATAGAATCTACCAGTTGCTGGTGTCATTGTCCTGGTATAGCTATTCAGACATATTTCATCAATTAACACCATTTTACTGAATGGAATATAGTTCGGTCTACCATATGTTAATCTCTTAAATGTCTCCAAGCGATCCTGATTTTTTTTTCAGAGAATTCTTGTGTCAATTCTCTTAGCCTGTTGATTTTGAATTGCCAATGGATGAATTATTGCGCAACTGCAGATGACGTCATCAGATTACTGTTTCTTGTTGCGTAAACTGTTATTTCGTCTGATTTTTATAACTTCTTTCTTTCTTTCTTTCTGTTAGTATTATCTGTTAGTTTTCGGGATCTCTGTTAGTCTTTAACTAAAACTAGTTCAACCGTGAGATTCATTTAAAATTTTTGGAATTAATCTTTTCAGCGTCAATTTATTTCACTTCATCGAAAATGATTTTTTAACTCGTCTTCGAATTCTATTTTCTTTAGAGTTGACAAATGCCGAAGAATTCTATCATTTTCGGACATTTCAATAAATCTTTGGAAATTTGTTCTATTCCATTCATTTTTTGCATAATAATAATAATAATAATAATAATAATATGAGACTGTAAACCATATACTCTGCGAATGTAGCAAACTAGCACAACGAGAATACAAAACTAGACACAACTGGGTTGGGAAGGTGATCCACTGGGAGTTATGCAAAAAAATTAATTTTGACCATACAACAAAATGGTATATGCATAAACCAGAATCTGTTCTTGAGAACGAAACACATAAAATTCTCTGGGACTTTGAAATAAAAACGAATCACCTTATCCCAGCAAGAAGACCAGATCTAGTGTTGATAAACAAAAATGAAAGAACTTGTCAGCTGGTGGATTTTGCAGTGCCAGCAGATCACAGGGTAAAGCTAAAGGAAATGAAAAAATGGACAAATATCTGGATCTTGTCAGAGAACTGAACAAGTTATGGAACATGAAAGTGAAAGTTATACCAATTGTAGTTGGTGCACTTGGAACAGTACCAAAAGGATTAGAAAAGGGTTTGGAAAAATTGGAAATCAGAGGAAGGATTGAAACCATTCAGAACACTGCACTGCTGCAATCTGCCAGAATACTCAGAAGAGTCCTGGAGACTGAGGAGACTTGCTGTCACTCAAACTCCAGTGAAAGACCATCAGCTAATGCTGATGTGAAAACTCAAAAGGAGTAATAATTAATAATAATAATAATAATAATAATAATCTGGTATTGAAATTTTATTATATTATTATCTTCGGTCTTCACCGGTACCTGAGCCCCTAAGGGACAGTGGTCGAGTGTCACCGACACACATCAGCAGCAGCATACGCTAACATTTTTGTAGTCACGTGGTGAACTTTATAAAAGGCATGTCAGTGGCTACTTCTTCCTCTTTTTAGTTGTACCCCTTCTGAGGGTGACTGCTGCTTCGGCCACCCCGCTACTTAAGGTAAGTGCTTATGCACCTGTTTTTCTATGAACTAGGACTACGGATAGAATAAAACCCAAGACGGACTTCATGTATAACCTGTTTCTGGACTTTGAGAGACTACTATCTTTTGACCCTGGAAGGCTGATAGTAATTACCTTTAGAGAATTGAAAAGGCTGTGATATATGAGGATGAAAGTGATACCAATTGTAGTTGGTGCACTTGAAACGGTTCAAAAAAGCTTGGAAGAAAGACCGGAGGAACAGGAAAATCAGAGGAAGAATTGAGACTATCCAAACTACTACATTGCTGAAATCGGCTAGAAGAGTTGTTAGTTTATAAGGAGTCAAGGGAGCCAGTGGAAATTTACCACTGACTGTTAATAACCCTTGACCCCTAGAGGCGCGAGTCTCACGCTCCATGAGAAACACGTGATTTAGTTTAGAGATTAGATGCAGCTAGACTTTGGAGCAGAGCAGACGCTTTTGTTTCTCTTGTTGTGGTCATCTCTCCTGCGCGATGATATGGGCTTGATCAAGCTAACATAAGTCTTGTTAGTTCCTTTAATTACAATAACCAAAATCAGCCCAAAAGAAGACAAGCTCTCAGTTGGAATGATTAAGCGGAAGCAATTAGAAGAATAAACCAGGGAAATGAAGATCACTAACATCATCTCTAAAGTAACTCTCTCTCTCTCTCTCTCTCTCTCTCTCTCTCTCTCTCTATATATATATATATATATATATATATATATATATATATATATATATATATATCTTTTCATTATGTTCGATTGAACAGACGGGTGGTCATAGAAGCCCACTCCGATCAATCGGCTGGTCACGTCAAGCCCTAGCAACTATACGATTGCCCCAACCCTATTGCCCTTATGGCAAGCCCCAACCCTTTTTATCATATGGGTGCTAGAAGGCAGTGGTCTACATGTCCTGGGAATGGGTTCCAGTTCTGGAGTTTGGGGAATGTGGACCACCCCTTCATCACCATTGCTCCCTGGTCCACTCTGACCCGGAGTGGTAGTACATGTTAGGGTCCCATCTATGGGTTACATAGAAAAATCTATTTATAAAAATTGAGTATCCATCATAAATTACTTTATTTCAAAACTTTATCGTTAAATGACCCACTGAGGTTGATATGTCGTAAAACAAAACAAACCAAACGTAAAAACATAATAAAATAGAATTTAATGAATTATATGCTGTAATAAGTTTTAATATTTATTTTTTTCTTTGGTGCAATGAATTTGGAAACTTGAATGTTTTTGAATATGAATAATTTTGATATTTCGGACTGTTGTCCTCATTTTATTGCGTACAAACACAACGTTCAACTACAGTAACCTCGGGATCTGTTCCGATATTTTTAAATTACTTTAAAATAAGTCATTTTCAGACGATTTCTCAAGAATTTAAACGTGGTTTCCGAGCTGAAACCGTTACCCCTCACGAGGACTTTCTCTAGAATACTTCGAAGTGTCCTGGAGACCTCAGGAGACTTGCTGTCACTCAGACTTCAGGGAATGACTGCTAGTTAAAACTAGTTGGAAAAATCACAAGAAGTGAATTAATGTTAATAACTATTATTTATTTGTTTATTTATTTATTCTCTCCGTGAAAGATTTTTTTTCTTTAATGAACTGACTGTGAAACTAAAAATGTCAGAAATGCTTTCTGAATGTCTGGATGAAACGAAAATAAAACAATTAATGAGTGTTGAACTATATTCTAGTGCTAGAAAAAAATGTTCATATCTGTTCGAATGTCGAATTCGATCTCTGTATGTACATTTCAGCATAACATTTATATGTTTAACTTTGGGGTTACACTATTTATTTATCTGAGTACATCATCATCATTTGTTATCATTTGTTTTTGTCGCAAAGGTGACGCTAAATAACGCTAGCGTTTTATTTTTTAAGATTGAAAACATAATTTTTAAAATATATGTAACGTGCTAGGCAAACGTGATTTAGAATAAAAATTGTTCTAATTAAATGGTTACAATTGTGATGGAATGTAATATATGCATTAAAACATTTCTGACACACACACGCGCACACACACACACACATATATATATATATATATATATATGTGTGTGTTGTGTGTGTGTGTGTGTGTGAGAAGGGCAGTTGTGTGTATATGTATGTCCGGAGTAAACATCGAAAATAAAACAATTAACGACAAAGTAAATATATATATATATATATATATATATATATATATATATATACATTAACTATCACCAGGGCTTGCTTTTTGAGCAAAAATAATTGAGATTTGATTTATATTCGTGAAGATAATTAAAGAATGAATTTTAGATGATAAGAGCATGGATTTTTTTTCATTTAATATTTTAGATAGTAGACATTAACATTTCTTTCAGAGTAGCTGGATCAATGCAAGGTCTTTTTTTTTTTTTTTTTTTTTTACCTAGGGATTTAAATGGGGTATGCACGAGGATTCAATCACGATTCAGTAATAATGGATCTGCAGGACTAATTTTAAAATCCCCCTCTACCCAAGCGACGCCGGGTAGCCACTGCTAGTATATATATATATATATATATATATATAGTATGAACAAAAAGTAATAGACAAACATGAATATTTTTATATATGTTATTTATTCTCAACTAGTTTCGACCTTAGTCATCGTCAGAGAAAATTTCTTATTTGAAGAAATGTTTTTTAGATTTTTTGAAAGGGAGCATTATGGAAGAACTATAAAAATGGAGTATTTTGAGGGTTTGCATGCTATTAAAATCCGGATAGAAGAGTGTATTAATAGTAGCAAGTCCATCTGTTCCGTGAAAAACCTCTTTGAGGTGGGTTATTTTTTGAATGCTCTTATATATGTGATGGAGGGTTCTTGGGAGTTGTGTATATGCCCATATATGTATACACATAATGTATGTGTGTGCATACATATATGTGTGTGAATGAGTGTGTGTATGTATCTCGGTACTGTTTGTTTTTCTTTCTTGACATTTCATTTCACCTCGAACGAAATGTGTTTTGTTCAATTGTATCAATGTTTGAAAACACCAAATGACATAACAATTAAACATTTATTTTCTTTCTATTTTCTACTCGTTTTGCTCTTTTATAAACTGGTCTAATTACAATGTACTTTGAAGTACGAGTTTAATTCGTTTCACTCGCAACTCAATTTCCTCGTATATCAAATCAATTTACCTCATTGAAATAAACTGAAATGCTATTAATCCGTTCCAGCCTAAAGAAAAAAAACACCCTAATTTTGTTTGTTACCTTTTTTCAATGAGAAAA
>CM042167.1:40921940-40929440 GCA_023376005.1 Doryteuthis pealeii
GAATCGAAATCAAAAAGGGGTGCCTAAAGGTCATATGGCCCGATAACCGAGTCTCCTCAGTAATTAGATGGGTGACCACTATATCAGGTACTATAAAAAATTTGAGACCTGAGGGTTCGAGTAAATCAAGCTCAGTAAATAGCAAGACATCTTCAAAACATGATACGTTAAATCCTACTTAAAGGACATAAATTCTGCCATCGTATGTTACCTCGCCGAAAGAAAAAAATACTAAAAATCAGGGAATTAACCGAATTTAATGGCATTTTCAGTGTTTTCAGATAGATAGATAGATAGATAGATTTTAGCAAAGATAGATAGATAGATAGATTTAGCAAAGATAGATAGATAGATAGATAGATTTTAGCAGATAGATAGATAGATAGATAGATAGATTTTAGCAGAGATAGATAGATAGATAGATAGAATAGATAGAGATAGATAGATAGATAGATAGATAATTTGAGCTGAGATAGATAGAGATAGATAATAGATAGATAGATAGATAGATAGATAGATAGATAGATAGATAGATATACTGATATCGATATAACAAAGTGTAATAAATAAGTTTAGAAACTGAAGTGCAATCAATTCTATGCAGAAATTGGAGACTAATTGTCTCTATTGTTCTACAAACAGAGCTGAAAAATATGTCCTTTTCGCCTAACAGACCCATCTTGTCCCTTCAATGAACGAGGACCAAATACCTGAATTATCATGTGATCAACGGACACATGACACGGGAAGCCACGCCCACAATCCAAAGGTAGATTATTATTTTATCTCCCTCCAATATAAATGGTCTTCTCGTGGAGGCGCGTGATGTGATGGTTAGAGTCGTAGGAAATGGACTCGTCGACGCGATTTCAAATCTTGGACGAGTCTGTTTGTATTTCACATAGTGCTAATACCTTTGGGAAAGGTATGCATCTACGTACCCTTCCTCCAATTATGGGTAAATAGTAGAAAAGATTGGGTTCTTCAGCCTTGCTTAGGTAACCAGTCTAGGAGAAGGACAACTCTGAATTCAAACCTGTTAAACCCTGCTTAGAAAATTGACCTTGTGTCACATCCTACTCGTCCTGAAGGGGTTGGTGTATATGTAAATAATGTTCTCGTTGCCGAAGATAAATATATTTAAATGATTCATATTTTTATGAGCAATGAATAAATTATCTGCCGTAATTTTTGAACGTTCAAGTGTTTAACTTAAATTCATTTTTTACTGTTTACATTTTTTTGCACTTTTTTTTGCATCAGTCATCCACAGACATGTGTTTCGAAGTTTACTTATCATCAGTGTGGCTCGACTTTTTAACAGCTACCTCTAGCCGGGATCGAAACCCGGCAGAATTTTCGTCTGCCAAGTTCCTTACCCTTGCAATCGTCAGGGTGAACAATTAATTGCTACATTCTTTACGGCGGTATGTTTTTACAATCACCAGAGAACTCAAATCTGTAAACAGACGGGTAACGGCTAATGCCAAACGGTGAAGTTACAATTAATGTCCCCCACAGTGCTCAACCATGGGAGTGGGAAGCATATATATCAGTCATCCACAGACACGTGTTTCGAAGTTTACTTCTCATATTATATATATATTTATTATATATTATATATATTTATATATATTATATATATTATATTATATATATTATATATATTATATTATATTATATATATATATATATATTATATATATTATATTATATTATATATATTATTTATTTATTTATTCAATTTAACTAATACATTTGTATTAGTTAAATTGAATAAATAAATAAATACAGCTCTTACAGAAGTAATTGAGCCCTCTATAATCTTTTCTCCAATAATAATAAAAAAATTTAACCTATATTTATTATATATACTAGCAAATGTATGCACCCTCCGGGTGCAAGTATTTAAGTTTTAATATAATAAAATATCATATTAAATTAGAAAGGCTAATGAAACTGAATAAGAATGTAGATAAAAAAGATTTGGAACAGAGGGGGTATGATTGAAAAATAGAACAACTTTGAAACTATTCCAGCATTTTCCCTTACTCCGTCTTTCATTGTTAAATTTTCCTAATTTAACTGTTTAGTTAAAATAGGAAGTAAAGAATAATATTACAGTTATTTCTTCTTGTTCAGGGATTTCTTTTAAGATTTATATCCGAGATTTTGCTCATATTCATTAAGAAAAAAACAAACAATTAGAAATCAATAATACCAAGCGCATATTTAATAAAATTTAAACTTTTAATATCAATATGCAAATTAGCTTTCCTGTTCACACTGTAACCCGCTATTTTGTTGCATATATAAATACAATTGCATGTATTATAAGTAGATAAAGTCAAAAGTATTAATAAGTATAACAATTTTATCAATAACTGAGGTTTAAATAAAAATAAATTCATGGTGAATGTGACGTCAATAACTAAGGAATTGACTTGAGTAGTGATTTAGTTTCGGCTTCAGACAGACAAACACACAATCTCCATTATAATAAGATATATATTTATTATATATATATAATATAATATATACATATATAAATATATTATATTTGTTTATATATAATAAACATTTTTACTTATATTTGTGTATATTAAATTAAATTTTTGCTTATTTTTATTCGTCCAAATAATTTCACCATTTAAGAATAACTGTCAGCTAAAAAGAAAAAAAAATCACGAAGCACTGAAGGAAAAAGAATTTTACGATTATCATCTCTCTATCGTCAAGGGCTTCTCAAAATGGTCCATATCGCCCCCTGTGGTGATTAAGATTTTGACAGCGTCAATAAATACATAGGGCCCCACGGGGGGGGGATTTACTAGTTTTCAATTATAAATTGGATATTATTGGTTGAACGAAAAAAAATGTTGCAAGATATCTCAGGCTTTGTTCAACAGTTGAACGTATTCTACTAGCTTTTCCAAGTTCTCATATATATATATATATATATATATATATATATATATATATATATACGAGAAAAATACTGGAAATACATACATACTAAATAAAGAAAGAAAAAAACGTTCTCGAAGCCCTATATATTAGATTAAAAACCTACCTTAAATAAGATTAATTTCGAATATGGCAACCGTATTCTCAAATGCATGTAACTTATTTCCCACCAATTCTCCTCCTCCTCACACTCCTCCCACCTCTCAACACAGTTTTTCAAGAGTTCCCCCTCCTACTTACTCCCACTGTTACCCGTTTCTTCACCTACATTTCTGTGTACAAATGGAACTGGGAACGAAACTACTAAATTACACCTAATCTCCTGGGGTACTTCACGCGGTGCAATGGTTACCGAGCTAGATTCGCGGACCATTGTTAGTGAGTTTGATTCTCACCGTGTGCCCCAGATTTCTGGCATTGTGCCAAATCTAAGCTAAGAGTAGTAAATAACTACATGTGACCTCCTTGAGCACCTCACGTGGTGCAAGCTAGATTCGTGGACCATTGTTAGGGAGTTCGATTCTCACTGGATGACCCTTAATTCTGGCTTTGTGCTAAGCTTAGTAAATAACTCCATGTGACCCCCTGAAGATGGCACGTCGTAGTGCTAAAGTAAGTAAGTAAATTCGGTGGAGTGGCCTATTGTCGCTATATATATATATATATATATATATATATATATATATATATATATATATATATATATGAGAAGTTCTCGGTCCATGACCGGATTTTTAAAAATAAAATGAAAAGAAAAAATGAGTTTCAAAAATGTGTTTTAAAAGATTGAGTTTAAAAATGATAATGTTCAATACCTATCAAGAATGAATAACACAAAATGTATTCGGCATAAAATAACCCAATAAGTGTTGACATACCGTAAAATCCAACCAACCAACCTGTCATAATTTGATAATTCCGTCTATTCCCCGAAGAACTCATACATTGATTTGAACACATTTTAAAGATAGTTTATTGAAGAAATGAATTATTTTAAACTAGGAGTGGCTACCCGGCGTCGCCTGAGTAGAGGCAGGATTTTTTTAAAGTTAGTTTCAAAGATCCATTATTACTTATCGCGAGTGAGATCCATAAAAAATACCCACGGAAATATATAACTATATAGTAAGAAATTTCTATTCAATGATTTACAATTTCTTTTTTTAAATAAGATATAAATGATGCAATTAATTCAATCAATCAATATTATATTTCAAAGCGAAAAATAACATACACAAAAAACGATAAACAAAATAACATGCAAATGACTTTCCCTTCTGTTACTTTTTAAATTTGAATTTTTAGATATCTTCCTATGCATAACTCAAATCTTCATTATTTTTGCTCAAAAACCAAGCCCCGGTGATATTTAATGTGTATATATATTTACTTTGTTGTTAATTGTTTTATTTTCGAAGTTTCCTCCCGAGATAAAGATACACACAACTGCCCTTTATATATGTATAGATTTACGAGGAAAAATGTCTCTGGCTGTCTGTCTGTTCGATGTTGACGCCCTCATGTTCATCCCAACCCTCTACCGTTATCTCTCGCGTTAGTGGGTGGGATATGCCAAGGGAACCCGTTCCACGACTTGCGATTTCGGAGTAATAGCCAGGAGAGAAAATGTCCGGGTGGAGCGATTTTTTTTCGCAAGATCATTGTCACCTCCCCCCGACTCGTATGCCTGAATTATCCTTTCCTTGAGGCTAGGGTCGCCCGCAGTTACAAGCTGACAGCATTTTGAATGGTTCGATGCTCTTTGGACGATATGAGGCAAGCCTACAGCGACCTTCTTCAAGTGATCCCTTCTTCAAGTTCGCCTTAAAACCCAATACGAGAAATGTGTGAGCCATTCATATGGATATGTCCAACACCCACAGGGAATACTATCAAGAATCTTGGCTTTAACTGAAATTATCTTGAGCAATCAGAAACACACACAGAGAGAGAGAGAGAGAGAGAGAGAGAGTTTAAAATAATTAGATAAAACAGTCAATAAACAAGTTGTTTGTTTGTTGTTGTTTTTTTGTTGTTGTTGTTTTATTATTCTGATTTAAGATGGTTTGGTTTGTTTTGTTTTACGGCATATCAACCTCAGTGGGTCATTTAATGCCGATAAAGTTTTGAAATAAATCAATTCTTAATGGATAATACAATTTTTTTATAATACATTTTTCTATTTAACCCATAGATGGACCCTAACAGGTACTACCACTCCGGGTCAGAGTGGACCAGGAGCAATGGTGATGAAGGGGTGCTCCACATTCCCCAAACCTCCAAAACTGGAACCTCACCATCAGATAGAGTTTAACGTCATTCCCAGGACATGTAGACCCGCAGCCACCGCCTTCTAGCACCCATATGATAAAAAGGGGTTGGGGATTACCATAAGGGCAACAGGGTTGGGGCAATCATATAGGTGCTAGGGTATTATTCTGAGAATGGAAATGTGTTACAAGAGGTTCATAGGTTAACTAAGATACTTTCATGAAATGTAACCAAATGAGGTTTATTTTTCAATATCATCCCACTTACATCCACACACTTCTTCCATCTGTGTTGCAGTGTTTTGATCCAATTAGTCAAAAAAAGTCATGAAAAGCAGATCTTAACTTTTGGCCCACAGATGATAAAAAATAACTCCCAGTCCCTCAATATATTCCTTCATTTCCATAAAAGTGACAATTAGGAAAATCAGTTGATCCTATAGAGTGATGAGAGACATCAATGTTATCAAATCAGTAATTAGTTATTTTTCATTGTGTAATTGTAGTGAAATGGGTCCGAACTCACCTGACTCCAAACATCCTTGATGCTTAGTCTGTACCGTCGCAATCGCCATCTATCATTCCATTGCCGAGTATGAGTGGGGTGGGCCGTTTTATGACCCTCTTGAATACATGAGCTGCTAACGTATGCTGCATGATTCATTGGTCAAAGTGTAAGGGACTCTCTCAAAAACGGAGGTAATACCTTAAAATGAGAGCAGATACCGTAGCACTATCGTAAATAATTCGCGAAACCTTAAAGATATTTTTCTTGTGTGTTGCTCTTCTGGTTTAGCAAGACAACTAAATTTGTAATAATTTATTTCAACGGCAATAAGCTAAGTTCACCGCAGCATCTTCATACAAGGAACTGTTAAGTTTCTGACCGCCATCCTTGGTCAGTTGAAAAGGACTTAAAGTAAGTAAGTTCTGAGCTATAGAATCCTTTGGTAAGTGAATAGGTCCTGAGTTATGGAATCCTTTGGTAAGTGAATAAGTCCTGAGTTATGGAATCCTACGTAGTATCAAAGATCCAGTGAATATATTCTATGTTCCGTCGTCAACGACGGTTCAAAGCATTGTGCGTAGGTATGACCAGAACAGCCAGTATATATATATATATATATATATATATATATATATATATATATATATATATATATATAAACTAAATTTGTAATAATTTATTTTAACTGCAATAAACTAAGTTCACCGCTGGATCTTCAAACAAGGAACAAAATGGGATATATATGTATACTTATCTATTAATAGATTATTCTCTATGCACTTCGTTAGGCTCCAAGTTCAAGTGCTGTAGCCGTATAATAGTACTGATACAACTACAGCTTGGAAGAATTGTCACTTTAACTAATGATTGATATCAGATTTCCATATGATTGATGATCTGTCTATAGCGGTCTATGTCTTCCATATACGTGCATCTCTTTCTGTGGATGAGATATTACTACCTAGGTACGTAGACTGGTCTACTAATTTTAGGAACATACCATCGACTACATTCTGTTTAAAACACATGAACTCAGTTTTATTGAAGTTTTCATAGAGGTCAATGCTCCTTGCTGCCTTCTCCAGGCCATGTAGCTGAGATACGGCTTGGGCAGGTATATATATATATATATATATATGTGTGTGTGTGTGTGAAAATGGAATAGGAATTGAATCCGACAATATGAGGAAAAATGAGTAAAGAAAAGAAATGTAGATGGATAAAATGAATTTAATCGATATCACTTTAATCGATATCACTTACACATGTGTTTCTGTCAGTTTATCTGTGTGAAAATATTTCGCACACAGAGAAGATTCAACCTTCATCAGAGTGAAATTTTATTTATTTAATTTTTAAATGAAATGTAAATAATAAAGAGTGAAATTTTATTTATCTAATTTTTAAATAAAATTTCACTCTGATGTAGGTCGAATCTTCTCTGTGTGCGAAATATTTTCACACAGATAAACTGACCGAAACACATGTGTAAGTGATATCGATTAAATTATTTTTATCCATCTACATTTCTTTTCTTTACTCATTTTTCCCTCATATATATATATATATATATATATATATATATATATATATATATATATATATATATATCATGTGTGTTGGCTCTTCTGGTTTAGCAAGACAACTGGGTAAAAAAAATTTTAATGCAAAATCAGTTCCTTTTTGTCATAATGTGCCATATTTCCTTCATTTTTCCTCCTCTTGCTTTCCATTCTCTCCCCTCGTTCTTTCTTT
>CM042167.1:40934440-40971940 GCA_023376005.1 Doryteuthis pealeii
TCAAAAGAATTTTATAATGTATTAATATCGTCTATGGTCTGTGAAAAAAATGATCTTTTATTTTTTAAGCTGAAGTGGGAAGATAATAAAAACGATGCAAAATAATATGAATAATAGTAATTACTGTATGTTCATATCTATGTCTATCTATCTATCTATCTCAGTATGTCCCTATCAATGTATTACAGCATGTATATATATATATATATATATATATATATATATATATATATATATATATATATTTACCAAACCCCTCCGCACGAGCAGGATGTGACACAAGGTCAATTTCTTATGCGGAGTTTAACAGGTTTAAATTCAGAGTTTTCCTTCTCCTAAACTGGTTACCTAGCCATGGTTAAAGAGCCCAGTCTGCCCTACTATTTATCCATAGCTGGAGGGAGAGTAGGATTCATACCTTTCCCAAGGGTATTACCGCAAAGTGAAATGCAATTACCACATCCAGGATTTGAACTCGGAGCGACGAGTCCATTTCCCATGACTTTAACCATTACACCAGGCGCTTCCTTATGGTGAAACTCGAGTAGGTTATCTTTTGTATCCATTTTAATATATATATACATATATATATATATTAAAATGGATACAAGAGATAACCTACTCGAGTTTCACCATAAGGATCTTCAGGGTTAAATCCACTGAATTATCGGTATTAAATATATATCACTTTCTTTATATCTATATATTTTTTATCTATTTCAGTCGATTCATATCTATTTATCTATCTATCCATATATATATATATATATATATATATATATATATATATATATATATATATATATATAGTCATCTGCAGACACGTGTTTCGACTTATCAAGTCTCTTCAGTGTGGCTAGACATTTTGTGAGATACCTACAGCTGGGTTAGAAATCCGATCGTTTCAGCAGCAGTCGAACAGCTTACCCTCTCGGCTATCATCACCCACGTAAAATGAAGGGGACTTTTACTGTTTTAATACATACATCTGTATGTATGTAAAGGCCGTCATAGTGCTCCATCCCATTTTATAGGAGAGCGTATATATATATATATATATATATATATATATATATATATATATATATATATATATACTTATTACAGTGTATTCATATATATATATATATATATATATACACCTATTGCATATATATGTATATACCTAAGTCATATATATATATATATATATATATATATACTTTTTACAGTGTATTCATATACATCTACCTATCAATCTATCCCATTCCCTTCATATAGTTCTATATTTATATCTATCTTTTTATCTATTTGTCTATCTATTTCAGCATGATCATATCGATTTCAGCATATATTTCATATCTATCAATCTATCTATCTCACCCTGTTCGTATATCTCTATATATCTCCGTTCTCTTCAAAGAATATCAAAATCCGCTCAAAAATATTCAGACTGAATATATTTCTATCGAGACAGGAAGAAAACAAAGTTTCTTCAAAATCCTCCCCTGGGCATTCAACACAAAATGATGTTGCATAAAAATACATGTGAATCTACTTATTGAAAATGGAAATGAATCCGACGATATGTTGAAAGGATAAATAAATAAAGGATTGAGAATGTTGAATGGATACAATATATCTAATTTGAGTTATCAACACGTGTTTCGGCCAGGAGTTTTTTCATGTACACATGTATTCTATTTATTATTATTTTAAATATAAAATAAAATAATAATGATAATAATAGAAAATTATAACATATTTAAGTACACACACACACACACACATATATATATATATATATATATATATATATATATATATATATATTAAGTTGTAAACAAGGTTTGTTTTAGAATGGCTTTTTGCCGATAATTTTTGGGAGAATAAGTGTTTAATTGGAGTCGTACCTAATTTTGAAAATTAATTAATTAATAATGAATTGGGCGGGAATACCTATTAAATGTATGGCTAAACAAATCGAGAAAAATCAATCTCTGTATGTACATTTCGGCCTATTAGGCCTCATCAGCAGAGCTATAGATCGGAAGACCGCCCTGTGCGTGATTTGAAACCGGACTGCCAAGCTGACAGGCCGATCCCATAACCCTTACACTAAACGGACTTCTTAGATTTTATGATTTGTTTAGAGTAGGTTTTCAAAATTAGGTACGACTCCAATTAAACATATATAATATATATATATATATATATATATATATATTATATATAATATATATATATATATATACATAAATAATATATGATGTGGGAATCTTTTATTCAATTTTGCGCAGCTGGTCAATCCACAACGTTTAATTGAACGTGAGAAGCAAAATGCTGACACTAAACACAGATTTCAGCTAAGAAATTAAGCAACAACCTCCATAAATGCCAAAATGCATTAAGAAATAACAAATGGGCGTGCGTTAACGGAACGCCTACATAACAATTTTTAGGTATGAACATTGATGCACATCCTCAGAACATTATAAAAGCGAAAACATTTGGCTACTTGCTTGTCTATTTATCTATCTCTATTTATATATCCTCAGTCATATACCCGCCTCAACGTCATCAATTCATCACAAATGCCATGATGTAACCCTGTTCTTTACGTAAACCGTCCGTAATGCCTTTAAATGACGCCGTAAAACTAGCGTAAATAACTCGCGAAATAATCTAACTCGAAGTGATCGATATATCACAGTATGATTTAATTATTATAACGTTTGATATATTTACTTAAAAACTATTTCAATATATTCGATATGTAAAAAGTATGATCATCTTGATTTAACTCTCTCTCTCTCTCTCTCTCTCTTCTCTCTCTCTCTCTCTCTCTCTCTCTCTCTCTCTCTCATACTCTTTCTCTCTCTCTCTCTCTCCCTATCACACGCATACACTCTCTCTCCCCCCACACACACTCTCTCTCACACACACACACACACACACTCTCTCCCCCCTCTCTCTCTCTCTATTTCTCTCTCTCTCTCTCTCTCTCTCTCTCTCTCTCTCTTCTCTCTCTCTCTCTCTCTCTCTCTCACACACACACACACACACACACACTCTGTGTGTGTGTGTCTCTCTCTCTCTCTCTCTCTCTCTCTCTCACACACACAATCTCTGTCTCTGTCTCTGTCTCTCTCTGTGTCTCTCTCTCTCTCTCTCTCTCTCTCTCTCTCTCTCATTATGCGCTTGTGTGAATGTGCAAAATAACATTGTCATAGTAGATTGGTTGATTGGTTGGTTGACGGCATGTCAACACTTGTTGGGTTATTTTATGCCGATGATATTTTCTTTTATTCATTCTTGATGGATACTGAATTTTGTAAAACCCACCTTTCGGTGCAATCCGAGTATTTTTCTGCGCCAGTCGACCGGTAGTTGTCACTGGGGATTTTCTTTTAAGTTTATCATTCTTAATCCTAATTTTGGGACTAGAAACAGTGAAGTTTGTTTCTTTTTTGTTTTGTTTTGTTTTTGTTTTATATTTCTCCACAAATAAACGGGTCGTTTCTCTACAACCCATAAAACATTCTATTTCCAATACGATTGTTCTCCAAGACGTTATTCTCGCAAAGGTCATCGACTTGTTCATGACATTTAAGGACATTCGATTATCTGAAAATATCCTCTACAATGTCCTACACGTCCCTTGTATTTGACTTTTGATTTGTCAATATATATATATATATATATGTGTGTAAGTGTGTGTGTGTGTGTGTGTGTGTGTCACTATATATATATGTGTGTGTGTGTGTGTGTGTCACTATATATATATGTGTGTGTGTGTGTGTGTGTGTGTGTGTGTGTGTGTGTGTCACTATATATATGTGTGTGTTTGTGTGTGTTTGTGTGTCACTATATATATATATGTGTGTGTGTGTGTCACTATATATTATGTGTGTTTGTGGTTGTGGTTGTGTGTGTGTGTGTGTGTGTGTGTGTGTGTGTGTCTTTTATTATACTAAAACTGTGTAAATTAATGAATGTTTGCTAAAGGCTTTTTTCCTATTTAGTTTAATGACACAAAATTCATATCTCAATATTCCTTAGTTCAGGGATTGAGTTATGTTTGGGAAAAATCTATTTTAATTAGTTCTAAATAGTCGTAATTAGCAATTAATTCAAAAACTGACCCGTCTCTTACTCACATTTTGCCTGTCACTTTCCTCCTATATATATATATATATATATATATATATATATATATATATATATATATATTGATTACCTCCTCGTTATATATGTTAGTTTCTCTGAGAGCGTAAAGAGTGTGATTTAGTGAGTGTGAAATATATTTGTAAGCAAAGTTTCATAGCTGTTAGCCAGTAGCTTAAATTAGATTAAATATTCCTTTTCTTAGAAATCTTACAAAATGTTTTTTTATTTTTTAATCTTCGGCCGTATTTATTTATTTATTTTTAAAATTTAATTCGCTTTACAAATTCAACCACTTTTCCCTCATCCCAGTTATCTACCCAGAGCTCAATGGGTGACCCAACGGGTCCCATTTTGCCTAGTATATATATATATATATATATATATATATATTGAGAGAGAGAGAGAGGGGGAGAGCACAATATCTGCAATAGAGGAATTTTAATAATAATAATAAATAAATATGTATTAGTTTTTGTATATATATTTAATTATATGGATGTCTATCTGCCACCATTTGGCTTCATGTTCATTTAAACCGAGCAATCTTCCTGTCTGATGGCTGCTCTATTTAGACGGGCATGAAACCAAATGTTCTCAGAAAACCATCCATATCATTAGATATATATACAAAAACTAATATATATATAATATATATATTATATATATATGATTATATATATATATATATATATATATATATATATATAAATCATCCACATACAGTACTGGTTCACGTTTCGCTGTATCACAGCTCTTCAGTGCGGCTAGAAATTGCAGGCTGCCTCAGACCGGGATCGTAACTCGACTGATTTTTCGTCAGTCAGAATCTCTACCAACCGGGCCATCAGCACAATCCACTTTAAGGAAGGGATTTTTTACAAACATAACGAGAGCTCTATCTGTTTTAAGGAGAGCCTTGCAATTCTAGCGTAATTTGCAGCCCCCACAAGTTTCTTCACCCAGAGAGCTCAACCCACTAGGGGTGGGGAACACATACACACACACACACACACACACACACACATATATATATATATATATATTAAGGGCAATTGTCTGTCTGTATGTATGGGTGTATGTCCGGATGAAACTACGGAAGAAAGATTAACCACAAAGTAAATATATATTCATATCACTATCACCAGGTCTTGCTTTTTGATTAAAAATAATTGTAACGTAGTGCACTCACAATCAAAA
Source organism: Doryteuthis pealeii (assembly GCA_023376005.1). Taxonomy (NCBI): domain Eukaryota; kingdom Metazoa; phylum Mollusca; class Cephalopoda; order Myopsida; family Loliginidae; genus Doryteuthis; species Doryteuthis pealeii. The sequence continues at coordinate 40,939,787 of CM042167.1, forward strand.
AGGATTTCGGTTGTTTATTTCGAGGCAATAATGGGAAAACGATTATCTATTCATCCTTGACTTTCACACACACACACACACACACACACACACACACACACTCACACACACACTCACACATATATATATATATATATATGTGTGTGTGTGTGTGTGTGTGTGTATACATATATATATATATATATGTATATAATATATATATATATATATATATATAATATATATATATGAGAGAGAGAGAGAGAGATAAATACTTTCTTATACACATATAGAGATATATACAGTGACGGAAAGAAAGAGAGAAAAGGAGAAATAAGGATATATATATATATATATATATAATATATATATATATATATATATATATATATGTGTGTGTGTGTGTGTGTGCGCGAGAATGAGAAAGCGAAAGATATACAGAAAGAGAAAGAAAGCAAGAGAAAATTAGAGAGGAAAATAGATACAAAGAAAGACAGAGAGGGGGAGAGAGAAAGAAAGAAAGAAAGAAAGAAAGAAAGAAAGAAAGACATATCCATTATCATATTTCCCCCACCATCCCTTCATCTTACAGACACATATGCTCTGATTTCAAATTAAACTTTTTTCCCATTAACGTATTTCTTGAATAGCTGAATATACTACATAATGAAGATTTGATTTATATTCGTGAAGATAATTAAGAAATAAAATTTAAATAGTAACAGCATCGATAATTTTTTATTTATTTTAGCATTTAATATTTTAAATAGGAGACATTAATTCTTATTTTCAGAGTGCCTGTGCACTTTTGTTTCTAATGCCACACAAGGACATATCAATACAAGATCTTTTTTTACATAAGAATTTTAATGGGGATTCAGTAATAATGGATCTGCGAGACTAACTTTTTGCTACCCCCCCCTCACCAGACGAAGCCGGGTAGCTGCTTCTAGTATATATATATATATATATATATATATATATATATATATATATATATATATTAAGAAGGCAATTACAATACGTATAAAAAATAAAATAATGTCCAGTGTCTAATCAATTTCAAAGAAACTTCATCTTTAGAGACTGTTTTTGAAATGGACGCTATCTTGTGTTTTTTTTTTTTTTTTTTTTTTTTGGTTTGTTTTTTTGGGGGGGACGTTATAAACACGCATCTCGTGGAGTTGTTCTAAGACCGCGTCCATTTCAAAAACAGTCTCTAAAGATGAAGTTTCTTTGAAATTGATTAGACACTGGACATTACTTTTTTATGCACATTGTAATTGCTTTCTTAATATAAATAAATAATAATATATTTAACAATGCTTCAAGCAAATTATCAAATACTATATATATATATATATATATATATATATATATATGTGTGTGTGTGTGTGTGTGTTTGTGTGTGTGTGTGTGTGTAGGTGTGTTTTGGCAGCATTTTTTCTTTTAAACATGTTGTGTTAAACTCGACTGACGATTCTTGTCGGACGAGTTTTTTTCTAAATGTCTGTCTATCTTTTTTATGCCGGGTGGAACTGGTGTAGCAATCCCGCCTATCCTCTTACCACCATTCCCCTTAAATTCTCACAAACTTGTGATCCCCCCTCCTAAATAATCTCTACTGCTACTGTTCGTTTAAACGGATCTTGTGAACCTACTACCAATTCCTACTACCTCCCACTAACAATTCCTACTACCTCCAACTACCATTTCCTACTGATACTACTCGTTTTAAACACGAGACAACCGAAACATTCCATCAGTTTCACACCTGAAGATGGCAGATAGACATGCCGAAAGCGCTCGTGAAGAAACCTTTGGTGGATTGCTACACCAATTCCACCCCGTCATAAAAAAAGATGGCCAGACATTTAGAAAGGATTGAACAAAAACTCGTCCGACAAGAATCGTCAGTCGAGTTTAACACAACACACACACACACACACACACACACACATATATATATATATATATATATATATATATATATATATATATATATAAACACGATAAAATGCTACTAAGAACAATTTATAATAAATTGCTCGGTGATCTTATGAGAGAGCAGGTCTGAAATCTGAACTATTCGAATTATGTCCTCATGGAGTCCGTTACTTAAAGTTTCACGTGTATCACCCAGTCATCAGGTGGAAATAGGAGAACTGTTCAATTTGAAACAATAATCAACGTCTTGTAAAAGGCGAAAGATTTATCCGCTATCGTTGACCGGAAACCAGAGTTTGATGAATAATCAACGTCTCGTGTGTCGCAAAATGTCATACATATTTAACACGTATTATTATAACAGTGACAACGCCGCTTCATTTCACTGATTGTTCGCGACAGAATGTAATACCGCGTTTATTAATGTTTTATAAGTTAACGACATCATTATTGTTGTTGTTGTTGTTGTTGTTGTTGTTGTGTTTAGTAAAATTTAGCGAAATCGCTCAGGAAGAAGCAGCAAGTGTTTTCAAACTGAATATTGTATTTGTATCCTTCCTATTCCGAGTTTAAAGAAAAAATAAAATGGACGAAAAAGTAAGAGAAGTGATTTCAAAGGAAAAGACGACACAACGAATCCTTTTTAAAAGAAACTAAATTTTTGAGATTGATTAATTTTATTTAAAAGAAAAAAAGAAAATTCATACTGTTTGCATTAAGGAGGATGGAAGACTTCCTGTGTAGATATGATCCCAATGCGCATGCGTGTGCAAATCATTTACTCTTTCTTCTTCTTCTTCTTCTTCTTCTTCTTCTTCTTCTTCTTCTTCTCTGTATCTTTCCCCTTTCTTTCTTTCTTTTTTTACTATATTTTCTGTGTGGCATGTACTATTCATTCACTTTTGTTCTTCTTCTTCTTCTTCTTCTTCTTCTTCTTCTTCTTCTTCTTCTTCTTTCCCATTTGTTTGTCTCGCGCAATGGACTCTCATCTTTTTCAATACAATTTCAAAGTTACTTTCTTTTTATTAATTAATTTATTTATTTGTTTTTATTTTTATTGTAGTTGTGTTTTTTTAAGGGGGTAACATTATCCATAGTTCTCGTTTCTTCTCGTTTCATTATCTCGCTTATTTTTTATCTTCCTCATCTCCCTTCCTTCCTGTCGTCTGTTTTCTATCATTTTCCCACCGTTTTCTCTCATTTGTTCCATTTTTTTCTTTTTTGATCTCAATGGCATAGACGGCAGCTTTGAGCTCCTGTTTAAAAATTATGCCTTAAAAACTGCTAGAATCTCAATAATTGACATTATAATATCTAAAACAAAATTTGCAGTTGAATATCTATACATATATAAAGGGCAGTTGTGTGTATGTATGTATGTATGTATGTATCTAGGTATCTATGTATGGGATCGAATTCTGCTTTTTAAGTCTGGATATGTCCATCATAGGAAATCTCATCAGGTACAATTCATGCAAATTCCAGGAGCAAACAATGTGTCTTGTACAATCTGTAACAAATTCTGTAAGTCAGCTTCTGGTCTTAAGAGACATATGGTGGTGCATAAGCATCAGATTTTATCATCTGATTCAACGGGAAGGACGTCCTTTCTATGTTATATTTGCATCAAACTTTGTGGATCTGCAGCGGTTTTGATAAGTCATTTGAGGGCTCATGCAAGGAAGGGTTCTGGTAGTGGAGATGGGGGTGTGAGGGACGGCAATGAATATTATGCTATTGCTGTGTGTGTGTGTGTGTGTGTGTGTGTGTGTGTGTGTGTGTGTGTCTATGTGTGTCTATATATGTCTTTGTTTCTGTGTCTGTATATATATATATATGTGTGTGTGTGTGTGTGTGTGTGTGTGTGTTTTGGGGGGTTCGTCTAACTAAAATTTTGAATTCGGAAGTCTTCACTTTGTTCAAATTTATTTTTCGTGTTAAATTCACTGTTATTATTTTAGATGCTAATACGACTGGTTGGTTGGTTGGTTGGTTGGTTGTTTTTTACGGCATGTCAACCCTTGGGTTATCTCATACCGAAAACGTTTTCTTTTATTCATTTTTGATGAGTATTCAAAAAAATGTAATTACATTTTTAAAATCATTTTTTCTATTTACCCCATAGAAGAGACCCTAATAGGTACTACTACTCCAGTTCAGAGTGGGCCTGGGAGTAATGGCGATAACGGAATACCCTACATTCCCAAGAGCTTCAGGGTGCGACACGAGGTCAATTTCTTAAGCGGAGTTTAACAGGTTTGAATTCAGAGTTTTCCTTCTCCTAGACTGGTTATCAAGCCATGGTTAAAGAGCCCAGTCTACTCTGCTATTTACCCATAGCTGGAGGGAAATTTGGATTTATACCTTTCCCAAGAGTATTAACGCCATGTGAAATACAAACAGCTTCGTCGGGGAATTGAACTCGGGTCGACGAGTCCACTTCCTACGACTCTAACCAGTAACCCACGCGCCTCCCTACGGTATAAGAAGAAATAAGGTATACTATACAACATTTCGAACCACCCTGTAGTATAGTTGTTTTTCTTTAAACAGTCGCTCCATATGACCTTTAGGCACCCCTTTTTGATCTCGATTCAGAAGGACATGTTTTTCATTTCCACCGTCAATATCCTGTTGTTTGTTAACATACGATTTTTAGAGTTTTTTAATTATAAAACTAACCCCGAACCCTAACCCTAACCCTAATCCCTAACCCTTACCCCTAACCCCTAACAAACAACCGGATATTGACGGTGTAAATGAAAAACATGCCCTTCTGAATGGAGATCAAAAAGGGGTGCCTAAAGGTCATATGGTCCAAACAGTCTATGTATTTTCTAAGCAGTTTTTCGAAACCAATAAATAGTGTTTCTTTGGAAAATGACAGAACTCGGGAAATCAAAAAAAAAACGCAGCAAAGTTTTCTGGTGAGAATCAGATTAACTTAATCGATTGCAGACGACAATCTCATTAATGTTAACGTGATATAAAATGCGTGATATAAATAAAACATGTCTTATAAAAGGAAATTGGAAAGTTATTTTTAAGTTTTTCTGCGCAGAATTAATGTAAAAGTTTACATACTTGATATTGTTTTTCGCATTTGCCGCGGGAATATGCAAGCGAAAAACAGAAAAAGAATGATCTCATTGTATTTGCAACAAATATAATAATAATAATATAATAATATATTTGATAGAAATAAACCTATTATTTCAAAATAGAGGTGGGAAGTGAAGACCGAAAGCAACCACGGTAATCACTGTCGTCGATACAACCACAAATGTTCACTAGTCTCCAGTTCGACGCTAATGTTCACTGGTCTCAAGTCCAGCGCAAATGCTCACGGGTCTCATATCCAACACAAATGCTCACTGGTCTCATGTCCAACGCAAATGTTCACTGGTCTCGTGTCCAACGCAAATGTTCACTGGTCTCATGTCCAGCGCAAATGTTCATTGGTCTCGTGTCTATTTCGAAATAATAGGTTTATTTCGCACCTCAGTTTGTAGAGCGTTCGGCTAGAAACCACAAGGTTCCTAGTTCGATACCTGCCCTCGCCAACTCAGCGTATGAGTAGCACAGGGATGTGTGCGGTAAAGTAAGGAGCTTATGGTAGGTGTGGCACTCCACCTCAGACGCAAAAACAATCTCCTTCGTCTAGTGCTAGTGAAAAGGGGATAGACTCCCTCGCTGATTGGCTGATACTGACTTTAGGCCAACCCGACGACTTTACTTACTTTACTTATAATAAGACTTGCAGGTCTACAAATATACACGTGTAACACAAAATTGGTAACTAACTGTTGTCCTGCACTCTAACAATTTGTTTAAAAACAAAATATCTACCTAATAACTATTCCCTTACAAATTATATAATAACCCTAAACAGGTTGATATGCCATTAAAATTAATCAATAAGCATAGGAATTACTTCCACTCTGTTTATCTAGTGTTATCGTTAATTTTAAAATCTAAACTATACTTCCTTATAAAAATAATAGTTGGAGTGGTAGTACCTGTTAGGGTTCCATCTATAGTTCAAAAAATGAGTTCTAAAACAGTACACATATAAAGCAAAATGGATGCTTGTTGTCTTGCGCTCTAACAATTTGTTTGGTTTCGTTTGGTTTGTTTTGTGGCATATCAACCTCGGTGGGTCATTTAATGCCGACAAAGTTGTGAAATAAATTCATTCTTAATGCATAATACAATTTTGTTTATCAACTCATGTTTTTCTATTCAACCCATAGATGGAACCCTAACAGGTACTACCACTCCGGGTCAGAGTGGACCAGGGACCAATGGTGATGAAGGGGTGCTCCACATTCCCCAAACCTCCAAAACTGGAACCTCACCATCAGATAGAATTTAACGTCATTCCCTAACAATTTGTTTAAAAACAAAATATTTACCGACAGACAAATTACCCTACAAATCATATATACAAAAAAGAAAAGATTTGACATTAAATGACCCACGGGGGTTAATATGCCGTTAAATCAAACCAAAAATGATAGGCTATGCTTATTCACTATTTAACACAATATGTCTGGGAGGGGGTGGGTAATCTTTTTGTTTGATTCTGAATAAGATTTTAGAAGAATTGAAAAAGAAATTTGCCCATATAAAAATTTAATTTTACTAACATGACCTGTGGATCTACCACAGTATGATAATTTAATTATTACGACGTTTGATATGTTTACTTACTATATAAAGAGACAGTGTGTCGCATAGATAGATAGATAGATAGATAGATAGATAGATAGTGGGATAAATCAGTGGTTCCCAACCTATGGCCAAAATGGGCCACAGCAAATTCTATATATAAGTGTATTTGAAACCAAGTTCTTTTCTGATGATAATTCATATTTTGAAATTTGGTTGATTATTTTAAAGGTGAAGAATTGTTTCTTCAAGTCTTATTTTTGGTTTGTGAAAGTTTTGTTGTTTTTTTGCACATCCATATATATAGGAAAATTGCAAAATTAAATATTGATAATAAATAGTTGTTAAATTGGAACTGAAAAGTTCATGTAGTTTAGATACGTGAGATAAAGTGTGTGCATCAATATGGTTGTATCTTGATTGAATAAATATCTTATGTAAGATGGAAATGTTTTTTCTATTATAATAATTTCATGGGCCACAAAAAAATTCTGGTTTCAAAGTGGGCCATAAGCTGAAAAAAGTTGAGAACCCCTGGGATAGATAATGAGTGAGTGGGTGTGAGTATGGTGCATTGATAGATAGGTAAGATATATAAAGAGAGACAATATTGGGGATAGATAGATTGTGAGAGAGTGAGTTGGTGAGTGAGTTAGTGAGTGAGTGAGATAGAGTGAGTGAGATCAACAGAATTCTTTAGGGTTATTTCCTAGTTGAGTAACATTAGTGAACCAGAAAAAACAGAACCCAAATTATTTATTTATTTTCCCATAAAACTAACCCTAAACCCCAACCCTAACCTTAACCCTAACCCTAACCTAAACCTAAACCTTAACCCTAACCCTTGTTGGACTTAAACTTTAAAAAAAAATTAAAATTAAAATTAACAGTTTTATTACAAAATTAGTGGGTCTGTTTTTTTTCTGGGTCACCCTGTAATATTATGCTACTCAAACAGGGAGGGTTAGGGTTAGGGTTAGGGGTAGAGTTTAGGGTTAGTTTAATGGGAAAATAAATAGTCTGGGTTCTGTTTTTTCTGGGCCACCCTGTAATATATGCTACTCAAACAGGGAGGGTTAGGGTTAGGGTTAGGGTTAGGGTTAGGGTTAGGGTTTAGGTTAGTTTAATTGGAAAATAGTTTGGGTTCTGTTTTTTCTGGCCACCCTGTAATATTATGCTACTCAAACAGGGGGGTAGGGTTAGGGTTAGGGTAGAGTTTAGGGTTAGTTTAATGGGAAAATAAATAGTCTGGGTTCTGTTTTTCTGGGCCACCCTGTAATTTATGCTACTCAAACAGGAGGGTTAGGGTTAGGGTTAGGGTTAGGGTTAGGGTTTAGGGTTAGTTTAATTGGAAAATAGTTTGGGTTCTGTTTTTTCTGGGCCACCCTGTAATATTATGCTACTCAACTAGGGGGGTTAGGGTTTAGGGTTAGGGTTTGGGTTTAGGTTTAGTTTAATGGGAAAATAAATAATTTGGGTTCTGTTTTTTCTGGGTCACCCTGTAATATCATGGTACTCAACTAGGAAATAACCATTCTTTAGTGTTGTTTTGTATTTTTCTTCTACGTTATTAAAAATGGTTTTATTGAAAGAATTATCGGATCATCTCATCCGGGGATTATCTGATAATCAAGTTAGAAACTGAAATTAAACAAGCATTAAATATTAATTAAATGATTAAATGATTAACTAGCGTCGTGTTGTAATGGAAAATCGCCTTGAGTGGTTCAATTTCATTTTTCTCACGGAAAATCGAATTTTACGCTAAGAAAAAGATTCTATTGGAAAGATGTCGGGCCAGTGGGCAGGTTTTAAAGTATTGGCAAAAAAAAACACTTGCATGAATCTGGGACCACCAACTGAGAACACTTTTATGGTATCGCCAAAAGCTAATGTCCTCAAATTTAAAGTATGGAAGCCTAAAAAGAAAATAAGGTGCATTTTTCTCCTCACCTAGAAACTCAAAGCATACTATATATATATATATATATATATATATATATATATATATATATATATATATATATATATATATATATATATATATATATATATATATATATATATATATATATATATATATATATATATATATATATATATATATATATAGGTAAATATATATATATATATATAATATAATAATATATATATATATATATATATATATATAATATAAATATATATATATATATATATATATATAATATATATATATATATATATATATATATATAAGTGCTTAATTGGAGTCGTACCTAATTTGAAAATTAATTAATTAATAATGAATTAGGCGGGAATACCTATTAAATGATTTTTCTCGATTTGTTTAGCCATACTAAAAATATATAATATATAATATAGGTATTCCCGCCTAATTTATTATTAATTAATTAATTTTCAAAATTAGGTACGACCCCAATTAAGCACTTATTCTCCCAAAAATTATCGGCAAAAAGCCATTCCAAACAAACCGTGTTTACATATATATATATATATATATATATATATATATATATATATATATATATATAGGTAAAAATGTAATTGGAATTGAATCCGACGATATGAGGAAAAATGAATAAAGAAAAGAAAGTACAGAATGGATAATAAAAGATGAATTTAATCAATACCACTTACACATGTGTTTCGGTCAGTTTATCTATGTGTACACGATTCAAACTATCATTATTATTAAATAATAATAATTAAATTTCATTTCATTTGTTTATTTAATAATAATAATAGTTTGAATCGTGTACACATAGATAAACTGACCGAAACACATGTGTAAGTGATATTGATTAAATTCATCTTTTATTATCCATTCTGTACTTTCTTTTCTTTATTCATTTTCCTCATATATATATATATATATATATATATATATATATATATATATATATATTTGCTTGAAGGCAATTACAATGTGTATATCGTATAAAATTCGATAATTATTGAAAATAATCATGACAAGCGAACTCGACAAATATTGTTCCCCACGTAGAACATCTTACAGCTACAACATCTCTGATGAGACTTAATAAAGTTGAAACAGCTGTACGATGTTGTATGTGGGGCACAATATTTGCCGATTTCGCTTGTCATGATTATTTTCAATAATCATTGAATTTTATACGATATACGCATTGTAATTGCCTTCAAGCAAAAAAATATAAATAATAATGTATTTATATATATATTAGAGCTTTAAAATGACCCACTAATAGATTCATTATTTTAAAAATATATATATGTATTACAATAGAAGAGCCAAATATCGAGGATAATAGATTAAAACGAGTAAATTATTTTATTTTCTCCTAAAAGTGGAGGAAAATAAGAAACTATGGATTTAATATTTAAACCGAGTAAACTCTATCTCTCTCTCTCTCTCTCTCTCTCTCTCTCTCTCTCTCTCTCTCTCTCTCTCTCTACACACACACACACACACACACACATATATATATATATATATATATATATATATATATCGGAGTTTAACAGTTTGAATTCTGAATGTTTCTTCTCCTAGACTGGTTGCCTAATCAAGGTTAAAGATTCCAGTCTACCCAACTATTTACCCATAGCCAGAAAGAGCCTAGTTGGATGCATATCTTTCCCAGGTGTATTTCACAACCAGTCGCGTTCATAATTTGAACTCGCGTCGCCGTCTCCATTTCCAAAGACCATAACCATTACACGACAGCCGCCTCCAAATTGGTATTTATATTTTAAAGATATTGAAAAAGTATCTCGAGTGGATCCAATAACTGCGTGTTCTTATTGCGATAAACTCGTGTTGAAAAGTCGTATTTTGTGAATACCTTGCGGCTGAACAAGATCTTATTTTTATAGAGACAAGATATATGTTTTATTTTAAACTCTTGGTTCCTTCATCTTACGCCTCCAGCAAGATTACTCCATCCCATAAGTCTCCACTGCATCTTTAAAGGCAGGTTTTATTTAATATCACGTCAGTTCAACAGTTATGGTCTCCAATTATGTACGGTAAAAATGTATTGGAAATGGGAGGATGCAACCTTTCGTCCATTTTTCTATTGTATTTTTTTTTAGCTATTTGGGGTTTTAAAATACATCTCTGTGGAAGGGTAAACCCCACCCCCTAATGGAGCCACTTGTTGGCCGTGGGTGTCGACCTGTGATTCTTAAGGACAGAATCCTGGTGGCTGAGCAGTCCATGACATGCAACACTCCACTTTTTCTCTTACTTAGGCTAGACGAGTGGTTGGAGAGATCCCCATCCGATCAATCGGCTGGCCACGTCAAGCCCTAGCACCTATATGATTGTCCCGACCCTATTGTCCTTATGGCAAACTCCCAACCCTTTTTATCATATATGTGCGAGAAGTCCATGGCTGTGGAGTACCCTTTCATCACCAGTACTTCTAGATCAACTCTGCCCCGGAGTGGTAGTACCACTTGATAGGAAATGGATTTGTTCAAGACTGCACGCAGCCTCATTGTGTAGTTTTCATCTAGCTTTTTCGCTATGTGTTTCATTAAATTCCAAGTGATGCAGTCATACAGTAGCACTGATGGATACTCGCTTTTTGTTTTAGGGAAACTACGGGTAGCGAAGTTCAAATCCTGAACAAGACAAGTTTGCATTTCCCATAGAGCTGATACCATTGGGAAACGTATGTTGGAGATTTTTGTGATGTAAAGTGTGCACCAGTTCCCCACCTGAATTTATATATTAGTCAAGGTCACGTGGTTTATTCCTCCAGCCAATCACTAGCCATACTGCGTGGCTGATACACTACTTAAACCACCACACTGGCCATAATTCTAATTGCACTCATTGAAGAGGGACTTACAATACTCAGGATTACCAGACGATTACCAATACTCAGGACTCTTTACCAAAGAATTACCAAGGATCCAATTCCACTAGACAGCATGGCCCATAAGATTGTAACAAGGTATGAATCCAACTATTCTCCCTCCAGCTATGGGTAAATAGTAGAGCAGACAGGACTTTTTAACCTTAATATAGCAACTGGACAGAAAATTCTGAATTCAACTAAAATCTACTTAAAAAATGATCTTGTGTTGTTTGTGTCATGGAGTTGGGTTGGATACCATGAGTAGCAGCATGGTGGATGTAAAGCAAGACGGGTGAACCCAAAAGCGGGTTAACGGCACCCTTCACAGGATTCTGGGCGGATGAACCTCATGGGTCAACGGCCAGGAAACTACTGCTATTTATCTCTAAGAGTGGCGTCTATTGAAGAGTTTACACAAAAAACAACATAAGATAGTTTGGTTTGGTTTGTTTTACGGCATATCAACCTCAGTGGGTCATTTAATGCCGACAAAGTTTTCAAGTGAATTCATTTTTAAATGGATACTCAATTTTTTTATAAACACATTTTTCTATTTAACCCATAGATGGACCCTAACAGGTACTACCACTTCACAACGTTCAAAATGATTTTAAAAAGTCAACACAAACAGATGTTAGAAATGAGACCCTAACAGACACTACTACTCCAGATCAGAGTGGACCTGGGAGTAATGGAGAAACTTTGCGACCTCAAAATGAGGATACGTAGCGTTGCCTCTCCGTGTGGCAACGTACCTTTTCTTACGCCCCTTATTTTAGTTCAGGACCCTCTCTGTTCTTCGCGGTAAGCCACTTTGAAAAAGGAAAGAACGCAAATCATTTATTTACCGCTTTATTCTCGCCGACAGATCGTAGCTAGCAGTAAACCGTAGAAGAGAGGGGAATAAAGGGGGATTTGTTTTCCCTCACTAGAAGTATCTAGAATGTGAAAGAAAGAGAGAAATACTGTTCGGCGGACGAGGTTTCTGAATTCGGCTAAAAACAATCTCCCTGGTCTAACGCTAGCGAAAAGGGGATATACTCCCTCGCTGTTTGGCTGATACCGACAATAGGCCACACCGCTGACTTTACTTAAACAGGTTTGAATTCAGATTTGAATTGAAAAACTGAGGTGGAACGCTACACATACCATCAGCTCCCAGATCTGCTTGCACAAGCTACTTATGCGCTGGGCCGGTATCGAACACGGAACCTTCCGATTTCTAGGCGGATGCTCTATCGACAGAGGTAAATTTTGCTCTGTTTAAAATTTGCAGATATGTTGAGTAAATGCATAAATAAATAAATTTAATTTTTTTTTTGATTGAAATAGATCACTAAATAGGCCTGAGCCTATTCTAGTAGTGACCACCCCAAGCGGAGAATTAAGAGATTTTTTAATTCAGAGTTTTCCTTCTCCTAGACTGGTTGCCTAACCAAAGTTAAAGAGCCCAGTCTGCCCAATTATTTACCCCTAACTGGAGATAGAATAGTTGGATTCATACCTTTCCCCCAGAGTATTAGCGCTATGTGAACTGTGGCTTCGTCCAGAATTGAACTCGGGTCCGACGTCCATTTTCTACGACTCTAACCAGTACACCACCGCATTTTACAGGACACCACCTTTTTGGCATGGGTGATGGGGAGGGGGGTCCTGTACAAAGGATGCAGTATTCTAGGCCGCGTCGAAAGGTCGGTGTTTGGTATAGATAATATTTGTTTAGGTTGTAGCGATAATACGAAGAAATGTAATTACATATCCTCAACATTTTTGTCAATGCGAGGCGAAATCGCGTGCGTGGTTGAAGGTAAATATAAGAAATGCTGATGACATCCATAACTTTGTCCAAACGTGTTAATCGTGGGCAGTTTGAGAGTGATGAGAGAGGTGCCATGTGCGCAGGCGCAGAGCAAAGGCGATAAATTTCCCAACTGAGGAAAAGTACAAACAAAACAAAACAAAAAAAGGGGCAAAACAAACAATTGTTTGAAGCAATTATAATCGGACATTATCGTCATGTTTTCATTTCTTTGAATCCCCCCACCCCCATTGTTTTGTGGGTGGGTGACTCCCCCCGCCCCCATTGTTTGTGGGTGGGTGACTCCCCCGCCCCATTGTTGTGGGTGGGTGACTCCCCCGCCCCATTGTTTGTGAGTGGGTGACTCCCCCCACCCCCATTGTTTTGTGGTGGATGACTCCCCCCACCCCCATTGTTTGTGGGTGGGTGTTCGTTGATGGCGTAATCTACATCTTGGTATGTCCAACTTTGGTTTGGTTTCTTTGTTTAATGGCATATCAACTTTCGTGTGTTATTTAATGCCAAAGCCATTCTACACACTTTAAGTTTCTTTACACGGTTTCTAACCAATTGTGTATTATTTTTAAATCTTCATTCAACCACATACAATCAACTTACAAAAAGGTTTGGTTTCTTTGTTTAATAGCATACCAACCTTTGTGGGTTATTTAATGCCAAAGCCATCCACACACTTTAAGTTTCTTTACACATTTTCTAACCAATTGTGTATTATTTTTTTTTTAGATCTTCATTCAACCACATTCAATCATCCATTCAACCCAATTACAAAAGGTTTTGTTTGGTTTCTTTGTTTAATGGCATATCAACCTATATTGGTTATTTAATGCCAAAGCCATCATACATACTTTGAATTTTTGTTTTATACATTTTCAAACCAATTGTGTATTTTCACTAAAATCTTCATTCAACCACATACAATAATCCATTTAACCACATACAACCAACTTACAAAAAGGTTTGGCTTTTTTGTTTAATGGCATATCAACCTTCGAGGGTTATTTAATGCCAAACCCATCCTTGTATGTATTCACGATACATACAACGATATGACGATAACCATTACACACAAACACCTGACTTAGTCTATAGTCTAAATATCTATTTCCTTTCAACGTTGATTTTGGTGGGTTGGGTTTTACGGCATGTCAACCCTTGTTGGGTTATTTTATGCCAAGACGTTTTGTTCTATTCATACTTGATGGGTATTCAATTTTAAGCTCAATTTTAAAAACATTTTTCCAAACTCAGTTTTTTCTATTTAACCCAGAGATGGTGCCCTAACAGATACTACCACTCCGGGTCAGGGTGGATCTGGGAGCAATGGGATAAAGGGGTACTCCACATTCCCTAGACCTCCAGAATTGGAACTTCACCATTAGATGCAGTTTAACGTTATACCCAGGACACTACTAAACATTTAGTCACCGCCTTCTAGGATATATATGATAAAAAAGGGTTGGGGGTTTGCCATAAGGGCAATTGGTTTAGGACAATCATATAGGTGACCAGCCGATTGATCGGAGCAATACATTTAGAAAGTGCATAATGCAATATACAGTTCAATTCAAAACTGTATGATAATTATGCGGGTGTAGCGATTGTCTGCCCTTGTTTGGTCTGGAAGAGTTATCTTCCCTTATGTTTCAGTTTTGACCGCTAGGCGCCCCTGACTATTTAATCAGGGAAGCGCCAAGTTTGAATTCTCTTTGTCTTCGGACTTCAACCAACACAGATGGCTTAGACGTTTGCGTCTTCACCCTTTCAGGTGGGTGGCTTTCGCCATCCATCCTGTCTTTAGTAAGTGACATTACTTAATGGACTCTCCTACTTCTGTAGGATGACATTCTACCCTCTTCACAATACGTTTATGTATGATTCTAACTGCTATATTGTATCTTGTCTCCTATATGTGTTGCTTATGTACCTTATCTTATACATGTATTCATGTATTTTCTCCACGTGCTCATTAAATTCCGTTGTTACATTTCACACTCTTTTCGGAATATTGTTTGTACATATATGTACCCACGTTGGGAGGCCTCTAAGCCAACCAACCAACTATAATCAACTTTAATACCTTTTCAATCTTACATGGGTTTTGTGTATTTATATCATCCAAGTGCTTACCCCCACGGGTTATACATTCCTGAAGCTTCACCTTCACTGTTTACCAAGTCATTGCTTCTGATATTGCTGTGATTTCAGAATGAATAAAATATATTAATTCGTCATTTGTCTACGGCTTGCTGTCTTGAACAAATCTTGGAAGCAGTACCCTACAAAAAAATACAGCTGTACGGCCACTTACCCCCTATCATAATCGATGGAGTAGCATATTAATTTTGTAATGTAGTGAAAAATGTTTAAAGTTAAACAAATAATTCTGGGGAAGAGTCCTGGAAAATAACCAGTTTTTTTTGTTTTTGTTTTTTTTTTTTGTTTTTTTTTTAATTTTTTAATGTTTTTTTTTGTTGTTGTTGTTTTGACCCCTAGTTGACCTGGATGTAATATTCTGATTCGTACGGAATATCACGTGACTGAAATCGACGGGAAAGTTGTTGGGTTGACTGTTGACGGTCGGCGTTATTAGATGCAAAACATGGGGTCTTCTGAGTTCTTCGCCGCATACATAAGGTTGGTTGGCTGGTTGGTTGGATTTTACAGCATGTCAAACCTTGTTGGGTTATTCTATACCAAAGAAATTTTGTTTTATTCATTCTTAATGGGTATTCAATTTCTTTTAAACTGAGCCTCCAGGTACGCCTCGCGGGAAGTAACTCCAAGGGGGATAAATCTGTTGAGTGAACCGGGCAGAGTTCACTATGAAAGGAGCCATGGGAAAAATATCTCAGATGTTCGCTATTCCACATTTAATATTGCCGGTTACGCCACCTAGTGGCTATTTCCAGGCACGGGAGGTAATTCCCTTTCGAGTCCCCTTGAAATGGAATGGCTCCCATCTGCTTACAGCTATTTATGTCTGCGCGGCCACAATTTTTAAATTCAGCTGGACACTATATTAGTGTTACTAGCAAGAATAGGCGTCCTCCGGGCGTATTTAAGTTTTAATGTAATAAAATATATTAAATTAGAAAGACTTACGAAATTAAATAAGAACGCATATATAAAAATACTTATTTTATTTACATTTTAATTGGATTTTATATAAAATCAATCACAGGATTGGTTTTAATACGTCGGAGAATAAAAATACACTAAGTAATTATTTATTAAACCCGGTTTTGTTAAAAACAGTATGCAAATTAACCACATCATATACTATGTAAACCTTTATTTCTTAGGGATATAAAGACACATTGTAGGGTTTTAAATTCACTAATAACATGAGTTATTTTGAAGCAAATCTGTGTTTCTTCGCGTACTCACCTTGTATGTGCGTTACGTAGGTGTATTCCACACCCATGTTTTTTAGCGTGCGTGCACTTTTCTTGTGTGTTCGTTACATGCGTGTGTTTACACACGTCTTCTTCCGTGTATGTGCGTGCCTGCGTGTTCATTGCATGGATTTGTCCCTTAGGATACTTATCTAGTGTTGTGCTTTACGTGGGTGCGTCAGCGCATATACCTTCTTGTGTGCACGTATTTACTGACATCCCACATGTCAGTCGAACAAAAGGATCATTATAGTGGGGAACCACGCACAAACCGAAGTTCATGTGTGTCTTCTTGTGTGTATGCGTGTTTGTGGGCGCGTGTGAGTGTGTGTGTGTGTGTGTGTGTGATAGGATTTATTGTGTAGCTATGTTTGTGGGCGTATCCTCCCTTTGTGTGCGTTAGGTTGGTGTCTCAGGACACATATTTGTGTGTGTGTGGTGTGTTTGCGTGCTTGCGTATGTGTGACACGGTTCAGTGTGTGTGCATGTGTGACAGTTTTTGTGTGTGTATGTGTCTCTTGGCGCATCCTTCTTGTGTGTGCGTTACGTGGGTGTTTGTTCATTGTGTATATAGTATCACGAATGTATTTCTAAGAATACTTTTCTTGAATGTGCATTACGTAGATATCTTGTTCTCATATGTGTGTGCGCGCGTGGATATGCGATCGTGTTTATTGCATGTGTGTTTCATGTATAAGCACACATATCTTTCTTGTACTCATGTAGTTGTGTGAAAGTGTGCGTAGGTCTTATTGTGAATATGTGCGCGTGTGAGTGTTTGACTGAGTTCATTGCATGCATGTGTCTCTTTTTTGTGCATTACGTAGGTATGTCAGCGCACGTATGTGTTTATATGTGTGTGTGTGTGTGTGTGTGTGTGTGTTTTTATATTTGTGTGTGTGTGCATATGTGTGACATGGTTTTGTGTCTTTTGGTGTATCCTTTTTGTATGTACGTTAAGTGGGTGTATCAATGAAACGAATTAAACTTGTAAATAAATTTAAAAAATAAAACAGAACCAGCATAAAGGTAAGAAACAGAAAAATAAGAAGTAAATAATAAAACAAAACAAAACAAAAACAATCGAAAATCGTAAATTAAGAAAGAAACAGTTAAAATAATAAGAAAATATTAAATAAAAGTAAAAAATAAATAAATAAAACAAGCGAAAATGGTGAATTAAGAACGAAAGAGTTGAAATAATGGAAAATCTAAAAGAATAAAAATAAAGAAGCTAAAATGGTAAGTTAGGAAAGAAACAGTTAAAGTTAGAAGAAAATATATGATAAAAAATTAAAAATAAAATTGTTTTGATTTTAGTTATATTGCCTAAACATGCACTATTTTTTTGGTAGTTGTTTCTTAAGATCCGTTGTAAACGTGCCGTTGGTGTATTATATAGCCACAACCGATTGGACGTATTAGGCCACAGTCCCAGAGGCGAAAAGTGCGTTACTTTTTAAAATCCGTCGGCACTAATCTCATTGGCTAATTTTGATTTCGGATCTAAGTAGTTTTTATACGTATTTTACTCATTTAAAACTTTAATTGATTAATTATAAAACCAAGATACCTATGTGCGAAAAGTAAGTCTACTCTTTTTGGGATTTTATCTTAATAATTACGTAATAATTATTGAGCCATCTTTTACATCCGACAGAACTGAACGAAAATCGCGTTGGAACTGTGGCCTATATACTGTTCTTGTGTGTGAATAACGTAGGTGTATTAGTGCACATATCTGTGTGTGTGTGTGTGTGTGTGTGTGTGTGTGCGTGTGTGTGTGTGTGTGTGTGTGTAAACGCTCATATCGTTTTGTACTCAAGTGGATGGGTGTAGGTTTTTAGCTGTTTAGGCAAATGCCGGTGTATTTCGGCTTATATGTCTGTGTGACGATAAATAATCACCACTGGTCTCTCTTTTTTGAGTAAGGTTTCCACCCTCCGAGGAGATCAAAGAACGCCATTAATGTTTTCTCTCTAATGTCACCGACGTATGAAATTCCGTTATTTGACTTGTTGCCCCCCCCCCCGGGTAAGGCACCTACCGTTTATTACCATTCGACACTGGCAAGGAATCACTTCAAGGGAATATCTATATATTTATATCTATATCTCAATATATCTATCTATCTATCTATCTATATATATATATATATAATATATATAATATATATATATATATATAAATAGAGGAAGTTTGGTATGTACGTGTCGACGTATAAAGTCCATAAGACGAGAGGTCACTCTGATTCGAAATATTGCATAAACATTAATATCCAAAAAAAAAACTTTGTAAATTTTGTTTTTTTAATGTGTTCTCAGATACAGAACTTAACGCCACTTAATCGTTTCTATTTCTATTCTAACTATGTGACTCAATTTGATCGAAAAAATGTAGATGTTTATTTATGCTATTACTTTACTACATACCGACAACCACACACACACATAATCATGCACAGACATCATGTTTCGACGTTTACGTCTCATCAGTGTGGCTAGAGTTAACAGCTATTTCTGGCCGAGAGCGAAACCTGGCTGACTTTTCAGCCGTCCGACCCCTTTCCACTCGGCCGTCTGTAGCTGTCATTTTAACAGGCGAACATTTCAACTGATAAATACATACATCGGTAGATGTATGTTACGACCATCTAGAGAACACGAGTCTGTAAACAACAGATGAGTAATGCCTTACGTTAAACCGGTGAAAGTTCGTTAAAATCGCCTGTAGAGCGCTCTACCAGGTTCCGGGAGCATATAACAGTCATCCCACACACACACACACACACACACACACACACACATATATATATATATATATATATATGTGTGTGTGTGTGTGTGTGTGTGTGTGTGTAGACATATCAACAAATCTCTCTGGTGCCACCTACCACCCGACCCTAATTAATCCCATGTTTCCTGCACCTCTATTTTAAAGTAACTGATTGTATCATTATTATTTTACATCTGAATGCCGCGTGCATCATTACATGTTATGTCTTTGATTGGATCTTTGGAGTAAACGATCACCTGAACACACGTCATGTATGCAAACGCTTGACCAACCACTTTTACTATTATCTCGTCTGACGATTGTGTAATACACATTAATCTGGAGTAATGGTAATATAGCTCCACAATCTTGTATTTTAGGTTTTAAACCTGTTTAGTTATTTTGACATTGAGCAATTTTATAAGCAAACACCTTTTTTATTTGTTTTCCTTCATTATATCTACTAGCAAAAATATGCACCCTCGGGTATTTAAGTTTAGATTAGAAAAATATTGTTGGCACCCTCCGTCTATTAAAGACGATGGCGTAGAGTCCACTTTTTTTATCTAGAGCTATGTGAGTGGCTGAACAGACCAATTTTTGAATGACAATCTCTGGTACAGTGACTGCAAACAAAAGGTGATGCATGCTGGAGATGCTGTTGTCTCTCTTTCCTTTTAACTCTCTTTTCTGTGGTGGCTTTTTTCTTCTCTTTTTCATTCCTTTTCGTTCCTTTTTTGACGAGGAGGCGCCAGGTCGTACGGTATTTTGCACAAGCCTCCCATGTGATTATGTCGATGTGGCGTGTCACTCTTATTTTAATTATATTCTAATTGATTTCTACATAATATTATTCATAGGATTGGTTTTAATACGTTGGAGAATTTAACAATAATATTAGAGATCAATAACACCAAGTAATTATTCATTAAACAAGTTTTTTTTTAAACCAGTATGCAAATTAACCACACCTTATATTAAGTAAAGCTTTATTCTTTTCCCAACTGAGGATTGGATCATTCACAATATTTGGCATACCAATTTCCAGAGTCTCTTTCTGGTTCCAATGCTGTTCTTAAATCTGTTGCTAGTTAATATTTCTGCCAGGAAGACCTATTTTTTTTGGATTAACGCCAAAGAAAACCCATCAGACTAGGATTACCAACTCACTACAGACTTGCATTATGGGATTAAACCCCGAAAAACAAATCTGGAGCCGACGTCCCTCAGGTAGTATGACGCTGAAATCCAGTGCAACCAAGCAACTCCTGCGACACTACCGTTGCCAATACAAACTGCATTGGCTTCTTACCTTTCCTTTGGATCAGAGCGGCAGTGTGGACAGGGGGGATTTGCTGTCTGGGCAACAGCTCATCCTCCATACCAAACCGCTCAGGCTACGTTGTTCCACAAAAAAATGGACACTACTCCATCGTCTCTCGTAGACGGAAGTATGCCAACATCAACAACTTAGTTGACCGAAGAGGAAGTCCACACAAATTGTCCAGTTGTGCTCGTAGTATTTTAGAAGGTCTATTATAGTTTTAATGTCATTATGCTCTTCTCGTTAACACACTGAATGACCTATTGGAACAGCTGCATAGACATTGCCATTACGTTATAGAACAGACATCGGGCTACGTTTAGAACTATCTAGGAATAATCTCCAATCATTTGATTATACAATGGAATTCCTAATTCTTGGAAAAGACCCAAGATATTATGACAATAAACAAACTTATTCCACAATAACTTCTTCCCGACTTGGGAAGTATGAAACTTTTGTGTTTTGTTCCGTATAACCTTTACTTGCTATCTAGAAGCTGAAATTTCTGCTTCATTTTTGGAGAGACCCAAATCACACACAAGGTTATTCAACTTTGGTTGGTTAAACTGCTGAGGTGTTGATGGCTTTGATGTAGCATAAGAAGAATCATTGAATCTGTCAGTATTTCTTGAGTTACATCATCAGTCTCTTGCATTCCGTCGATAATCTCTTCTTCAGATGGAGACAACTCAATAAAAACTGGAACTAGTAGCTCATCAGAGTGCAGAGTAGATTGAATTGCTGATGGGATTCTAAGAAGTGATTTTATGTCTGTTTTTTTTTGCTAATGCCTTTTGTATTGACCAGCCCAAAATAGAAATCAGTAGTGTGGTCCTTCGGTTCCCACCAGGTTATGAGAATTCCGAAAGGTAAACCCTTACATTTCCCTTTCGTCCAGTCACGCAGCATTTCGTCACAGTTATGACATACAGTATAGGGGCCCATTCCTTGTCTTGGTCACCAAGAGTAAGTCCGAAGTACGCTTTATAGGCTCGCTTCACAAACAATGTCATATTACGCCTCTGGTGAATAAGTGTGACATATCCATAGCAGAAATCACTTGGGTTATTCATACATTGATGTCTTCTTGTAGCCATGATCAAATTTGACAGAATAAAAAAATAGATATGCCTATTGATAACAGAAACGAGTAAGTAATTTATTTAGCTACAAAATATTAAAAAGTAATACCTCAAATTGCATGAAAACTCGTACATACAGAACACAATTGTTTCCATATTTGAAATCAGCAGATCAAAATTAGTAAAAAAAACAGTAAAAATGAAATTCGTGCAACTGAGACTTTCAAAAAAATTGTTACCTTGTGTAATCTGTGTACTCTAATGAGTCAGTTCGTCTGACTCATTAGATTTATCTTTATTATTTGCTCTACTTAGGTATTGAGCACTTTTTACTTATTAGCTTTAGTCTCCTGGCGGTTTTATATGAATATATATATCTTATATATATATATATATGCATATAAATTGTTTTTCTTTTGGCCAAAATATTGTACCAATAGATTATTTTTTGTTGGTACGATTATCTTGGTCTTTTCTTTTTTTCCAAAAATTGTTTTCTCCCCGGTTGATGTTTGGTAGTATATTTTTACAATCAAACTATTTGCCGGGTTTTTTCTCACCGCGAGGATTTACCAATAAGTTTGGTATATATATATATATATATATATATATATATATATATATATATTATATATATATATATATATATATATATAATTTAATATACCAAGCGTGTTGGTAGATCCTTGCGGAGAGAAAAAAACAGCAAATAGTTTGATTGTAAAAATATACTACCAAACATCAACTAGGGAGAAAAAAATTTTGAAAAAAAAGAAAAGACCAAGATATTCGTACCAACAAAAAATAATCTATTGGTACAGTATTTGGCCAAAAGAAAAAACAATTTATATGTATATATATGTATATAAGATATATATATATATTCATATAACCGCTAGGAGAAGCTAATCTGTAAAAAGTGCTCGATACCTAAGTAGAGCCAAGTAATGAGTCAGATTTTAGCCCTGAAGAGCTTTATGCGAAACTAATAGTAGGTTCGTCTGACTCAGTAGATTATCTTTTATATATATATATATATATATATATATATATATATATATATATATTATAAAAAAAGAAGGTCCGCAAAATGTATTTTGTTCTCAGAAAAAAATGTTAATTCTTTTTTTTTTTTTAATTTTTAATTCTTTTAAAAAAATTTTCTGAGAACAAAATACATATTGCGGACTTCTTTTTTTTATAAAATATTGAATTTTTTTCCCGTTGGAACCAGAACAACATTTTATATATATATATATATATATATATATATATATATATATATAGAGAGAGAGAGAGAGAGAGAGAGAGATTTAAGATGAATAAGAATCATTGTGTGAATTACTTTATTCTGTATGAATAGATGTTGTCAGCAGGTGTATGTGTCAAGTATTTTCTTTTTTCTTTCTTTACCTTTTCTTTTTTTTCTTTTTTTTTTTTTAATCTTGTTATACCATTCTTTTTTTCTAGAACCAAATATTTAGAGTGAAAAATAAATATTGAATAAAATCTCTTTCATGACGATAAAGAAAAAAGTGTCCGAATTTTCCCTCCTAATCACCAATTAAATAATGTCTTGAAGATGCGCAATAATTTATTCCCAACAGGTTTCTTCCGAAAAAAAAAAGTCTTTTTTCTCTCTCCACAAAATTCATTTCTCGTATAACAGGCACCGTGTGATGTTCCTGTGTAGTGGAGAGTTTTTGGTTTTTGGTTTTATTTGGGTTTTTTTTTTCTTCTCCGAGTCACGTTCTAAATTCCCCAGAGATTGTTACATGCGGAGAAAATGCCAACAGCAAACAGCCAACTGTGCACAAAAATGACATTTGCATAGATAGATAGATAGATAGATAGATAGATAGATATGAACAGATTTAGATAGATATATAGATAGATATGAACAGATTTAGATAGATAGATAGATAGATAGATTGATAACAGGCTGGCAATAGATAGATAGATAGATAGATAGGTATGAATAAACTGAGGTTAGATAGATATGAACAAAGATATAATATATATATATATATATATATATATATATATATATATATATATATAATATATTAACAGGCTAGGAGTAGATAGATAGATAGATAGATAGATAGATATGGATATACTAAAATAAAGAGAAAGAAAGAGACTGTGTGTGAGAGAAAGAGAGAGAGTAATTGATAAATATAGATGGATATATAAAGAGAGACTTTGATAGGATAGATAAATAGAGATTAACAGAGATTGAGATAGATAGAGAGGGAGTGAACAGACTGAAATAATTAGAGAGAGAGAGAGAGAGAGAGAGAATCAGACTGAGATATGTAGATAGGTATATAGATGAAGAGAGACAGGCAGACAGACAGAGTATGAACAGATATTCTTACGTAATATCAGTAGGATACAAAAATAACTTCTTATATCCTTAAAGGTAGAAGTGCCATAAGAAAACACTAACCCCTCTCTCTCTCTCTCTCTCTCTCTCTCTCTCTCTCTCTCTCTCTCTCTCTCTCTCTCTCTCTCTCTCTCTCTCACACACACACACACGTGCACAAACACACGCACACTATATATATATGTATATCTATATACATATAAATATATATATATATATAAGTTACATTCGGGTGGGGGGGGCATTTCCTTTACACGCGTCTCTCTTTAGCATTAATTAGTTGTTGATTATATTTTTCTTCAAAGTTTCACTTCGTTTAATCACTGGCGCGTTTTCTCGTGGGGTGCGGTGGGAGTGGAGAATATTGTGATTGAACAAACACGATATTACGAAACAAAAGGCAAAGAAAAATCAAGTGAAATAAGTTAAAACTTTCTCGAAGACTAAACATCACGAATCATTTGTAAAATGAATTCCACCGACAGACAACACTGGAAAATCTGTTCACGATTTGCCAATGTTGCTGAACGCCGGCTACAAATCAGAGGAGCGCCATCTTTTTAAAAAATTAAAAATGGCGGACATCTTTTTTTTAAAGAGCTCATCTTTAAATGTTATCCGTGACAAGTCGGTTTAGGAGAAGCAAAAACAACTTTATCTCTGAATCTACGCATTGAATGATTAATTAATAATATAGAAAATCATTAAATCTGTAATAATTCATTGCTGTGAAACATAGATAAGATAAGTGACAAATAACTTTAATATATATATATATATATATATATATATAACATTAATATATATATAACATTAATATATATATATATAACATTGATATGGGTAAATAGTAGGGTGGACTTGGCTCTTTGGCCTTGTTATGGCTACCAGTCTAGTAGTAGGAAAACTCTGAATTCAAACCTGTTAAATTCTTCTTAAAAATTGACCTTGTGTCACATCCTGCTTGTGCGGAAGGATTGGGTAATATACATATGTATGAAATAGTTCACATTGCGCTAATACCCTTTGGAAAGGTATACATCCGATTATTTGTTACATAATTGATGGTTTGCCTATGAATTATGTACGATAGTGCAGTTAAATCAAAATAACGGTTTTGTGGAAAAATACGAGGAATTAATAACATTTAACCCTGTAACGTGAGAAAGTTTAGAGAAATCAGATTTGGCTAGGTGACTGGACGAGTAATATGTATGATGACATCCCTCGTCCAAATAGTCAAATGAAAGAAAGCAAAAAAAGATAAACAAATACTTGGATCTTGCCAGAGAAGTGAAATAACTGTGGAACATTAAAGTGACAGTATTACCAATTGTTGTTGGAGTACTGGAAACTGCTCCAAAAGTTCTGGAAAAAAATAAGGGAACTGGAGATCATAGGAAGAATAGACCACAGCACTGTTAAGATTAGTCAGAATAATTAGAAGATGCGCGTGGTGTAATGGTCATGGGAAATAGACTCGTCGCCCCGAGTTCAAATCCTGGACGTGATAATTGCATTTCACTTGGGAAAGGTATGAATCCTACTCTCCCTCCAGCTATGGATAAATAGTAGGGTAGACTGGGCTCTTTAACCTTGGTTAGGCAACTGGTGTAGGAGAAGGAAAACACTGCTAAACTCCGCTTAAGAAATTGACCTTGTGTCACATCCTACTCGTGTGGAGGGGTTGGTAAATATATATAATACTTAGAAGAGTTCTGGAGAGATGAGGAAACTTGCTGTTACTTGTTACATAACTGATGGGTTAACTATCAGTTGTGTACAGTAGTGTAGTTAAATCAAACTGACAGTCTAATGAAAAAATACAGAGATTTTGATTGATAACATTTAACCCTATATGAACCCCTTTTCTGATTGAACGAGCCAACGTGAGAAAGTTAGTTTAGAGAAATCAGTTTTTGGCTGGCCGCTGAACAAGACGGATCGCAATGTCGATCTGTCCATTCGAAACCAAAATCTCCGCACGTTTGAGGTGATCTAGAATTTATAAAAATAAAAGAGCTCTAACGAAAAACAACAAAGTCTTGTGTTGGTTAATCAAAAACTACGCAACAACACAAGACGTCCCAAGATCAAGTCAAGAGGAATCTCGAGGCAAAGACCAGAATAACAGATAACAGCCCCCCCCTCCCAGAGTTAGACGATCGATAGATCCAACTAAGAAGCCTGTAACCAATCCCAAATCCAGATAACAGATGGAAGATAGCAGATCACCAGACGGACAGATCCAGCTACGCAGATATAACATGACAAATACAATTCCAATTCAATCCAGATAATATAAAAGATAATGCTGCGTCTCGATTTAAAGAATGGCTATGTAACACATTCTCCCTCGTGCTATGGGTAAATAATAGGACAGACTGGGATCTTTAATCTTGGTATGGCAACCAGTTCAGCTTAAGAAAAACTCTGAAATTAAACCCGTTAAACTCCGCTTAAGAATTGACCTTGTGTCGCTTCCTGCTCGTGTGGAGGAGTTGGGTAAATACATATAAGACACCAATTCTTTGATTAAGGGGTCCAATGAAAATGAAAATATTTTTTCTGTAAAATTATAGTTTCAGTTACTGGAATCTACAACTATCGACCGACACTTCATGGGGTCGGGGTTTTTATGCGAAGGGGTTGGAAAATCTCGATAAATCTCCGTTATTCTGCAGCTGTATTGATACCTTTTAAAATACGCAATAATCAATTATATAGAATTCTTCTTCTGTTTCTCATCTAATTTTGTGTTCCAAATTTGACGTAGAAATCCAACTTAAAATTCATGACTTCATGTCCACGCCAACCAACACACACACACACACACACACACACACACACATATATATATATATATATATATATATATATATATATATATATATATATATATATCCGAATAATTCTTTACCGAAATTCACTTGTCATTATTATCTTCTATAATTATCGAATTTTAAGCGATATACGCATTGCAATTGCCTTCAAGCAAAAATATGAATAATAATATATACTTTATCCAACAATGCTTCTAAAAAAAAACATCCAAAAATCTTATTTCCTTCACCGAAGACCATAAGGCCCGGGTTTGTTATTATTCACTCAACGTCCCTTACCTCATATGGTAGAGACGTATCAGTATCATTGACAGGTTAATTTCGCAAGAATTGTCCCGTGCTGTATCGTGGCCGAGGCAGTATGGTTTCTGACTATCCTGTTGAAGTCCTGGTTTCGATTTCTGTCGGAGGGAAATCGTTAGTATACATCGCTGATGAGACTTAATAAAGTTGAAAGTCTGTACGATGTTCTACACACCGAATAATTCTTTACCGAAATTCACTTGTCATTATTATCTTCTATAATTATCGAATTTTATGCGATATACGCATTGTAATTGCTTTCAAGCAAAAATATAAATAATAATAATAATATATATATATATATATATATATATATAATATATATATATATATATTGTTGAGGGATCCACGTATGCTTCTCGTTGATATTATAAGTGTGTTTATATATGTATATATATCCGTCAATTGGTGGTACATAATTTTTGTTTGGGCTTTAGTGTGAAGCATTACAAATTAAGAATATTAGAAACTCGGTTTTTAAGTGTTACCGAGTTTCTAATATTCTTAATTTTTAATGCTTCACATTAAAACCCAAACGAGAAATATACCACAGATATATATATATATATATATATATATATATATATATATATATAAACACACACACACACACACACACACACACATATATATATATATATATATATATATATATATATATATATCTTATTATAATGGAGATTGTGTGTTTTTCTGTCTGTAACCGAAACTATATTACTAATCGAGTCACAATTAACATCCTTTTTTTCATCACATTCTTCATGATTTTATTTATATTTAAACCTCAATTATTAATAAAATTGCTTCACCTTTTTATTAGTGTTGTCCATATCTACATGATATTTTCCACGTACCCCACTTGTACGGGTCAGGCACAAGGCCCTATTTATGTGGGACCACCCACAAGCCGAAGCTCATGGGGTGGCGGGTGAAAAATTGCGTCGATCCCGTCGGCATTCCCCCTCAAGGGGGGCGCCTCAGGCGCTGGGCAATAAACCCAGCCCTGCCCCTTTAAATCAAGGGGGCAGGTGTTGCCTGGGGGGATGGCCTCCTGGGATCGACGCCGTTAATTATATCAATGGTCCAGAGGCCGAAGCCACTGTTGACCATATCTGATATTTTCCACGTACCCCACTTGTACGGGTCAGGCACAAAGGCCCTATTTATGTGGGACCACCAACAAGCCGAGACTCATGGGGTGGCAGGTGAAAAATTGCGTCGATCCCGTCGGCATTCCCCCTCAAGAGGGGCGCCTCAGGCACTGGGCAATAAACCCAGCCCTGTCCCTTTAAATCGAGGGGGCAGGTGTTGCCTGGGGGATGGCCCCCTGGGATCGACGCCGTTAATTATAGCAATGGTCCAGAGGCCGAAGTCACTGTAGACCAAATCTACATGATATTTACCGCGTGCCCCACTTGTACGGGTCAGGCACAAAGTCCCTATTAACGTGGGACCACCCACAAGCCGAAGCTCATGGAGTGGCAGGTGAAAAAATTGCGTCGATCCCATCGGCATTCCCCCTCAAGGGGGGCGCCTCAGGCACTGGGCAATAAACCCAGCCCTGCCCCTTTAAATCAAGGGGGCAGGTGTTGCCTGGGGGGATGGCCCCCTGGGATCGACGCCGTTAATTATATCAATGGTCCAGAGGCCGAAGCCACTGTTGACCAAATCTACATACTAATAACATGCTATTGTATTTATATATACAAAAAATAGCGGTTTGCAGTGTGAACGGGAAGGCTAATTTGCATATTGATATTAAAAATGTGATTTTATTAAATATGTGCTTAGTATTATTGATTTCTAACTGAATATAAGCAAAAATCTCTCCAATGAATCTTAAATGAAATCCATTAACAAGAAAAAATAACTGTCATTTTATTCTTTATTTCCTAATTTAACTAAATAGTTAAATAAGTAAAATTCAGCAATGAAAGACGGCAGTGATGGAAGAGTAAGTTTCATTTCTATTTTTCTATTATAACCCCACTCTTTTTCAAATCTTTTTATCTGCATTCTTATTAGACTTTCTAATTTAATACGATATTTCATTACATTAAAACTTAAATACTTGCACCCGGAGGGTGCATATATTTGCTAGTATATATAATAGACCACCAGCGTTATTTAGCGTCCCCTTAGTGACAAAAGTAAAATAATTATTTAGACAAATGATAACAAATAACCGTCTTGATAATGGTCCAGAATAGAACCGAAAATACTTGGTTTACTAATAAAAACTCTTTCGAATAACTTATTAATTCCTTTCAAAATGATAAAATCAAAACATTGTTAGGAAACTTGAAAGAAAAAGAAGAAAAAAGAAGAAAACAATAAGGATTCTATTATTTTAACCAAATTTGTTTGAAATATATATATATATATATATATATATATATATATATATATATATATAATAGAAAAGCACGAAGTGTTCCAAAAGATGAGGTTATTCTTGATGGTAATGTTGATGCTATAACGTTTGGGTTTTTACAACCTTCATCGGGATACGTGGTGAAATCTTATGTAGAGACGGGTAACTTACGGTATATTCGTTATAGCGTCGACATTACTATCAAGAATAAAATCATCTTTTAGAAGACTTCGTGTTATTCTATTTTCTCTACATTTAATTCCCCATTTTACTCCCATATGTCTATCTATCTATCTATCTATCTATCTATATATATATATATATATATATATATATATATATATATATATATATATATATGTGTGTGTGTGTGTGTGTGTGTGTGTGTGTGTGTGTGTGAAAATCACATAAAGGGAAAATGATGACGACATAGCTGTGTATATGAAATAAGCTTTAGTTGAAAGCTAAGTAAAAAGAGAAAAAAAACGAAAATACTTTTGATTCACTCTAATATCACGTTTTTCGGTCTCATCTCAAAATGGACGCCCATATTTTTCAATACAGATTTTACAAAATAATTTCTATGAAATATTAATTTAAAGACGCATTAAACCTTATTTTTCTTTTCTTTTTCTTTTTCATTTTCCAGCTTTTGAACTACGAAACAAAGCATCATTATCGAAGGCACAATTACGAATAGGCTTCTCGAAAAAAGGAGGAAGAAAAGGGCTTTTTATCTCACTGCGGAAAACTGAAGGTAAATGGAAAATGCAGACGATATCACTGCGTCTCTCTCTTTCTCCATGTTTTTTTTTTTTCTATTTTCTTTTCTTTTTTTTCTATGATATTTGTTAAATGTTGCCATATTTCGAATAAATCGTTTATTCCATGAAAATCAATTGTGAAAACCTTGCTCTATAGATATAGAAATACCTGCAAAATTAATAGTTTGCCCCCAGTAACGTATTGTGAATAACCTGCCCCGAAAATACATCTAATACAATTTTCTATAGAGATGTATTGCAATTTAGCATAGAATTACATTAGATTGGGAAAGATTCGCAATATAATCACGCTAAAGAATATTTGACGGGAAAATATATGAGAAAGCCTCATTAAAGTAATTTAAAGTAAATGAACGGGGTTGATCATTCACTGAGCTCCCTACAATTGTTCATAATTAAAAAAAGCTCCGTCAATATTTGAATGTCACCATACCGAAAACACATAAAATTTATATATTAATATTTACTAATTGGAGAAAAGGGATATCAGAATAAGGACAATGGAATTAGGAAGACTATGCTGCGCCAATATTCTTTTAAATTAGGGCTATCTTTATGATGATGAGAAAAAAAGCGACTACCTAAACGATAAAACAGATCCATGTCCACGCTACTCTAAATTAGATATAAATGCCCTCGATATTGAGCACTATTTATGATATAGCACACACACACACACACACTATATATATATATATATATATATAATATAGTGGTTCATTGACTTACAAGTGCCTCAACTTACAAGTTTTTCGAATTACGAGCTGTCATCGATTCTTTGCTTTCTCTTACGAGCTAAAATTTGAGGAACAAGTGAGCTTCAGATACGCTTGTGTTAATAAGTTCACTGAAAACATTGAAGTTTCCATATCTATTAGTCCAAAGAAAAATATTGTCTATAAAAAAAATAAACATAAAAAAATATTACAGCATATAATTCATTACATTCTATTTTATTATGTTTTCATACATTTTCCTTCTTTCTTTTTTTTTCTTTCTTTTTGATAAAAAAATATCTTTTCTTTTTCTGTCTCAACTCAAAATCGCTGCCCTTTTTTTTCTATTCAGATTTTTACAAAATAATTTCGCAAAAATGTTGATTTTTATTAGTTATTTGAAAAAAAAAACGTAACAAAATTAGATTGTTTGGGGAATGGAACAGATTAATGGCATTTCTGTTTATTTCAATCGGGAAAATTGATTTGATATACGAGGAAATTGAGTTACAAATGGAACGAATTAAACTCGTAAGTCAAGGTACCACTGTATTTGTTGAGCAGTCCATGACATGCAACACTCCACTTTGGCCCTTACTTGGGCTAGACGAATGGTCGGAGAGGGTCCCTCTGATCAATCGACTGGTCTCACCATGCCTTAGCACTATATGATTTTCCCAACTGATGGCAAGCCCCAACCTTTTATATTATAGAATACAATCGTATATTTTATATCAAAATAAGAATAAACACACAAACGCACTTCTTTTCCCAAACTTAAGGAAAGAAATTAAAACAAACACACGAACACAATCCTTTTCCTAAACTTAAGGAAAAGTGATTAAAACAAATGTTTACATAAAAATCAGAATCGATTGGCTAGGTTAGCATTGCTCACT